>PVLA01004201.1:73562-184592 GCA_004027455.1 Hydrochoerus hydrochaeris | reverse complement strand
TCTCTCTGTCTGCCTTTCTCTCTCTCTCTGTCTGCCTTTCTCTCTCTGTCTGCCTTTCTTTATCTGCTTCCCTCTCTCTGTGTATCTCTCTCTCTGCTGCTCTGTCTCGATGTCTTTTTTCTGTCCCTGTCTCTCCCTCTATCTCTGGCTCTGTCCCTCTGTGTCTCTCCCCTAACCAGCAGCATGATTAATTTCTTGCAATGTCATGATGGTATGGTACTCATCCTCGCATATCTATTATCAGATTCCCTTATGTACTTCTTGTAGGGCCAATTTGGAGGTGATGAATTCCTCAGATTTTGTTTCTCTTTCCTCAGACTTTATTTCTCCTTCACTTCTGAAGGATATACTTATTGGTTATAGTGTGATTGGTGGGTATTTTTTTGTTTCAGAATTATGAATATATCATCTCATCTTTTTAGCATGTAAAGTTTCTCTTGAGAAGTCTGCTATCAGTCTGAGTATTCCTTTATACCTAATACTTTTGCTCTTTTAGAATTTTCTCTTTGTCATCTGCTTTTAGTAGTTTGACTAAAATATGCATCAAAGAGCATATTTTTGTTGAATTTAATAAGCTCATTTGAGCTTCATGAATTTGGATTTCCGAATCACTCTTAAGATTTGGAAAATTTTCAACAATATTTTGTTGAATGCCTTTTCTGTGCCTTTTCCTTTCTCTTCTTCTGGACCACTCTTAGTGTGAGCATTCCCTGATTAATGATGCAACATAAGTTTCAAGATTTTTCTTCATTCTATCTAATTTTCTTTATTCCTCCCCATTTTCTCTTTTTTCTCCTCATCTTCTTTCTCTTCTTCCTCATCTTTTTCTTTTTCCTCTTCATCTTCCTCCTCTTTTTTTTTTTTTTTTTGAATCTTGCTGATCTATCTTCAGTTTCAGAAATTCTTCTGCCTGCCTGTTCAGTTCTGTGATTATAATTCTCAGGGCTCTCAGCAGTACTTTTTGTTTCATTTATAGTTTTTCAGCTCCATGATTTTTGGGTTTTTTTTAATGATTTCTATTTTTTTAAAAAAAATTTTCCATTTATATCACGAATTGTTTCCTAATTTCAATGAATTGTTCTGTATCCTTAAAATTATTCTTTTGAAATTTACATCAGGCAATTCACAGAGTTCTTTTTGTTTGGTGTCTGTTGCTATAGTTATTGTGTTCCTTTTGTTCCTTACATTATTTTTCATTTTTAGTGCTTCTTGTGTTCCTACATTAGAATTTGTGCATCTGGTGTGTCAGTTGTTCCACCAACAGTATAGGTGGTTTTTGTTGAAGACTGTTTCCTGACACTGACTCCTGCTGTGTTGGGCAGACAGGACACATTGATTTGGGTCCTAGGTGGGCACATGGGTGCAGTGTCTGTGTGGCTTCTGTAGCACTCTGCTTTGATGATGCATGAAGGATCTGAGTGTCCTGAGTTGCAGGGACTGTGCCTTGTGCCATTGGTTAATACGTAGCTTCCTTAGATGGAGCAGGTTCAGGGGTGCACATCCAGCTGTGGGTGAGGGGTGCATGTCAGTTTACAAAGGCTATGTGTGTGGAGGAGCCATCCTGTGGGGAGGTGGCACTGCCTGCCTAGCAGCAGGGTGGGCCCTTGGTGGTCCCAGATGGGTACTATCACATTCCAAGGCTACACAGGTAACTCAGTTGGGCCTTTGCACTGACTTGCTCAGGCTGGCCTGCCTCATTGCTTTGTTGGGGATGGAAACACTTTTTCTCAGGCTGAACTTCTAACAGTAGGATGCCTAGCTATTTTTAGGGCAACAGAAAATGAACAGGGCTGTCTGGTTGCATCCTGGAGGTCTAAATCAGCTTGTCCTCTCAGGAAAGGATCTCTTGCCACTTTCTATAGTCATGGATCAGGGGAGGGCAACACTTCTTCCCCATGTCTCTGTCCCAGGTTCTCAGAGTGAACTGCCAGGCTCTCCTGGGAGGCAGAGGATGGGTGGCTGTCACTGCCTGGCTGATTCCTGGGACCGTGAGACAGCAGAAGGTTCTCTCAGGGGGTCATAGCTGGGTTATGGAACTGCTGGGGCAGCTGTCTGACTGCTTCAGGTAGGTGGTCTCAGGAGGCTCTGTGGCGGAGGCTGTGTGACTGACTGGGAGGGAGCAGTGTGGGCTGTTGTTCACTTTCCTCATGGCTGAGACACTATACCCAACACCCACAGTTTAAAGGTGGAGAGGTTTATTTTGGTTCATTGTTGGTCAGCACCCAAGAAGAAATGGCATGGCAAAGGGGCACAGTGGAGGAAAAGCTGCTTACATCATGGTGACCATGAAGCAGAAGGTGAATCAAGGCAGGAGCTGCTGAGGGAGAGAAACCCTTCGAAGCCACACCTGCAGTGACTGTCTCTCCTTACCAGAACCCACCTTTTAACAGCAAGTCAGTTATAAGCCCCAGAAAACCAATCATCTGCACCAAATCTTGCCTATGAGCACATGAGGCTCTTTGGGGACAGCTAGATATGAAACACAGCAGCAGGGCTCTGTCTCTGGGCTGTGCAGTAGTGTGGCATCCCTGTACCCTCAGCTGGCCCAGCGCCTTGGGAGCCATACAGTTCCCCAGTAGTAAATTGCTCGGATGTGTGGTGGGGACTGAGTGAGTTCCCTCTGGATTCAGGGTGCATCTCAAACTCTTCATTTGTTTGACATTTAGCCCAATGTCCCATACATAGTGGGTACTCAGTAAATATTTTCTCAATGAATTATTAAGAAAAATAACAGAACATTTTGGAAATTTGAAAATCCAGAGTTATGATTAAAACAAACCAGAGAGAAAAAGAACTGTTTTATTTTAACAGATTTAAGTCATGCAGGTTCCATAACTCTCATTTGGAGCTTTTAAAAGTCTCCCTATCAGAAAATGTATTTCTCTATCTAAATTAAATCTTTAGATTCTGAGTTTAAGATCATTTCCTCTTCCCACCTACTCATTTCCAATACAGAGACTTCTCACAGGTCTGACACCTGAGTGCGCTGGGGTGGGCTATCTCTGGAAAAATTCAATCTAGTCATCGTCCAGGGTTCTCAGAAACTTCTGGAACATTGTGAGAAGCCAAGCATGAAGCCAGCATTTCAGGGCAGCCTGGAAGCAGCCAGAAGTTACAAAACCTCTGAGAAAGATGGACTGGGGCTGGTGGAAGATGTGACAGCATCCACACTCCCATCAGGCAGGATCTTCACGGGAAGGGACATCTCCGGGACATGGTGGGCTGGGGCTTGGCTTCTGTCTCTGCCTCGGCATGCTCCGTGTGCCCTGGCCTGGGGAGCTGTCTCAGGGTGGTGAATTCTGTGTCTGCTACCCGCCTGGAGGGAATGTCTATCCTTTGCCTGTGTCAGCGCCTTCCTGTCAGTCACACAATCATCACCTTTTTGACAATCACTCGGCCTCACAAGCAACAACCTCTCAGACATGTGAGGGCTGTTCTGTTCAGTCTTCTCTGGGTGAGCTGCATTTTTTAACGAGTTATTTTTAAGTCACTTAATCATCACTGATTCCACATAGCTGCAGTAACATGTTCAAGTGTGGACAAAATTCTTCATATTTCTCCTTAACCTCTTAAACGATGATGCTTCTTTCTCAGTGTTATATAATACAAAATGCATGATCTCTAACATCAGAAAGGTCCACATTCAGAACTAAGCTTTGTTATATATTCTGGCTTCTCTGGAAATTATTTAACCATTGAGCTTAATTTTGAAATTAAAAGCATGGCAAATTGTGCTATTGTGAGAATTTTTATGATAAGAAAGGTATGAAGAAATATACCTAATACCTAAAAGTCATTTGAGCAAAGTAAATGCTTCTCTCTCTCCCTCTCTCTCCCTACCTCCCTCCTTCCTTCCCCTCCTTCTCTTTTGCTGTATTTGTGATTAAACCCAAAACTTTGTGCATGTTACATAAGTGCTCTACCATTGAGCTACCCCAGCCCTGAATTTATTTGTCATTGATACATTTATTTATCAATAAATGGCTGTTCTTCATATTGCAAACTTATGAAAAGCATTTATTCTTATAGATTTTGTACAATGAACAATTATGCAATGAAAACATGTTAAATTACTACAGGTGTTGAGAATGACCTTATTGAAAAATATTGAACTCTACTTCTTCCTTTCTGTTTAGGACAGTTTTGCATGTGACAATTTAGTTCACCTGTAGTAGACTTCCCAGAACAGTATTTCCCGAACAGATCCAGTTCAGGGTTGGCTCCAGAAACTTTTTGCTAGATATAAAAGATGGCAGAGAAAGAGCAGCAAGCTGTGGATGTCAGGGAGGGACCCCAAACACAGCTGCAGCTTGCACACCTTTCCCTTGATTGTCAGCTAACTTTTGACCTCAGGAGTCTCTGGGTCTATAGCTTCTTTTCTCTTGCTAAATGTTCTCCAGTTGCTCTGTGTCCTGAGCCAGGCACATGCCACCTTGAGGGCAGGTGTCAGCTCTTATGCAGGTCACCCGTAGTGCCAGGGTTAGATATAGGGCAACTGGACTTCTAGTTTGTCATTTGGGTTCCCATGTACCCATGCTGGTGCCAGTTTCACTTTCCTTCTGCCTGTGTCATGCCCAGCTTTGATTTCAGATGTGTGCTCTGCTTACATTCAGTGAATTCAGACCACTGCAGAGAACACAGTGGTCTATTATGTCATCACCAGCTTCCTGAGATTGACTACATTCTACAATAAATCCCCAACCCCTTACTTGTTGTAATGGTTACTTTTGTCAATTGGGTGCTAACTGATATGCCCAAAATTAATTGGCTTACTTTTCTCCAAAGCAGCCGTTTTCTATGGTTGCAGAAATGACCTGTTTCGTATCTAAAGCCCAGCAGCCAATCTTGTCCACTCATTTCACAGCTGATATTATATGAGCTATGAAAATACTGATTATGCCCCACTCGCCTCTATTTCCTTTCTTTGCCTATAGACAGGTCACACTACTGAGTCCCTCACCTGTGCCAGGGACTGCGCATTTAATCCTGGCAGAGTCTTTATGAAATAGGTTACTATTTTGATGTACTTTAGAAATGAGAAAAGAAAATTCCAGTGATGAATGATCTTTAATATCATCTCTGTACTACTGACCATATTTTAAAAACTACGAACACACCAGTTTTTCAAAAGCCAGAATGCTGCTTATATAGTAAGCATGTAATGAACTGCACAAAGAGCAAATGCTACTAGTAAGAAAAAGATTAGTGACCAGCAAAATTTCACTCAGTGAAAGGTAAAGATAGGGTGTGGTAGAATCACGAACCTGCTTCTAGGCTCTGAGTGCTCAATCAATAGTATCTATCCTGTGTTACATTTCAGTATCAGACTGATGGAATTTCTATTGGACTTTTATTGAATGTATTAATCCATTTTGGCAGAACTGGCAATTTAAGAATAATGAGTCTTTCAGTACATAAATCTAGTCTATTTCTCCATTTGTTTTGGTTGTCTTTAGTTCCTCTAACAAAGTTTTATAGGTTTTTGTTTGTTTTGTTTTTCTTTTTGATAGATAGTCTCATCATGTAGCTAAGGCAGGGCATGAACTCACAGAGATCCTCCTGCATCAGCATCCTGAGCACTGGGATTACAGGTGTGTGCTACTACACCCAGCAAAATTTTGTAGTTTTAAGTATAGAAGTTTTAAATAACTTTCAATAAATGTATTATTAAGTATTTTATTCTTAGCATTCACATTGCCTCTCCCAAGCCTAAAGAGTTAGGTGACTTGGATAAAGTAATAAAACAGATAGTAGCAAAGTTGGACTAGAAGAGAGTAACTTATTAATGGTAAAATGTTCAAACTTAGTGATTCCTTTGAAAACACTTATGGTAAGTAAACACACTAGACAAAATATAGATAAGTGTAGCCCACTGTACTCTGAATAAGTACACAAAGGTATATTGTTAGACAATATTTTAAAATTAGATTGTCTTGGATTATTTCTTAGGAAGTCACTGGATTTTGGTGTTGGATTAATAAATAACATTATCAAATTCTAATGTAAACAGTAAGAAAATTGACCTCCTAACCTTTCAACTAAATTGTCAACCTATTGAATTGCCTGAGGAGGATTCTCAAATCAAAGCTGGAAGAAGTCCCAAGAGCAATAGGAAGAGACAGTGTTTAGTCCCCTCAGAATTTGGGGGATTTAGATGGGACAACCTGGGATTTCATAAAGGTTTCTGCTCAGGTGATAACAAATGCGACTAGTTTTTATGTTTTATTTTTGAGAATCTATAGGCAGTTCCTAGATAAAGGCATGGAGAAGAAAGTAGGTGATAACTTTCTTCATAACCCTTAATATTCTGTTTGTTCAAATGACTGTCTAACGTGAAAATGGGTAGTGAAATGGAAGACAGTTTTAAGAGTGCACTCATCATCCAGAAAATGGAAACTAAAACTACAGTGTCATCTCACCCTGGTCAGATTGGCTGTTACTGAAAGGGAGGAAAAAGTAACAGAGGCTGAAGAGGATTCAGAAGAATGGAAACTCCTGTAACCTGCTGGTGGAATGAAAGTAGCACAGCTCTCACGGAAAACAATGTGGAGCTGTCTCAGAAAGTAAAGATAGAGCTACCAAAGAAACCGGTATCTTGTTTTTGGTATGCTTACTCCAAAGAACCCAAGTCAGCATATGAGAGAGAAGCCTTCAGTCTCCATTTACTGCAGCATTATTTACAGTAGCCAAAATATGGAATTAACCCAGGTATTCATTAGCCAATTGAGTGGGTAAAGAAAATATGGTCTATGTACACAATGGAACATCATTCAGCCCTGAAAAACAAGGAAATTTTGCATTTGCAGCAAAATCAGTGGAACTGGAGAATACCATGTTAAATGAAATAAACCAGGCATAGGAAAAGAAATATCACATGTACTTACATGTGGAAGAGAAAAAAGTTTATCTCATAGAGTATAAGTGATTTACTAGAAGTTAGGTGGTAAAGGGATGGGAGACAGAGTGAAGTTAGATATAATAATGTGTTAAAAAATAGAGCTATTTGGAAAGAGTAAATTCTAGTGTTCTACACCACTGGGAGGTGACGATAATTCACAACCAGTGAATATGTGGCTTTTGAAAGAACTAGAGAAAGAATTCATGGACTCTAAACATAAAGAAAGGGTAATTCTTTTAAGAAGATGGAAATTGTAATTGCCCTGATTTGATTGGCATGCATTGTACACATGTATTGAATTCACACAGTACCCCATAAATATGTGCAATTGTTATATATTAATTACAAATAAATTTAGAAAAAAGTTTAAAAGAGTGAATTTACAGCCACATGTACTTGATCATCAATGTTACAAAGAAACTATAGAATAATAATGAGTGATAGCCCTAGTTGGTTACAATTTTAGCAATAAAGATTTAGCAATAAAGAAGCAGATGGTCTTTCTGCTGGCCCTGTTTAAAAATTCTTAAAATCATCTACACTGTTGAAGTCAGGGCCATTTGGTTCTCACAAGTGATAGTGGATTACATTGCTGGCCAGCTCTCCTCTGAGTAGATGTTTCACCCTGACTCCACTGAGGGTAATTTTTACTTCTCTGCCACTGGAAACTGTACTTAGACATGGGACTTGCCAGTTGAAGGCCAGTGGGAGAATTGACAAGGTACCAGTTCCAAGCTTAGGACTTAAGGGCCTCCAGTGTCCCCTCACCCAGGGCTCCAGAATGACCATGCACTGAGCTGACCTATATGATAGTTCAGCCTCGCCTATAACTTCCACCTCAGTTTCTGAGAATGAATTATTATTTTGCTTAAGCTTTGGAGTTGTTTCTTTCAGCAGTTTCACTGTAGCAATAACTAATTAATATAGAAATTGGTACTGGAAGTGGGGTACAGCTATAAAAAATATAAAATACATACATACCAATGGAGCTGGGATTGATTGATCATTTTGGAACATGGTAAAGAAAATGATGTATATGTGAAAAATAACTATTTTTATTTAACTTTTATTTCCTCTAACTTGGAAAATACAAATTTGCATCTTAAGAATTTTAGACTTGGGTAAGATGATTTTTAAGCAAACTATGAAATGTATGAGCCTGCCCCTTTTAGGGGCATATATTTCTGTAAGAAAGAGATAACATCGAAAGAATTTGCAAGTGTGCAAGCAGAATACTGTAAATGTAGACTTTTCTGGCTCCAAATGTTAGGCTGTTCTTCATCTTCAGCATCTCCAGCCAGATCCTGAGATTAACGTATGCACTGAGAGCTAAGATGAAACCAGTGTTAGAATATGCCACGGGGCTAGGGACAAACTGGGACTCAGCCCTCACATCCTTCTTAAGGCCTCTGAAATAATTGGGGGTATCCCGTGGATTCTGTCTGACTACTAAACAGGGCTCTAAAAGAGGGGTTTCCTAGATAAAAGAGCCTATTTTGGTTTAAGTTTTTACGTATATCATAAAAGTCTTAACACTGATAATTTTTGTGTGTGTATGTGTGTCTTTATGAGGCAGAGTCTCACTGTGCAGTTCATGCTCGCCTTGAACTCACTTCATCGCCCAGGCTGGCTATGAAGAGCTTGCATTGATTCTCCTGTGTCAGCCTCACAAGTGTTGGGATTACAGGCATGCACCACCATACCTGGCAGGTGCCACCACGCCGCCCAGTGATAATTTTTTTTATTTAGGTAACTTTAACTTTTAACTTAATCATTTTGAGTCAAGTAAAAGAATCATAAACTATTTTCTAAGATTTTATTTTAGTAGACTATTTTGGTTTTTACCCCTCAGGTGCATTTTTATACTGCTGAGGAAATAGGAAACATAGGGAAATGGTTACATTAAGAGTTTCCTGGATTAGTCACCCAGGAGACTAAAGTGCCCAAAGCGGAGTGAAGAAAAAACATCAGAGAAATGTGTGGTATGGATTTGGCTATGATATGTACTGCAACCAATCTGCAAAAGACCACAGTATTTTTGAGAGAACTGATGGGCAAATGTACTGGAAGCCAGGACCCAGAGGGACACAGTTCCACTGGAAATGTGAGACTTCCCAGCTGTTTACAGAGAGGATGTAGTCTGAAGAAATAACCAGGCTTATATAAATGGCATTTGAGATAAAATTCTTTTCCCCTTCTAGATATCTTTCCCAAAGACTTAAGGACATCATATTATAGTGATCCATGCACACCCATGTTTGTAGTAGCACAGCTCATTATAGCTAAATCTTGGGGGCAGCCTGTATGTCCATCAACAGATGAATGGATAAAGAAAATGTAGTTTGGGCACAGGATGGAGTACTACTCTGCCATAAAGAAGGATTAACTTTAGTAAATTGTAGGAAGAGGGATGTACCTTGAGGCCATAATGTTAAGTAAAATAAATTAGATACAGAAGCTTCTTTTGTATGAGAAACTCAAATTATAAATAAAGAGCACAAAAAAGAAGGATAAATGTAAGTCTTTCTCAAAGGGGAAGGGGATCAAGAGATGGAGGAAGGGGGAAGAAAGGGAGGAACAGGAGATTAAAAAAGGAATGAGGATGTGTGACATGTGGGCACCAACTCCACACAGGAATGTTAATATTATGCACTGCAAACATGTGCTAATAAAAATAAACTTTAAAAAACAGAAATGGTCAAAAAGGATGATTAGGAAAAGAGATGCAACAATGGGCCATGAACATAGTGGGCTGTGGAACCACTCCCTGGGCATGGAATTAGGATCTGATCAGGATGATTTTGATGCCAGAGGAGGATGAGCGGGTAGCAGTTTCCAAGTGGGCTTCCAGAATCACCGCAGGCGAATGCCTGTTATATGCCTACACCATGCTCCTCTCTCTCCATGGTTCCAGCATGTGGATGCTCTGTTCCCGTGGTGTACAGCTGCAGCTGAGAAGAGTCATTTGCCATTTTAGTCTAGAAGCTTCCGTGTTAAAAGCAGCCTCATGTGAGCTGATCTTGATCACAAGGTCCTGGACACTGGGCCGCATGTCCTGAGGCAGAAGGTTTTTGAAGGCTCTGGGTTCAGGGTATTTTGTTCTGGTTTCTTTTACTTTTGCGAGGGGGGAGGGTTATAAATGAGTCGTTATGGCCAAGCGTGTAGATTGTAATAGATTGAAATGTTGTCCTGAGTTTTCATTCCTTTCTGCATTCATCTCATGGTCACAGCCTCTTTCCTATGCCCTGTTTTGACTTTGCCATGTGCATTGTTCAAATGCATGTGGTCAGAAGTGTGTGTGCACCTTTCCTAGTCCAGACCTTGGGGGCCTTGTTAGTTTTCTGTCTTTGTAACTCTGCCATGTCCATGAGAAGAGTTTCCCCTTGCCCCTTCAGCTAGAAGAAACTTCATGTGCCAAGCCCAACCAATAAGTTTGAAGTCAAAGCACCTGCCTGGGTCCAGTCTAGATGAGCTGAGCCCGACTCCTGTCTGGAGCGCATCCTAACCCTGCTAAACTTTACTCACATTCAGTGACTACACTCAGCAGTGCCACGTGCCAGGCAGGTACAGGATGAAGTAGAAACGGCCAAGTCCCCTAGGTAAAAAGACATGGCTTATCTTGCAGAAAGCACTCTGAATGAAGGACAGATACTTCTTCCCATTACTCGGAAGTTATTTTTAAATGAAACATTAAGCGGATAGCATTGACTTACTTAGGGCCTCACTGCATAGTGTGTCTTCTCTTTGGCTGTTCTGCATCCCTGCCTGCTGCCCTTCCCCACCTTGCTCTGTGCCCTGGGGAACTGCCTGCATAGCCTAGTGAGGGGACCTCTAACTCTCAGGCTGCCATTGTGTTCTGCTAGAGGAGCCTGGAGGGTAGGGGACAAAGCTCAGGGCGCTCCTCTTCCCAGCTCCCATGACTCCCATCCAGGGACCCTGGGCAGGCTTGTCCCCTGTTCAGTCACTGCCTTCTGCAGGTGCATGCTGGGCAGGACTTTGTCCTGCTGGTTACAAGAGGGGCTCAGGAATGAGCCCTCACTGATGAACTCAGTATGTGAGAAACCCACAGCATAGTGAAGGACTGATTTGGGGATATAGGAAGAATGTGTTTAAATGGGGAGGGGAACAAGGGACAGAGGAGAGAAGGAAAGGGAAAAGGAAAAAGAGAATGGAAGGGAAGTTATGGGAACAAAGCTCTTGTAAGTGGGAGGGAAATGGGGAAAAATAATTAAGACATATCATGTATAGGCACAAATTCCCTATGATGAAAGTGATCAATATGTGTGACAAATGTGCACTAATAAAAAAAGTAAAACACTTTCATTTAAAAAACTTTAGTGTGCTGGAACTTTGAGGAGGCCACAGATAATCAGATCCACAGGATACAAATTGTGGCTTGTCAAGCTCATGTGAAATAATAAGAAAGCAACTGCATATATAGAAAACACTTCTTGCAAACCATAGCCACTCAGCGTTTATACACATGCTGTCACGGCATGATTGTTCACCACAGATACTTGCAATAGTTTTGTAAAACACAAGTATGTTTTATTTTCAATACACATTTTAAGTTATACAAAAGAAATCAAGTTACATAACCATTGATTAGATATACCTGCTATCTCAGCTTCATTCATGATAAATAACTCTACTAATGATACTTTTTTAAATCAGATACATTAGCTTTACAATACACACTTTAAATTATACAAGATAAATCAATGATATATTTTAAAGAACTAATATCTTCATTTTCTGTTAGCATGTTTTGACTTTTGACCTTCAGGAACCAATTTTCTATTTATCACAGAACCTAAAAGCATTTTTTATTTTTTTTTAAATTTGATTAATTGATTGATTGACTTCCTAGAGATTGAACCCTTGGCCTTCACACTGAGATACACCCCCAGCTTGTTTTTATTTTTCATTTTAAGGCAGTCTTGCTAAGTCACTAACTTGCCCAAGCTGAACTTGAACTTGTGATCCTCCTGCCTCAGCCTTCCAGAGTGCTGGGGTGATTGGCATGAGCCACTGTGTGCAGCTCATACTTTTTATGCAGAAAATTAACCACATTATCTTGGAAAGAAGTATTAAGTTTAAAAAGCAAAATAGGTACTAATACAGTAGCAGCACTCCCCCATCTGGGGTTTAGGCAGCCAAGTTATTCCTTATCAGTAATTCAGGTCGGTCCTCCAGAGAGCCACGTTTCCAGCCAGCAGCGGCAGGTGTGTGTGTACTGTTCCCGGCCCCGGCGCCAGGAACAGAAGCATGTGTCGCCATGTCACAGGGTGAAGCTGGCTGAGCCTCGCTGCAGTGCTCCCACAAAACTTTTAATGGGAGAAGCTGAAACCCCCTCGGGGCCTTCTACAAAATGTACGTGCACTGACGTAGAATCTGCACTTCACTCGGTAGCAGCTAATGCTTTCCTTCCCTGAGGAGGGGCTGAAGCAGAGTAACCCCAAACTGACAACTTCAGAAAACTAAAAATATTTATAGAAAATGTGCTGACATTCTGAGGCCCAATTAGGGCGGTTCCCCTAAAAAATTACCAAAATTCTTTATGCGTCTCTTTAAAAAAAAAAAAAAAAGCCAAATATTTGTGTAGAATAAGCCATGGAAGGGACACACACACACACACACACACACACGTGTACAAGCACGGTAGTTGTTATTTCCTCAAGACACAAATCATTACGTTCTTCCCACTGAAGATCTTTAGTTAAATTCTTTTCCCAGCCTGGACTACAGTTTCTGTTCTGCATCTGTGGGTGGCACGTTTGAGGGTGAATCTCAGCCGGCTGAGCCACAGGACAGCTAGAGCAGGGGAAGCTGAGCAGCTGCGGACAGAAGGTGTGGGCATTTTAATCCCCTCTGCAGCCCACACGCAGCCTGACTTAGAAGAGCCTTCCCGCAACCACAACCTGAGGGAGAGACCACACCCGGACCCATCCAGAGGGTGGCCCAATGGGGCGGGGGTCCCAATCCAAGTCTTGGATAGCAAAATTTATACCATGAGAATGGAGCCCCAAGAGTTCCAGCCTGTGCTGAAGGTGACATGGTTTCATTCTATGTAGAAAGTTTCCCGAGCTGGGCATGGTGGCTCATGCCTGTAATTCTAGCACTCGGGAGGCTGAGGCAGGAGGATTGCTGCAAGTTTGAGACCAACCTGGGCTACAAAGTGAGCTCAAGGCCAGCCTGAACTGTGTAGTGAGACCCTGTCTCGAAAAGCCAAAAAAAAAAGAAAAAATTTTCCGTTCTCAGAGCAAACCAGCTGTGGCCTAGACAGGAGAGTAAAATTCAGGCTACAAAACATAGTCACCTCTGACACTTTTCTTCATTGCCATGAATACAGAGCCAGTTGAGACTTGGCAGGTTCAGCAGGCTCAGTGTCACTCCTCATGATCACTCCTCAGCCTTTCAGCCAAGTACCTGGTTATAGGGTAATTAGCTCCTAAGTTGATCCTCTAACCAGCAGTCCTCTTTCCACTTCCCACGCCATAATTGGATTATTACTGAAACCTAGCTTTCAACCTGTTATAACTTTGCTGTAAATCTTTAAGTGTGCTAGAAAGTAGAACCCATACTCTTTTATTAAAACCTTATGAAGCTGTGAAGAAAAATAATATTATGCAACCAGTGAAATTTATGTCTACTGAACAAATTGTATTTTTGCACATAATGGCATTGTGTCCGGTAAATGGTCCGTGAATGTCACTAGGAACATGTCGAGGGACCTGGGCATAGATGATCACTTTTACTGCCTTGCAACTGGAGTTAATGGATGAATCAGGAGGGTGACAAATGAAAGCAGGACAGAGAAGGGCTTTGCGAAGTGGCCTTAGGTCTACGGCAGGTCTGGCCTGTGGGCAAAGGGTCTAACTCCCGAGTTTCTCAGAGGAACCAGTGACTGAACACCTCAGGACAGGTTGGGCCCTTGCGAGGTCAAAGTGCCGTTGCTACCTAGAATGAGTCAAATGCCAGGGTGTCATCGGCATAAAAACTGTGAACAGAGAAATGGGAGAACAGAGTGACTTCCAGCCTGAAGTTTCTTCTCTCCAGCCCTGTCTGCTGGTCCATGCAGAAAAAAGGCCACTAACACCAGATTCAGCTCCCCTGCTGCCCTCTGCAAACACTGTGCTCCCTCAGCTCTCCTGCCTCTGTGACTGTGCTGCATGGAGGACAATGCTGAGTCTTGGGTGTTGAGTTAGATTTACTCAGGAGCCTAGGGCAGGAGCTGAGGAATACTTACGGAAACATAAACTGGCAAGCAAAACAAAACGAAACAAAGATAAGAGATCTAGAAACGAGTTTCAATTTTTGTTTATTCTGATTTCATACTTCCCTTTTTCTATATGCCTGCTCTATTGTCCTCTTCCTGCTGCCCATTAACGATTCCCTCTCCATTGTCCACAATCCAAATCCAAACAATTACCGTAATCAGCAGAATTAATTATTGCCAGAGCACCTCCCGCAGAGCCTCGCTGTGAATCACTTCCTAGACTGAAGACAGCCACTTTCAGAGCAGTAAGGGAAGCTCACTGGGTGCTTTGTGTGATGCAACTGGAGCTCCGGTGGGAAGATGAACCTGACAGCCACCAGTGTGACATGTCCTGTGAGTGCCAAACCCGATACCTCCACTGTCCTGCCTGCTGACTGGTACTTAATCAGTCCCTCACAAAACAGCTTTCTCTGCCGAGAGTTCCCCAAGGAGCCCAGGCCACATGATTCAGAGGCAAATTCACTGACTTGACATCACACTCACCACATGGTCATCACAAAGTCCATCCCTTAACAAAGTGCTTCTGAAATTTAAGTATCCACAAGAATCATCTAGAAAATCATCTGTATACAAATTCCCCAGAGATCCAGTCCAGTAGGTTTGCCCTGGGCTTGCAGTTTGCATTTCTGACCACCTTCCTGAAGCTGCTGAGGCTGCATCTCCATGGAGCACACATTGAGTTGGCCTCCAACTACGTGGGCTTGGATGTATTAGGGAGTCTTTCCCTCTCAAATGGGGGTGCTAACATATCTATTTCATTGTACGGTGTACGTGAATCAAAATATGTTCTGAGTCTCATATATATGGATCTTAAAAATTAATCAGTCTACCTTCCCATTCTCTGATCCTTCTGAGTCAATGATAGTAATTCAGTACCTGAAAAATGGTTCTTCCTTAAAATAGTTTAGAAGTGACATGAATTTCAATAGTGGCATGTGATGCACCTGCAGTCTAGTTCCAAGTCACGCAGGAGAGGTGACATGGCCCCAGGAAGCACACATGGCTTTGTATGGAGAGACGGGGGTATCAGTTAAGACTCCAGGCCAGATGGCCAAGACCTTGGTTTGAATCACAGTTCTCTGATACTTAGAATTTGGGGGATCTTACGCAAGTTACTTGACCTTTTCTGTCTTCAGTTTCCTCCTCATTAAGCTGGGAGAGATACTATTGACTTTCTTGGGGGAGGGAGACATTGTACCATGAGGCATGGAGAGGTGAAGCATTTGGAAGGCTTTTACACAAGGTATAGCTAACTAGTCTTAGTCTTATGATGGATGCATTTTGTAATTTCTCCCAGTAGAAAAACTGCACATTTTAAAAAGATAATAAAAGTTAAATGTGAGAGTATAAAATGCTTTAGTAAAACATATTTTCATTTTCAAGTATCACAAAATGATGCTTAATTTTCATTTTTCTTCTGGGTTCCTTGTTCACAGATAACAATTTGTATGTTAACTGTCATCACACATTTAAAAAGAGCTATAAATGTTTATGTCATTTTCAAGTGTATGTTAGTGGCAAGTATCAAAGGGGATTTTATGATCCTTCCTTTGCTATGGTACATAGCTATTTTGCTAACTAGGTTTTCTGAACACATGATTTTGAAAAATTGTAAGAAGTTTCCTTGAGGTATGAACAAGAAAGGAAACCCAGTGTAGTGTTGTGACCTACTGAATCAATTTATTGCATAATTCCATGAGTGGACCATTAAACCACACCCAGCTCTATAATTTTTCTTCTGGGCTTTATAGCTATTTATTCTTCTCCCCTCCTTTCCACTTGGTAACTTATTTGGTCATAAGTATTTTCCATTTTCCATAAGCCAGAAGCCATACAAATATCATAGCAGAAATATCACAATTGTTAGAGCCAAATGGCTATGGATTTCAGCGTACTCTCCTTGACCAGCTGTGAGGCTTTGGGAAAGTTCATCAGTATGTCTCTGTCTCAGCTTTCAAAGAGAAAAAAGTGAAACTTGTAGATCACATCACTTACTGTGAAGAATCATAGTAAAGATGACATTTGATGATATATACACATGACTGAAAATAGACATTAAAATAACATCAGCGACTATTCTTTGTCTTATTCTTGGCATCCACTTTGTTGACAGGGTGGGCACTGGCAAATGTGTCTTGAAATAACAATTGTCTAATTCAGGAGCATGGTAGTGTTTCATTCTCAAGGTTGTCTAATTCCTGAGTATAAACAGGATGTTCAGTAGCTCCAAACCACTGCACATTGGCTTTCCTAGAAAATCAAGGCAGATGCAAATTACTTTATAGTTCTTTAATGAAATTCCTTACTGCTCTCTGAGCTAACAAACCTGAACTTATGAGATGGAAAATTCCAGCAGTACTTTTTGCCTCCTGATGAGATCTTTTACCTATTCTGTTTTGCTTCTTTCTATAAATGCAAAAAAAGTATTTTATTTCAGTCAGACAAATCCCAGCTAGAACAACTTCCTAGAGAATTCCCAAAAAGCATGTGGTAGGATGAAAATACTCATTGGTTATGAATTTTGAGACAAGTTATTTAAAACACTTCCAAGCCTCAGACTTCACATCTATCTAATAGGAAAGATAATACTCACTAAATTGCTCTGTAATGAGATTTATGAGTCTCCCTTGTGCTTTTTCTAGCCCTTTTTACTTTTTCAGTACATGATATCTTAGGATTGAAAGCTTTACTTCTGTTTCAACTTTCAGAAGAGTACTCAGTTTGGATGTCCTCCTAGTGAAGTTCCTATCTTTGCAGACAGGCAACATGGGTGTGGCAGAGTTTGCTAACTATGCATGAAAAACCATATCACTTTCTGTTATGGTGCCAGGACTGGGACCATCCAGTATAGCCTAGGACCTGGGTCTCTGCAAAGGAATACATGCTGGAGTGAATAATGGTAGACATGACTCTTTCATCCTTGCCAGTGCAGAGGACTCCAAGGCCCAGGAGCAGGCAGCACCATAGTCCGGGGTCACTGAAGACAGAAAAGTCAGTGGCCTTAAAGGAACCACTGCACTAAATTATTACTTAAACAACAAGGATATTCCTATTGCATTACACCCTGTTATGGTTTGAGTCTGGATATCCCCTCAAAGCCTCATGCAGTCATTGGGGTAGACTTCTAGAATTTGTGATTAATTTATGGTCCAATGCTAGGGTTATGGGTATAAGTACTAAACCACCCTACCATGGATAACCTGCATAAAATACAAGGGAAGGAAAGAGTCTTCTCTATGCAGTTCTCCTCTTTTGCTCTTGTTGATTTTGCTGTCTTTTCACCATGAACTGTTACCCTCTGTCATGTGCTTCTCTACCATGGAGCTAGCTGATTATAGACTGAAACTTCCACAAACTGTGAGCTAAATAAACGTTTCCTTTCTTCATTTTGGGTCTCAAGTATTTTGTCTCAGTAATGAGAGAAAAATAACTGACACACACCCCTAAAAGGTGGGGATTTGTTTGTCACAATGCCTGCCATTGCTCTAACTGGTACAGTAGGAAGCTAGTTTTCCTTAAAAAGTGTCCTGTGTTCTCTGCACATAGCTTGGCAGAGACCCGCTCTGGAGGAGGGGGTCATAGTTGTTCAATGTTACATACTAAGAGGAAGTAATGGTTTCCAGGCTTCAGGTTATAATTGGGAAAGGAGAGACCAATGTACAGAGGTGGTTTATCCTTCTGGCCTATAATACTTTTAAATATTGTGCTATTACCAGTGATTTTTAAATTACATAAAAATCTGAATATTTGACATTCCTTGAAGATTTGGAGGCACTGACTGTAGCATGTCCATGTACCCACAATGTATCTATTGGCTACAGGTGAATTCCAGGTGACCAGAAGCCTATTCTATGTGTCAGAGTCCTGTCTGTTACTCTTCTGTATAAGCTTATAGATTCCATGTGTTGTGGTTTGTGTCTGGATATCCCACTAAAGCCTTATGCAGGGCCCTGCCTTTTGGAGGTAGTGGAATCTAGAGTTTGTAATTGATTCGTGGCCCAAAACTGGGATTAAAGGTGTGAATACTACACCCACTCTAGGGAAGGTATCCTCCATACAATATAAGGGATAAAAAGAGGCTTTGTCCCTCCCCCATCATTGTGTTTGCTATCTTCCATTACCATGAACTGTTGCCTCTCTGTCATGTGCCTTGGAACCAAATGATTATGGACTGAAATCTTTATAAACTGTCTAAATAAACCTTTTCCCTTTAATTTTGGGCATTTGGTATTTTGTCTCAGCAATGAGAAAAGTAAGATTTTGGTATTGGAGAAGTGGGATCATTGCTGTCACTATACCTGACCATGTGATTTAGGTGCTTTTGTGAAGAGTTTCAAAAAGTTCAGTGATGCTGGATGAGAAAGTAAAGCTGGAACATCTTACATTATTCTGTATGAGAGATTCTGGTAAGAGCTCAGAAGACCAGAAAGCCAGTAACGACCATGCTCAGCACGTTTTTGCTGGGAAGAAGAACATTGGTTGCTGGACACCAGAGGATGTATTTTTTTTTTTTTTTTGGCAGAAAGTTTGTCTTCATTTTGCTCATGTCCAGAGACTTTGGTTGAGGCCGAGATTAAGGGTGGCAGACAAATTTCAAGGCAGTTGAATGTTAAGGAGGTGGCGTGGTTACTGTTGAAGGCTTTTAGCTGCATTTATGTTGGGAATCAAGAGCAGAGCCCAGAAGAATGATTCAAAATGCCGTATTTAGCCACAAACAAAGCTCCAGAAAAGCTGTGAACTGCAAAGATAGAGCAGAGATCTTGATTGCTGATAATGGACAAGAGAATAGAAAAGATAGCCTGAGAGTACAACTCCATTCTTTGCAGACTCAAAATTGCAAAGGTGAAAGATACTGCTTTGAGAAGAGAGCCGCAGAGCATCAGGTTCCAGAATGGCAGCAGCCTAGGAAATTTTTCATCAGGATTGGATTAGACTGCTTAATTATCCAGGTATTTGACCGTTAGAGTTAAGAGAGAGAAAAGCCTGGCTAGTGCTCCTGCTGGCAGCAGATCTTGGCATGATCTATAAGATGCTAGTTTTAGGTGCATGCAGAATGCAAGAGTTGTGGAATATGGAAGGCTTCCATCCAGATTTCAAAGAAAGGTTGGAAGAACAGGCAGTGTGCCCTGACAGGCAGTGTATGAAGCTGTGATTGTGAAGGCAAAGGTGCAGTGGAGACCCAAGAAGTTTGGAGAAGCCAGAAATTTAGATAGTTTGAGGACAACTGTAAGGAGGGAGCAAAGGCAGTCTCAGAGAGAAGCCACAAGAGCTACAATTGCTAGAAGTGCCATACAGGCCGAGCCACTCAAGCCTTTTAGAGTTCACATCTTGCTACAGATCATCTCAGATGCTGCACATGGAACCATGGGACTTAATGTTTGCCCTGCCAGATTTTGGACTTGTTTTGGTCTCATTTCTTTGGATCCCCTGTAACTTTCGGAATGAAAGGGCTATCTTGTGTCATTGAGTGTTGGAAATGTTTAACTTTTTTATTTGTATAGGGCTTGAAGCTAAGAGTTTACCTTAAATCTCAGAGAAGACTTGGGACTTGGACTTATTAGCAATGCTGAAACCATTAAGACTGTGGCAACTCTTAGAGATGGACTAAATGCCCTTTTTGTAAAGGAATGTTCATGAGTCTTTGGGGGCGAAGGGGTAGAAGGTTGTGACTTATGTCTGGATATTCCCAAAAGTATCATGCAGTCATGGGGGCCTACATTTCAGAGGTGGCTGAATCTAGAGTTTATGATTGATTCATGATCCAATGCTGAAATTTAGGGTGTGAGTGCTACACCTGTTCTAGGGCAGGTAGCCTGCATACAATATAAAGGACAAAAAGAGATTTGTTCTTTCTCCCTTTCCATTCTCTTCCCTTCCTCTTCCTCTCCCTCTCCTCTTGTTTTTCTCTCTCCCTCATTGCTTTTAATGTCTTCTATCACTGTGAACTGTTGCCCCTCTGTCATGTCCCATCTTACCTTGGAACCAGCTGACTATGGACAAAACCTCTATAAACTGTGAGTTAAATAAATCTTTCCCCCTTTAACTTTTGGCATTAGGTATTTTGTCTCAGTAGTGAGAAAAGTAACTAAGATGGCATGCATTAGACCTTACCCAGGAACATAGAAACCAAAACAATAACATAAGGAACCAGTCACACAGATGATACAACAAATAAGAATAACTAGGGATTGTGAAATAAACCCAAGATAAATGCAGCAAAAAGCTGCTGCTGACATTGGGTGGAGAGAAAAATGGAGACAGTGAGAGAGAAGCCCAGGAGCACTTAAAGGTGCTGGAACCCATGTAAGATGCAGCAGGTGCTGGAAAAGCAGTCACTCCTGTAGAAGGACAGTGGGAGGCCGGAAGTTGTCTGCCTTCTGAGTTCACCCTGGTGTGTTGCCTCCTTGTCTCCTGCCCCACAGGCTTCTAGCAGGGCCTCCTGTGGCTTCACCCATTCTATTTCTTTTATTTCAATGTACCCTTAATAAAAATAGCTTATTTGGTTTTCTTACTTTCGCATTTTTACATGACAAGTAAACGTTTTCTCTAACCTGGCCAGCTGTGAGGGCAAAACCATTCATATGCATAACAATAGCACGACACACCAAATGCCTGCTATATATCAGGCCCTGAACTGTGTGGGCAATCATAAGGATTGTATTACAAAGTCAGTGTTATTCTCTTCAACTTAGGAAAGAGAAACCTTAACTCCAGGTAGGTTAAGGAAATTGCCAAGGATGCACAAGCTGGCAAGTAGCAGAAGACAAGTCTAACCCTGGCAAGCTAGACTGATTCAGACATTGTCTGGTGAGCTCCATTATTCATTCTACCTCTCAGGGTAATCTTATTATTTGTTCTATAGCATTCTGGGTTTTCTGGTTGCCTGAATGTTTGACAACCACCTGCCTTTTTGTTCAGGTGTCAGAGTGATAAGACTGCTTAACGCAACTATTTGGCTGCACCTACAATAGCGAATTGAGAGAAACTTCCCTAACAAAGCCAAAAACACACTTGTAGGAGAAAAAAAGCTTGGCTGGGACATTTTATTAAGGGAAATTTGGGTCCCAGTTCAAAATCTACTGATAGATTTCTTCCAACAGGTATATACTTACCACAGAGACTGATAGATATACAGAAATCAAAAATTCAAAAGAACACATGTTCTTAGAGACACATAGAGAAGACTTAGCAATGAAAAAGGATCCACACTGGGGATGGTTATGTAGATAAACTAATAATTATTAGAGTTTTAGATATCTCAGAAATTAAATATGTGACATTTAATTTTCCACTCTCCTTAATTATTATCTAAATCACTGGCTGAGGTTGATACCCAGTTGATACTAGAGCAGCTGACTTTTCAAATCCCAGCAGTGAAATTTGATTTATATAAAGGCTTCACTTTGAGATCAGATAAGATCTGGCCCCGTCAGGGTGGTATGAATGTAGACTCATATTTGAGTCTGGGGCTGTGTTTCACATGGATGCCAGCTCTATGCACTGTGAAACTCTTGTCTTCTCAAGTTTTTGGACCCTTCCAGCTGTGGGCTCCCTTCACCCCATCCTGAGCAGGATTGTTGTAGTTCCCCGGAGCACAGCAGTGTGAACCTGACCCTACCCTCATAGGCTGTGACCCTGGGCTCCTTACAGAAGCCTCGCCCCTGCCCCAGCCTTCTGTGATAGAGAGTATATATTATGATTGAAAAGCTCAATTTTGGATCTCATTAATCACTGAGCCCAAACAAAAACTTAACCAAGTGTACACTCCATAACTAATGGCAATGCTTTGGCTTCATAGAACAATGTCCTCTCTGCACAGACACACAGTGAAAGACATCTGTGTGTTTGTAAAGGAGCCCAGAGATGCTCCAGGTGAGAACCAGCCCCTCTGCCAGCTCAGTGCGATCACAAAGACGCTGGGCTATCTACACTCAGGCTTGTTCTTAGGTGTTTCACTTCCTAGGGACAGGTTTCCTGGGCTTCTTGCTTATGCATGGCCAGGGCAGGTGGGGTGGGAGAGAAGAGGTCAGGGAGTAGGGGGAAGAGGGGCTTCCTGAGACAGAGCTGCAGCTCCCTTGCCAGTGCACCAACAAGTATCCTCCACCTTCTCACGGGCCCACACTGCCCAAGCTCAGGTCTGGGGAGTAAATGATATCATTACTGGGTTGCAGAGGAGAGAGAGAAAAGTATCAGTGGAGGTTAACATAAAAAAACAAAACAAAATAAAACAAAAAAGTTCCTATGTAATTAATGCATATTTCCTTCTTTTCCTTTACATAAATCAAAAGACAGATTTATCATACCAATTAGAAGGCAACTAAAATTAAAATGGAAAAACCAGCTGAATTCTACTGAGATACATTCATATTCATATTAAAAATACAAGCATACCTTGCTCACCTCAGAATTAACATTTGCAAATGAAATATAACTGGAGTTTTTCAGACTGCCCTTGAGAAGACCACCAGTATTATAAAATTCTAGAAAAACTTTGTAGACCTTTAAACCTCTCCCCAATGATGGTGCCATGTTTGAAAGATATCTTGAATTTATAAATTAATTTTACAGATCAATGAGGGTGCCCATAATTTTTACAGAATTATCATTAATGAATATGAGAAATGCAGCCAGCAGAACATATTTGATTTTAGTGATAGACTTTTAAAATTTAAAATTAAGTTTCATTCAAAATTTTCATGCCATCAGAAAAGAAAACTGATAAAAGAGCTACAAATTCAGTGATGATGGAAATGCTGTTTGATTTTGAAGAAATGCCCAGCTGAGCCATGAGATGGTTAATGCTAGCTATAGTATTGTTTAATATCAACATTAATCACTTGGAATGAGAGGGAATAGTATGCTAATGAAATTTGCACATGATACTAAACTGAAAGGTGCTGTTAGCATGCATAGTGATAAGACAGATCCATTATTTTGATTTTTTGTATGTAAACAAACAAGAACTACTTCAAAAATCAGGCTAATAATGGGTATAAATAATAATTTTTAAAAATTTATTCAATGCAAAGAAAAGCAAGGCATAAATAATACACAGAATTTATCACTTACGTACAGTAGATTTAACTTGGTAATAATGTGATGGAGCAAAAATTAATGAAATATTTGAGTACTAGATATGTTGAATCTTCATTTTACAATGAGAGGAAAATACTGTTTCTCTATGTAATTCTGACAAGACCAATATTTAAATACTGAAAATAATTTGATATTAACCATTGCACCCATATATAAGAAAATGGGATTAAATGTCTAAGATGAGATGGGCAATAAAAATGATGAAAGAGTTAGCCTGATGAACTTCTAAGAAAAGATTAAAATAATTAATCTTGTAGTCTACAAACCCAGGCAAAGGAATCACATGGGACATATGTAATAAGTTTCTTCATCAGGAAATAGTACAATAAAATTCCATTCATTCAAAGCATTGAGTAATTGAGATTAGGATTATTTTGTAGTTTTTATTAAAATGACAACCGAAGGATCTTCCTGATGGAATAGTAAATAAGCACTCTTATATGTCACTTACATAATACTTAGTATATTGTAAGTGAATAGAGGAAAGTGATTTAAAAAAATCAGCTACAAACTGGGCATGGTGGCCCAGGCCTATAATCCCTGTATTCTGGGAGGCTGAGGCAGGAGAATCACAAGTTCAAGCCCAGCCTGGGAAACTCAGTATCTCAGTGAGACCCTGTCTCAAAAGAAAAAGTAAAAAGGGCCACAAATATAGCTTATGTGAAGGCCAGGTTCACTCCCTAGTGCAGCAAAGAAGAAAGAGAAGGAGGTAGGGGAGAAGGAGTATGTGGAGGAGGAGGAGGAAAAGGAAGAGGAGGAGGATAGAGGAAGAGGAGGAAGAGGAGGAGGGTAGAGGAAGAGGAGAAAGAGGAAGAGGAGAAGAGGAAGAGGAAGAGGAAGAAAGGGAGGAGGAAGTTACAAGAGCTGCTGAATAGTCAAATAATTGTGCAAAAAGAATCCTGACAGTGCTACATTATCAACAAAAACAGGTGGTGGTTTCCCCCTTGGTTTTTAGGTGAGGCTACCAAATCCACTGCAGTCAGAGTGGGCTTTGATCAAGGTCAAGGGAAATAGTGCATTTTGTTTTTCTCTTCTTTCTTCGGGAACTTTGGATGCTTATTTTACTCTGTCGTTGTTCCAAAAGTATTATGCTGTATCTTGTAAATCAGATGTTTATTTCTTGTTTTACTTTGTGTTTATCCTGGGAGACAGAAACATTAGATTTCAATCACATCTGTGCCATAGCAGTAGAAACAGAAATCTTGTCCTCTATTGGCAGGCGATTTGTTTCCCTTCCAGGAAATATTCATTTTATCAACAATTTGAAAAATGGATCCTTGCCCAAATCTTGGGCACAGAGGCTTTGATATGTCCTACCCATGTGATCAGACTGCAGAGGCCATGAATCCTCAAGGGGCACCTGCTGTCACCTCCATTCTTCACCCGCCTGCAATCCTACTGGCCGCCCAGAGCCGGGGAGTGGGGTGATGGACGTGGTGATGGACCCGCTGGAGTGAGATCTGGCTCACCTGCCCGCTGTGGAACACTGTGCGACTGTACTGCAGTTCTCACTGGGTTTTCCCATATTTAGAAGGGAGAAAAGGCAATGTTCCTTCAAAAACCTAACTTAGAAAGAGCCAGAGACTGTTGGAGTACACTGAGGTGTGCAGCACTTACGCTTCAGGGGTTTTTTGCTGTCAGTGTTAAACTCAGTGGCTTACAAGGTTTCTTTATTTGTCTCCTCCAGTTTTTCCCATGTGATCTCTGGCCACTCCCAACACACACACGCACACACACACACACGCACACGCACATGCACACATGCATGTACACATGCATGCACAGAGCTATGACTGTTCTGCACCTATGAAACATACTTCCTGAACACATAACGTGTTATACACATGTTGGTCCCTCTGTTTGGAATACTTTCAGCTTCGTATTAGTCTAGAAAATTCTGGATAATTACTCAAGGTGAAGTTCAGAATTTGCGTCCTCTGTCAAACCTCGCATCTCCCTTTCTTACCCATCTTCCCTGCACAGTTACAATCAGTGGCTATTTCTATCATGTCCTCACACTGCAAACAGCAAGGGTACCCACCTCAGCTCCAGTCCCAAGCATCATTTGCCAGATACCCAATGTGTGTCATGCACACTACTATGCATGTTTTCCATGTAGAATTTCTTTTCTTTTCTCTTTCTCTTTTGTTCTCTTTTCTTTCTCTCTTTCTCTTTTCTTTCTTTCTTTCTTTCTTTCTTTCTTTCTTTCTTTCTTTCTTTCTTCCTTCCTTCCTTCCTTCCTTCCTTTCTCTCTTTGATAGTGGGATGACATTCAAACTAAACCACATTCTCTGACCTTTTTTATTTTTAATTTTGACATACAATCTTGTTCTGTAACTAAGCTGCTCAGGTTGCATTTGAATTTGCAATCCTCTTGCCTCAGCTTCCCAGAATGCTGAATTTATAGGCAGGCCCCACATTCAGCATTTCTATACAGTGTTTATTTTACAATGACATGTGAAACTGGCCATTGTTCTCCCGATTAATTACTTGAGACCTAAAAAAACGAGAGAAGCACATCCACAGCTGTGTGACAGTAAACAGACCCCTGCTTCCCCACCCACCCCAAATCTTCACTCTTCTATTTTTATTTTAAAGAGAATAAAACCAAGCAAAATAAAACAATACATCTAATCAAAACAAACCAATGTAAGTGACACAGGGCTTCAAAACAAGATGAAATCAACAGTGGCTACCATAATGCCTCTTGTTCTCAAAATAGTTTCAGATACCTTCAGACATAGTAAAAACCAAACAAAACAGAACAGAATAGAACCAATAAAAACAAAACAATGAATGCAATAAAGGACTTCAAAACAAGATAATAGTAAATCCGAAATGGCTGCCATAATATATCTTGCTATCTTTGAAATAATTGCCCATGCCATTGGATATAAATAAAATCAAATAAAACAAAACAGAATAAAATCCAACCTAACAAAATAATAAAAATGATACAGGACTGCAAAATAAGATAGTAGGGTATTAACAATGGCTACCACCTTCAGAAGGAGATTCCCCTCCAGATGCTACACTGTGTATCATTATCCCTTGAATAGATGACGAGACCACTGGCCCTAGACCTGCAATGTCAGTGAAACACCAAACACCACAAGCATCAAATTGCATTTCACCTCAATAGCTATCATCACAGCTATGTTTTTCTCCACATCAGCCAGTTGCTTACATGGGTGGGGCGGGGTGTTGGCTCTTCTTGTGTTCTAGCCCATGTGCTGGAAGGGGCTGGTATCTGGCTGTCCCCCCGCCCCCGCCCCAATGGCCTGTGCATGATGCTGAGTCACAGGGAGGACTGGCTTCTTAATGACTTCTTGTTCTCTTTCCCCGTGGTTTGTGAATGGTGCTGACTCACAGGAAAAGACTGGAGTCTGGCTGCACCCCCACCCCAGTGACCTGTGCATGGCGCTGATTCACAGGGAGAGCTGTCTGCGCTCTTTTCTCGTGACTGTTTTGCCTCTTCTACCCATCTCCAGCCTCGCCCTATAAGTGTGTGCAGTGATTTTGTTTATGAGAAGTCAGTAGTATATCACTGTCTTTAGGAATCAGGCTCTGCAGCCATCTGTTTGAATCCTGGGTTTTGAGGCATTCTTATGAGCTTGGGTGATACATTTAACCTTTCCTTGTGTCCAATTCTTCATCTGTGAAGTGAGGATGACATTCCTGCCTCTTAAGATGGTTCCAAGGCTGCATGAGTTCATAGACATGAAAGTATAAGCACTTTCCCTGTAATGCAGTCTGTATCTGTGGGCTATAGATCCCTCAAGTGCTGGGTTCTCCTGTGGCCTCTGAACTCCTTCCAGGTAGGGCTCGAGCCCTGTGCATCTTTCCATGTCCTCCAGCCAACACAGCATTTTACAAAAGCCAGCCACGTGCAGTGGAGAATTCCAGGCATAGCTTACTGGTAGTGAAGAGTCGTGCGTGCGTGTGTGTGTGTGTGTGTGTCTGTGTGTTGGGGGGGTTAGGGGAAGAGTGCTGTGTCTGTGGCTCCTGCATATGGTTGCCCTGAGCCCCTCTCTCCCTGTCAGCCTCATGGACTCCAGAAATCCCTGATTGCACTCTTCCAGCTGGGTAGCCTTGCTCTGTGTTGCAAGACCGATTTCCCCTTGCAGAAAGGTCTCAGCAGATAGTGAGACATCTCCAGCACTGAGAAGGCTGAGTGCTTAGGTATCAGCAGCTCCCAGCAGCTGCCACTGGTCCTGCTCCCTTGCCAGGAGCCCCAGTTTGCTGCGCTGAGCTGAACCTAGGCCCACAATTGCATTGATTCCATCCTGTGCAGGGTGGGGAGAAGCCCACATGCAGGGATCAGCTCCCCTGATGAGGGCCAGTGGGCACTGTCATGGTTCTGCTGCTTTGTCCTTATGTATTTCTTGATTGCTGACCACTGTGCAGGATTGCAAGCCTCTCTCGTCCTCATCCCCACCATGCTGCCCATACCCATGGGTTCTTCTGCCCCCTTGTCTGTCCTCTGCACGTGGCTAACTGCCAGGTGAGCTGATACAGGACATCTGTCTTTGTCTCATTCCATGCTTGATGAGATTTCCTGACCTGACCCTGTGTCCAGCCTGCAGCACAGGTAGTCAGTGCATGGCCAGGAAGCAAATATATGTTTCTTCTCAAGTTAGGAATTTTTCATATAGAATTCTTTTCTTAGAAAACTTCACAGAGTAAGGGATGATAGTTTAGACCTAGAGTTAAACATGATCGGAGCCCAGCTCTGCTAGGTCCACCATGATATCCTTGGGCAAATTCCTATCTGTGTAAACCCACAGAGAGAAGCCTCCATCTGCAGTGAGGCATGTGGTAAAGGTTACCTTGCTAAAATATTATGTTCCATATTTAACTGATTAATGTGTGAGATAAGTTAGTGCTGTTATTATTACTATCAAAAGCAGATCCTCAAATTCCTGATTCAGAGATGAATCCATAGCTTAAAAATGAGGCTCAAAACATTAAAGGTCTTCCTTACCATCAGAGTATCTTATTTTAAACTTAAAAATGACCTGAGACAGGCAATCAACTTGTTTAAGAGATGAGGAAATTGTGAACCAGAGAGCAAGATTCATAGTTCTGCCACTAAGGAAAGGAAGAGTCGCTACTCCCATATCTCAAAGGGGGACTTTTGGTCTAGATTTAACAACTGCACCTTTGAATGGCATCATTTAGCTTATTCACGTAGTCACCCACCCACCCAGCCACCTGTCCAGCCGTCAGTCTTTGCAGGACAACTTACTGCCCAGCACAGCTTTGTGTCCTGTTCCTCCCGAGGTGTGGGGTTTGCAGGGCAGAGTTTGAATCTTCTTTGTACCTTGTTCTCCATCTTTCTACTTCTTCTCACATCACTGGAAGGGAAACTTTTGTTCTGCCACTGGAAAATGTGTTTATCCTGCAAGTCAAAGTGACCTGTTTTTTATATCAGCAGCAACAAATTTTGAGGAAGGAAAGTTATCACAGGTAGGATTGGGTCTCCTAAGCAGACCATCCCTAGGAGCCTATGGGTAAACACATTCTTCATGCGTCCCCGAAGAGCTGTCCTTTGTCTTCTGTCTGTCCGGTCCTGCCTCTGGATCTTTCTCTCTCCCTTAGCACAGCAAGGTACACAAGAACCTCAAGCAATGCAGGAGACAGAAACAACATGTGCACGTGTGTACATGTGTGCATGTGTGTGTGTTAGTGGATTGGGAAGCTATACAAGAGCAACGACTATGTTTTATGCCATTTCGGAAAAGCTCTGCATTTTATAGGTGCTCAATAAATATATTGATAATAACATTACAGGGTCAGTGAATAATTAGATACTTTTCTGCAAAATGGTTAATGAATGACTGTGGGCAACTGCTGAATGTGCTGGCCTCTGCGTTTTTCCTTTGCTTTTTTGTCAGGAAGTGAGCGTGTTTCGGATTGGTCAGCAGGTGGGGTGAGTCCTGCCGGACTGGCAGCTGATGGTAATCAGTGCAATCACAGAGGAGCTGTAGCTTTCAGTGTTCCTATCTCCAAGCACCCCATTAGGACAATGCTATGCTCACTCAAAAAGCTTTTTGACATCTTAAGAACTCCAGCTATTTGGAAGCTAAAAATATTCAAGGTAAAAAGGATGAGAAGCTCAACGGAAATTTCAGCTGTGTAGGAGCCACTCACCAGGGAACTGCTGAAGTGCCGGGAAGAGAGGAGCTGCCTGGGAAGTCCTGCCTGAGAGGGTGCGGATGATGGGTTCTATCACCCAGCCCAGCACATGGCCACGTCCTCCACGGAGCACCCGGCCCCTCCCTGGCCCTGTGCAGCACTGCAAAGCAAATGCATTTCTCTCCGTGCCCAGGATGAGCGTGAAGCTCAGGAAAGACACCATTGACTGCTATTACCTGATTAGTAAAGTTCAAACCCATAGTTGTTTTAAACCTGTGCCTTCTCACCAAAAATTCAGTTCTATCCTTTAAAGAAAATTCTTCACTTTTAACACCTTTACCTGAGGTATGATTTCTGTGCTATCCAATTTACCCATTGTGAGTAAGAAACCTTACGATTTGTACTAAATCTGCAAAGTAGTGTGGCTGTTACCATGATCACGTTTTAGGATATTCCTGAAGTTTTCTGCTCAGCCCATTTAGTCTGGGTTGTTCTCCTTATCTGTAGAGTGGAAAGAGCAGTCCTTCTATGAGCATAAAAGGAGCATGTCAGCGGCATCATTATCACTGTCATTACTGTCTCCTACAGTCCTTTCAACGCAGAGCTTTAGAACTAAGAGTAGTTGGAGAAACTAACCCTGCCCTCTCCGGAGGTTTTTTTTTTTTTTCTTTAGTCCATCTTTGCGGCACACAATGAGTAAATTCCTTGTGTGGGCTTGTACATGGACAGGACACATCTTAGTTGTGGTTTTAGCCCTTCTCCCACCTGTCTCCCCTCCATCTCTTGACCCCCTTCCCTTTTGCAAAGGTCTATCTCCCCATTTCCTGTTAATTTATCTTTTATTGTGCTCTGTATATTTTCCTTGGGCTCCTTATATATGAAAACCTATGTGCTATGTAAACTTGTGAGTCTGATTTGTTTCACTTAGCCTTACTGTCTCAAGGTGCACCCATTTTCCTACAGATGGCTCAGGTGTGCCACTTTATGCAGAGTAGTGCTCCATTGTGTGTAAATACCACATTTGTATTCTGCTTTTATTAAATTACACACGTAGGGGCATCTCTGCAGCATGGACTGCACTGCCTCCACAAATGGATTTACATCTAACAGGGAGGGAAGCCTGATACCTAGAAATGAGGAGAGAATAAAAACCACATGTAAAGAGAGGCTTTGGCAGGTGTGAGGAGAGAACTATGCAGGAGGTAGTTCTTGAAATCGGATGGAGAGAGAATGTGAATTAGGGCACAGGGAGGCATCCTCATGGGGCATCCACAAAAGTACACACATGAGGGCAGGGGCTGCATGCACAGAATGAAGGACTCCCCAGACAGGCTCTATGACTATCCCAAGGCAGATAGTGTGAACACAAGGGCTCCCCTTTACTGTTAAACTCAAGAGCTCCTAGCAGCCTTGCTCTGCTGTCTTTTAGGGCCCACAGCCTTAATGGTGCTTTTCATAACTGACCTTAGTCTTCAGAATCTTAGCATAATGCAAGCCCACTCATACTGGACGGAGGTTCTGAGATTTTAAAATGTTTTTTTTTCTGGGTATGCCCCATTTCTTGCCAGGTGAAATTCACTTATCAGCAGTGCAGGCAACCCACAGACACTCTTGGTCTTGGACCAAAATTCAGCGTGTGCATCCAATGCTCCTGCTAAAATTCAGCCGACTCAGGCAACCAAGTTCCATTCCTGTCTTAACACCTTCCCAATTTCCTCTCCCAGGAAACCCCTCTAGCTGCTCCAGCTGAAAAGCTTGGCATTACCCTTGACTTTTCCTTACTTTTTTCCCTCCAAAAGATCAACAAGTCCTGTTTTCTCTGCATTCAAAAGGCATCAGAGTGAGACCACTTGCCACATCTGCTCCGCTGTAGCCCCCTTGTGCACACCAGCTCAGGAGTTTCCTAATCAGTACCTGCTCTGTCCTTCTGTCCTTTCAGCTACGTTCAGCAAAAGAGATAGAGTGGTTTTGTTAGATGGGAAACTGGTTCAATTCATTCATAAACTAAAAATCCATTGATTGTTTATTATCTCATTCAGAACAAAGCCCTCACTACTGCCAGTGCTCAGTAGATCCCTGCAAGGCTCTCATCACTGTTCTCTCTCTCTCTCTCTCTCTCTCTCTCTCTCTCTCTCTCTCTCCCATTTGCTGGGAGTATTGCTGTTCCTTCAATGCACCCTAGGTATATGGATGCCTTAGGAGCTTTGTATCTGCTGGGACTTCTATCTGGAATCTTCTTCCCCCAGGATTGTCTGGCTTCTCTTTCACATCCTTTAAGTCCTTCCTACATGAAGTCATATGTCCCTTACTGCTACCATCTAAGCTTATAGCCCACCACATAAACCTTCAATCTTTCTCCTTTTACTTCTCTTTTGCTTCATACTCACTCTTGTCTAAGAGGTTGCTTACTATTTGTTATCTGCTGATAATGAAAAGCATTATGAGGGAAGTTGCTTGCACATTCTCTTCACTGTTTATACCAATGTCTAGAACTGGACCTAGAATATGGGAAATACTCCATAAATATTTGTCCAAGAAGTGGGCCAACAACTGGATGAGAAGGTTTGGCGGATTAATTACACTGACACCCACATAGTTAGTGTGTGGACTCACTTCATGCAGGCTATATTTTCCAAAGTGTATCAAAACAATGTGTGCTAAATTATATGTTATTCTGCAGTATAACCATAGCATTTCACTATCAAAAGGCAGAGTTGGATCCTAATCATTTCACCTAATAAGGTCAAGATAAGGCCAAAGATCTGACTGTATAGCCCTTTCTTAAGACCTCAGAAAGATTAGCGGTGTTACTTCATAGCCCCTTTGACCCAGATGAAAATTTTCCTAACAACATAATGTCATGCCTCCCAAACCTCTTGCATTTAAAAGTTGAATTCCTAACATTCTCGAAGGCTCATTCCATAGCAGCCTGTCCAGGAATCTCCTTGTTTCATCAATCCTCAGTATTAGAACCAGAGGAACTGAACTCTAGGAATTGTACCCAAGAGGCTTGAGCCATGACCTGATCTAGTTTAGATGAGTTATTACGCTTCAGGCTGATGCCATAGTGGAGGTTTGGGGAGAAGGAGGTGAGAGTATTTTTCACATAGAAAGAAGAGGAGTTGGTGTGGCTAAAATGCAGGTTTAAAGCAGATTGCACTTCACTAAGATCACTGCAGCAGACTCCTGTGACACGTAATCACCTGCAGTGTGATGATCTCCACACCTCCTCAAGGAGTAGAGGCTGGATGTTCTCCAGGAACCTGGGAGGCTCACATTTTCCTTGGTGCCACATGATTTCCAAACTGTGTCATGAACAGCAGCGCAGCTCTGCCGTGCAGGTCTCCACTTAGAATCCAGAGCCCCCACGTGAGTGTGGCAGCCAAGCCGCAAGGACAGAGACACAGATGTTCACTTCGGCCCTACTGGTCTTTGTGTCTTCTCTGCTCAGACTTTGAGTGAAACTTCACATGGCTCTAGCCTCAGCTTCCAAGATATTCCTAGGCCTCAAACCTTCCTAAGGATGGTAAAGCATAGCCAGGGCATCCTGTCCAACTTCCTGACCAACAGAAGTCTGTGAGAAACACAAAACAATTGTAAGCCACACTGGCTTCAGACATATTGTCTACCACGACAGTAATAGAAGTCAGCCTCTGTAGGTGTCTTTGCAGCTCCTTCCATCAATAAGGAGATTCTACCTTTTAGCCTGTGTGTGTCTTAGTCTACTTCTGTTCCTGTGGCAGAATAACTGAGACTGAGTTATCTACAAAGGGAAGAAATTCATGTAGCTGGTGGCTCTGAAGGCTGAAAGTTGAGGACCAGGTGGCCTTTCCAGGTGGCAAGGACCTTGTGCTGCATCCAAACAAGCAGAAAAGTTGAAGAGGAAGTAGGGACATGAAGAACAGAAGACATATAAGTGCCGACCTTACTTCACACTAACCTGCTCTTCTTGTGACTAATCCAGTGCCAAGGGAAAGATGCGAATTCCTCACAGTGGCACCATCACTACTTCTGGACTCTACTTCAGTAGTGCCATGAAGAAAGTCAGATTTCAGCAGGAATTGTGGAGAGAACAAGCTACATTTGGAGCACAGTATTTTGAATCCAGGCCACGGATGAGGCCAAAGGAAGGTGCACCTTCTCTAAGTGAGGCCTTGGGAGACCTTATGCATTTCCGCTCTTGGAACACTGCCTCCTCCTTAAGCTTGGGCCAAACTGACGGAAGATCGATGAGCATACTAGCTTCCAGCCCATCAGCCAGGGGAGAGGGCTGCCTGGGTCTCTAGAAGTCCCACAGTGCATGAGTAAGTCTGGTTAAGAGCAGAAAACACCACCCTGCTGATAGGAGACTCATGAGAAATAAATGCTTATTGTCTTAAACCACTGATTGAGATTTATTGGGTCATGGCAAGGGGGTAGAGAGGCAATAGCAAATGATAAAAAGGGAGAAAAATGTTCCAGGTAACTGATCTCATGTATATTTTTGAATGAGAAAGATTGTGATTGGAACTTTATAAAAAAATGTTAATGCTTACTTGTGAGGAACAGATCCAGTTATCCTCAGTCTTCTCATATCAGTGCTTCTAAGCTCCTAGAAGAGGATGTACAAGAGGGACTATTTCCTTATGTCACTCAGGAAAGGTGTCTTTGTCTCTTTCCCATTGCTGGAATAAAATACCTGACATTCACAGCTTAAAGGCAGAGAGGTTTAGCTTGGCTCAGGGTTTCAGTTTACAGTCACCTGGGTTCAAGACAGGAACAAGATGAGAGCTCAACCCATGGCAACCAGGTAGCAAGGAGAGAAGGCAGGGCAAGAATGGGCACTTCTGGGTCTCCCTCTGTGTGACCACCACTGATCAGGCCCTGCCCCAAGCAGCACAATCAGCTCTGCACTCATTAATGCTAGTGTCTGCCAAGGAGTGTGACATTCTTGTGGCCAATCACTTTTCACATACACGAGACCCTTAGGGGATATTTTAGATCTAAACAATAACCATTCTCCTTCTCGTTCCACCAGTCTATTCCTTGCATCAAGTCTGATATGCATGCCTTGGTGGATTATGACACCCACTTCCTCTGTAAGATCAGAGTCACTACATATAATGACATATAGTGCTTTATAAGCAGTGTACTGTGCTCCTAAGCTGGGGGGGAGGGGGAGTTTTGAAAGGGTAGCTTACAATTCAAATGTTATCAAAGCCAAATCAGGATGTGAAAAAAGGTTTTTAAAATATTCTAAATTTAGAAGGAATGGTTTTCATGTGCTGAAAACCAGCTTCTTCTCACTCTTCCCTTTAGAAAGGCTATGTCCAGGAAGGAGGAGGGAGTCTACATGGTTATTGATGAACTAGTTATAGTTTCCTCTAGTAGCAATGCAATAATAATGTGCAAATGTTTCTATTGCCCTAACATTGGGAAGAATAGTTAATTATACCACTTTAAGAGCAGTTACTTGGATGTTAACATGCATTGCTTTCCTTGGAAGTCTGACCCTCCAATTTTATACACAGATACAATTAATAATTTCCTAATACAGGAAGATGCTTTTTTTTTTAACAGTAAACAGCTTTCTATCCTTGAGATGAGTGGTACCATTAAGAAAGTAAGTCTAAACTTTTTACAAAGTGAAGGTAAGGATAATGCAGTACAAAGCAAGCAGTTCAATAAGAAACTGAACACTCAGAATTTGAAGTAGGCTGTTTTTGTGTTTCTTTAAAATGCTGAGATTTCAATGAAGACTGTAAGAATTCAAGCAACTTGCAATCAAATTGCCTTTCTTGTTGCTACATAACACCATCGCTGATTAACCATAGGCATCCCAATGCCAGCGCATCCCTGACATGGAGCTTGAGATTGGGAAGGAATCTGTAGTCTAGTAGGTGTAACTATGTGTTTGCTGGTTGTTTTTTAACCCCTGTGTTCTTGGGGAGGTCAAGTTGTGAGTAGAAAGTTAGCATGGCTTTTAATAGTTTTGTTGAATGTCATCTAGAGCATCTAAGCTGTGACTCTCGTGGTCTGTGAGTCAGGGTTAGAGACTGCTGCAGCAGATTGTTTAATGGTGAAACCATGTAAGGATGTGAGGTTGCCCATCACGAGGCTTCAGGGAATCACGTTGCTGATGGAACTTCATGCACTGCCAAGGTTTTAAAGGGATCAGAGGAGGACCCCCAGGTGACTGAGACTGTAACACAATTGAATTCATCACAGGAGGTCAGTATGAGAGATGGTAACAGCAGATTTGATGAGCTGGACACCCTGCTAAGGACAGCACCAGAGTATCCACAAGTGATGGTGAGAGCAGTGCAGGGATCTGAGAGGTGAAGGTCAAAGAAACATCTTCCTGGTGTGGATAATTGTTAGGAATGCTTGGATGGGAAGGAAACGGAAGTATCAACGTGGTAAGATCAAGATCAGTACTGAAAAAAGATTAGAGGCCCAGGGAAGAACTGGAATCATTAGACCAGTTGCTGGGACTTCTGTTGTGTCGACTGGCTATATCAACTTGTCACCCAAGGTCTCGACAAATCACAGCCAAAATATAGATTGGAACTAGGAGATAAAGGCAGCCTTGAAGCATCCAATGAAGTTTTCTCCACAGTGATCCCCATCACTGTCAAAATGTCTTTACATATCTGTTTCTGCACTTTTTTTCCTCTCTGAAACACCCTCAGCCTAACTGGTGACCAGGAGCATGCTAGCACCTGTGTCTCTTCTTCCTTCATGTGAATTCTCATGCCCTACACTCACAGGCTCTCCACAGCCCCAGAGCTCAGTGTAATCCAGGCTTCCATGCTACTCTGCTTCTGCTCCTTCCCCAGTATCGACTTCTAAGCCAAGAACCATTCTTCTTTCACTTTCCACATATGGCATCCATGCAAAAGTTCAGTGTGGAAGGAGGGCTGCTTTACTCCTTCAGTGTAAAATCCTGAGTTTACTGCACTTCATCTGAATACCACACATTTGCACAGCAGCTACAAGGCTTTCCCCCTTGCCAGTCCCAGGCTGTTTCCCCATGAATTATCAGTCATCCTCATTCCCTGGCATACACAGTCAGACTCCACAGCCCAGGCAAACTCTACTTGGAAATTTGTCTCTTTTTTCCTCACTTCTCAGCCTAGGATTTCCATCTTTCCTTCCTTGTGATAAAAGCAAAGCAAAACAAAACCAGTACCTAAATTTTCAGGCTGTGTTGCAAAGGAGTACTTAACGCTGGTTCTTTGTTTGATGAGGAAAATCAGTTAAATTTCATCAGGCAGTGGGACCTGGGAACAGACTATGCAGGCCAGCCTATGTGGATAGCAGGAGGCAGGGGGATGTCTGACATTCCCCTGGGGATCCCCCAGAAATGTAAAACTGGGGGGAAGATGGGACAAGTGTGTGAAGGCTGTGTGCAAATGATGCAATGAATGAAAAAATAAAGCAACCTCAAGGAAAAACATAAAGCAAAACAGAAATCTCTGTCCTTAGTCACCTGAGTTGTGTTCTTTGGACCCCTGTACTTACTCTATAAAACCTTTCCCTGAAACAGGCATAGCTGGCATGAGCCATCAAAAGCTGGCTTTCTCTGTGCAGTTCTGTGGTCTCTTTATGATAGATCCCTTCTCCTCATGATAGCAATAGAACTTACTGTCACTGCTCTTCTCTGCTTCCTGAGTTGGCTGCTTCATAGTCCTCTGCTGAAATATCCTAATTGACTAAAAGGAGGCTATATATTTTCCTTGACATTCCAGGCCCTTTTTTTTCTAATCGGTAAAATTCGTAGAAATTTTGTTATTATTTTCCTTTTTCTGTATAATTAGAATGACGAACATCCCGCTAGGTTTGCTTTGTTGAGCACCGGAGTGACATCACATCATTGTCACAGACACCGCTGAGAAATGCAGTTGTACCTGAGTTAAACTGGGGAAGTTGCGTGTATTGGCTGAAAGAGGGAACTAGGAAAAGGCTAAGGTTTGAAAGGACTTCTGAATAATGAGGAGCTCACATGCTAAGCCAGTTCACCATATTCTCTGTTGTGCAGTCTATAGAAATCAAGAGCGGGAAACAGATGGAAGTTGAGGTATAGACTCAATATCACTGGAATGTCAGATCAGAAATTATTTTGGGAAGTGTAAAAGAAGCTCTGTGCAGGAGGACCGTGGGGTGGAACACAAATCCAGGAGGCTGCAGACAAAGAACGAAGAGTCCAGCCCTGCTGGGAACAGGGCTTGCCCGCCTCGGTGGAGGGCTACTTGATATCTAAGTTGTCATGACACATGCTTTTGCTTCTGTCTCTTGAACTTTTAAATTTGACCACAAACCCAGATGATCTTTAACTCCGTTCTAGCTAGAGCAGGGAGTTTTATGGGATATATTTCCCGGGTACGCGTTTTCTCCCTGCACTCTGGTGTTCTAGAGGGATCACATTGGTCTAGATGTTATTCTCAGGTGGATTTTTGGCTTCTAGAGATTGAAAAGAAGATGGAACAGCTAAAAGGATAAGGCAGAGTAAGGAAAGGATTTGGTAGACTTAAGGACCAGGAAAAGGGGCTGAACACAGGAAAGGCTGCTGTGTGTGCCTGCCTGCCCTGACTCATTCAGTGCTAGGGCGGAACAAAGGGCTGGCAGGTGAAAGCCAGTGGCAGCACTGTCAGGCCAGGTGTTTGGCATTAGAGTTGCACCACTTGGGATCCCAGCTGGCTTGAAAGGGAGATGTGAATGAAATGACCCAGAGAAGCCAGGAGAGGAGGAAGGCAGTAAGCCACATTTAGGGTGCTTGCAATTACAGGGATTTCAATTGCTTGCCAATTATTTCTGCGATAATGAATGTTTGAATCATTCTTGAATAGCACATAGATCTATTTATTTTTGAAGGAGTATCTTCCTGCCTTTCTCATCTCTAGCTGTCCCCAATTGTTTTCATTTCAAAGAATCAGGAATATATTTGAACCAAAATGGGTAGCAGGAGTTCTTAATTAAACGTATGCCAGATAGTCTTATGTATTATCAAAACATGAGAACCTAAGAAACACTGATGATACATTATATGCTACCTATTATATATAATCTAGCCATCACATAAACTATATATGTTATATACTATGTGTATTTTTATAGTCTATATAAAAATGTACATTGATGGGCACCATTTGTCTCATGGTATAATACTGATGAGATTTTTATTTTACTTTTGGAAATGTAAAAAATCTCAATAGTGGTAGTAAATCTGCTATGTGTGTGCACTTCTCTTAGAAAGTATTTTATTATTTATGAATTTTTATTTTCCTTAGCAAAAATTTATCTAGTTTTTAGATACCAAAAATTTTTGTTAGTTTTTGTATAATGAAAGGATTCACAATTTTCAATTTTTTAGTATTTTGATTGAGGTAGATGTTTAAGTAGTTTATTTTTTAATTTTTTCAGAAGCATGAACCAATTAGTGACAGATGAAAACCAAGGCACTCATTTCTAATCACTCCCTAAATGGATTGCTGCATTACATACTCATTTACTTTGTGTATTTGCAAACTAGAACAAATCCCCAATCATGAAACACACATAGGTCATCACTAGACATAAAGTATTGTAGTTGAAAAAGGAAAGAAAAATTACATATCTCAATCAAGTTAAAATAAGTGTTTTATATCTTTAGTTGTTAACACAAAATACAGTAGTGAACATATTACTAATGGTTCCTGGGAGACAATTCTCCCTGGGTGTTTTGCATTTTTGCAAAGTTTAGGAGACACATACTGACTGTTCCCCTTTTTAAGATAAATTTTTAGAGTTTTCATAAAGCAAAACACCCTTGGAACATAATGTCTTCCTGCAGACAAAAGGAAGATGCCTGTCTGTTCCTCTTCAGGTTTCAAGATCTGTCAGGTGAGGGTTTCTCTTCCATGGTGCCACCCACTGGGTGTGAAAATGTCACCTAAGCTTTTAGCATCTCTCCTGGAAAAAAGGGTCTCAAGGAACTCTGCAAAAAAAGTGAAAGTAAAGAAACCTTTTGCTGCAAGAATAGTTCATCATAATGGGAACAGTTCAGGAACCCAGGAGCAGGTGACCCACAGAGCACTGGGTGGGATCCAGATTTATTTAATAAATTTTACAAAAAAGTGGAATGTTGAGAAAGTGAGGTAGGTTGAAGTCACACTGCAAAATTCACATTCCCACAGAAGTAACTGAACAATGGAGTGAGGTCCTAATCCCAGAAAACTGAATCTGTGCTTTGAAAGACGTGTGACAGAGAAGCTATGTTTCCTATCATGGGGTCCAACAGTAAAAATAGAATGATAGTATCACAGAACTATAAATCATGTGTCTTAGTGATATATGATATGAGACCTTCCAAAGTTTAAAAAAGATAAAAACAAAATAAACAAAGCACATGGAATTACAGTTTGGAATATTATTTGCAATATATGTTTCACGAGAAAGGCAAATTTGAATGCTTTTTTTTAACCACAGATTGAAGCAGTATAATTTTAATAGGCATCTTCAAAGATATCCCTTGAGAATTAGTGTCTTTGATGATTTTTATTTTGGGAAAGCTGATGGTAGACGTTTAATTTTTTGCTACTTTCAATCCTCATTGAAAATTTGTATGAGGCCAAAGAAGGCAGTAGATGTGAAATTGTACAGTTTCCTACTGTGACTAAAATCAAGATCGATTTCTTAAAATTGTCCCTTTATCGTGCTCTGCTGCTATTCAGTGTTCAGACAAAGGGGTGGTGCTTGTCCTTCCTGTCCACATCCTGGGGAACTGGGGCTGAGGCAGGTTTCACAAAGCAGGTACCTGAGCCAAGACAGGCATTTTCCAATACCCGTGCTAGGTCAAAGGGGCAATGGAGCCATCCTGGGGGCCGGAGACAAACTGGAGAGCATCAGGGAGGCTGAATGGTCGGCTTGCCAAACTGGGAAATCTAGAGCAGGCAGCAGATTGCTGAGACAAAAAGAGATCTGCCCGAGACAGATGGAGCAAGGGAGCTCAAGGCCAGTTTCCAGTGTGAGGAGCATTTAGCGTCAGCCGTGTCCCTGTTTTCTGGGGTTTGAGCTTCTCTCCCATCCCCTGGGCTGGAGGTTGGGTATGTACCCACAGATGTGTACCTGTGGCTCCACCTCTCTCCTTCCTTTTGACATCTTAAAAATCATCTTGTCCCCTCTCTGTCATCTGCTGCTCCCTAAGACATTCTGGTACTGCAACACGTCTATGTCCTAGTTCCTTGATACTATATTCAGTAATACTCGCTTCATATTTCAGAACATTTCAGTATGCACGTAGACAGCAGAGCCGGGACCAGGGCAGGACAAGTGCAAACGTTCAGTCTTCACTTTCAGGCGTGACGGTAGCTGGTCACTGCCTAACTCTGACCTCCTGAGAACCTGCATGTCCCTTTCTGCAGCTCAGTCCTGTCTACTGCTCCAATGAGTCTGTGACCCCGCAGTGAGTCCTGCTCACCTAACTGTCCTCCCACTTCTGGTACCTTTGCACTCCATCCCCAGCCTTCATTCCAGGACCCACCCACAACCGTTCCCCTATAAATGTGCCCTCTCCAGATTCACTGTATACACTTGAGAAACACACAAACTGAAGCAAACTCAGCCTGCTGCCTGCTCTACCCTCCCATCTCCATAGCAGAAAGTAGCTGGAGAAAAATGACTGTACCCCATAAATTCAAATAAATGTCTATTAAAGAAACTAATGGATGGGAGATATAAGAACTGCTTCAGAAGTTAGGCTTACACCACAGCAGATTTTGGGTTTAAATAGTTAGCGTTTTTCACATCAAAGTTTTGAAACCTATAAGAAAGTAAAAATGCATATGTCTTGACTCTGGACCTAGGAAAATCTTTTCTAAACTCAGTGTTATTAACTTTAAAAGTAACAGGGAAAAAAATCACAAAAGTACTCCAGATAGATTAGATCACATAAAAATTTAAAACTTCAAGTGGCACACTAAAAATACAGACATAAAAATAGCTGTTATTTAACACAAGGAGAGCTGCAAGAAATCAATGTCTGTACCATGTAATCACAAAATAATGAACAAGCAGGGCACAAAAATTATTAAAAGCTAGAAGATGCAAAACTAAATTAATTTCAGAAATGCAAATTTACACATTAGAATCCTCTTTAAAATTAGCAAAATAAAGTAACAAGTCATAGTCTTAATATAAAGTAAACTAATAAACTTAATATGATTTAATTTAAAATAATAATAACTTTAGAACTACAGCTATAGTGAACTGGAAACTGATTTTTCCCTCAAGGTAATTTGAAAGTATATAATAAATTTTTTAAAAAGACATACTTATGATTTTGATTCAACAATTTAACTTCCAGGGATCAATTGGGTTTCCAAAAGAGTAATAGTTTGCAATTCTTAGAAATCTTTAGGTATATAATTATTTTATAATTGTAATTTTCTTAAAAACAAATATTAGTGATAGGGAAACCCAGCTTTTCACAAACAGAAGAAAAAATCTGTCTTGTATATCCACAGCAAGGAGAATAACGTATCCATTAGAAATGTTATTTTAAAAGGCTTTAGTAACAGGGGGAACTTGTTATATAATGGTTTTAAAATTTAAACCTGTAATTGGATTTTTTCAAGTCAAGACAAGCAGGTAAATAAAAGTGGGCAACAGAACACAACGTGTGGTGAGCTCACATCTCAGCAGTCCGGCATGTCTCCTGGTAATTAGGATCTTTAAAGGTGTAAAAATGTGTTTCCCGTGTTTGCTAAAGTCACTCTAGTTAGCATATATTACTTTTATAATCAGAAAGATGCTTTAGTTTTAAATAAGAAAATAATAATGTACACATGATTAGAAAACTGCCAGTCATGTCCTACAGGGAGCTGACACACAGACTGATCAATCCATTGATCGATATATAGATTGCTGCGGCTTGCTCCCTTCCCTGAGGTTAATTGATTCTAGTGACCCAGATTTGTTAAGTATATTCCCGACTTTCCCCTATATCACTGCTCCTTCCTTCTAATTATTCTCCTCCTGGACCTGGCCAACCCTCCCTCTCTCCCCTCTACTCCCTCCTAGTCAATGCAGGGGACATGGCTTGACAGGTCTCTGGGCCGCCTCTTCTTTCTGCCTGCTCTTTGGCCCTTCCTTGGCTTCTCACGTTGTGCTTTTACAAGAACCACATTCCTGCCTGTGTCCGGTTTCCACGTCATGGAAATACAAGCAGAGGAACTGGTGACTCAGGGTAGACGTTCCCTCTCTCCCGGTGCCCCTGCACCCCCTTACATCATCTCAGTTTGATGTGCTCTACTTGTTTCTAGCCCATGAGCCATGATAATCCTCAGGTCTTTTCTCACTACATGCTGGGGCAGCTTGGCTTCCAAAGGCCAGCTTCTGTCTAGTCCTCCTCCACCATCCACACCTCCCTGCACTGCACGTTTCCCTGTCTCCCTCCCTCTGCCCCCTGTCACCTCCCTTTTCTCATTAGGGGGTCCCTCTGCCACTTATCACTGCCAGCCTGCCTGGACTGGACGGTCTGGGCCTCTCGGTTTCACCAGACATCTCTCTTCTCAGGGCTGCCTGGTCTCTGGGAATTGTTCCTTCACAATAACATTTACACAGATCACAAAACATTAGCATTTAATTACAGTTCAATTCCCCTGCTCTCCCTCAACTCACAGGCTGACTGGAGGCTCTGAGGCAGGGAGGATTTAGCTAGGTAGCTTTTCTGCATTAACACCGCCTATGTATGTTAACTGGAAGTTACACTGTAACCAAGTATTGCAAGATCATTGGGGAAAAAGTGATTTGGGGATTCTTGTTACCCTAGTTACAGTTGAATCTCAGACAGATGCTCATCTTCACTTTTTAACAAGTTGTGTTCATTGTATGACAATGATCTATCCCTGAGATTAGAGTGTCCCTTTCATATTAACATAAATGCAGTGTCAATGTCTGAATTTGTGTGATGACCAATGAAGTCCAGGTTTCTCATGTAGATGGAATTTAATCACCAGAAGCAAATGCCTTTACTATATTTCTCTCAAAATTTACATTGTTTTATTCCGCTACCAGTCCCACAGACTTTATATTCTATATGCACGTTCTAGAAATGTTTCTGCTGAATGATACAGGAGTAATAATAAGCTGTGCTACTTTATTGAGTTTAGGCAAGAGCAGGCTGCTAAATACATTAATAATATGATGATGTCTTGTTATCAGAATTGCACCAAAATGTCTCATAGCTACTCTTTCCACAGTTCTATGTTGGTATGTATGGCATACTCACACATTTTTATATTAACACTTAAGAATCAACCACATAAACTCAGTAACATCAAAACAAACATCCCCTAGTGCTTTTTTGTATAGCAAAAACTGTAGTTTCAATCATCCCATAATATGTTTTAATGGTTAAATTGCATTTTGTTTATCTCAGATGAGTTTGCTATCACTTCTCTTTCTAGATAACCTTTTTCAAATCACCAAAGTCTCTCTACAAAAGCAATTTTTGTATGTTCTATGCTATGAAATAGGGACAAAGGCAGATATCTGGAATGTACCATTCTCCTGTTGTAACACATTTCTGATGTTCCACATAATGCTCAGTCATGTTTTTTCTGTGAGTTTTTAAAGTCCTCTTTCTCCTTTTGAGCCAATGACTTCTCTCCCCACCTGGTAGCTTGGAAGCAGAGCTGAAAGTAAACATAGCATCAGGGATGTTGGCCAGCTCTGTGCCCAGATCCCAGGTCCCCTAGTTGGATAAATCAGCCTCCTGGATCATCACTGGTTTCTGGAGGAATCAGCCCAACATAACCACAATGACACAGAGTCCCGAGTTACATGTTACCTTGTCACAATCTTCAGAAGAAGATGGAAGACATTTGTCACTCAGGACCCATCTCCAAGGTGACACATGATGCTCACAGGCATTGGGCGAGGGCTCCCTGTAGAGTTCAGGTCCTGCCAGGTCCTACCCAGGGCACCTGCCAAGTCTTTCCAGATGGCAGGAGTTGTAGATGAAAACCATAGAATTAGTAATTTTCTGTCATCATAGCTTTTTTTTTAATATGACTGAATAATTAGTAATTTTCTGTCATCATAGCTTTTTTTTTAATATGACTGAATAACCCAAAGGAGATACCAAAAAATTTCCCCAGGGGATTCAAGTCTTATTAACAATGACTTTAAAATAGTGCTTAGTGTGATCTGAGGGTTGACTTGAACCGAGTTCCTGTAAGTAATTATTTATAGTAAAATTGCAGGTGCCAAAAAGGTGAAACACATAAGCTAAAAACATAGAAATAATAGAAAGGGACATTTGGAGTTGAGGTAAAGGCTATGTTGATAAAATAAAATCATGATTGCTGGCAAGGTAGCCTGAGTCTACTGTCATAATGAAATATAGCACCATAGGAACCATTCTTGCATGCTATTTATCCAGGGAAGCTGGCCTTTAGATGGAGATTGCTATTCAAACAGCAAAAGTGCTTTGATATGAAGGTTGTTGAAAAATAGAGATCACTAGAGGTCCAAGGTCCGGGGAGCTGGCTGGCAGCTGATGTGAAAGGACAGGTTTTTTAAAGTGGCATCACTCTAGTGCACTGTGGTCCTGATGCCACCCTCCTGCACCTGTGCACACCCACTTCACACCCTTCTTCCTCTCCCCTCCCTGGCTGCAACCTGCTCCAACCCAAGAGTCTTGATTCTCCAGCCATCAGTGGGTTTTCTTTCTGTCAAGCCCCTGCCTTGTCTTTCAAATTCCCTGCACAGCACTGCTTCCTACTTTACAGACTTGGTTTGCTGAGTGCATTTATTTGCCCAGAAAGAAGAACTGAAGTGCTTTCTTAGTGACAGGGAATGAGGCTGGTGAGGAAGGGATCTGAGAGATGGGGGAGCTGGTGTGGGAGCTCTAAAAGCAGTGTGGAAGATGAGAAATGCTGAATGAGAAGAAGAAAGACAGACAGACAGACAGACAGACAGACTCCACCTGGCTTCATAATGTGTAAATGACATACATCTAAAATACCCAAAATCTAAGTGACTTTACAGGGTTCCTCCACACAAAAGGGTTTTTGTGTTGCAAATGTCACCGTGACACATTTCTCCCCATACCATTCATGGGAGGTTGTCACCAATGTGGTGAATTTTGGACTATTCCAATAATGTCAATTTGGAAAAAATCTGCACACAGTTTTGTGAAACAAGTACCAGTGCTCTCCTTCCCAATACTTTTCTCAGCATCCTCTTGCCAGAAGAGATTTGGACTTTTTTTCTTCTCAGTTCAAACTTAGATTAATCTAAGAAGCACAATCTGGCAAGCCAATTTAATTGCTTTGGACTTCAAAGTTACTCTTTCTTACCTAATATAAGTATGGCTCATTTCCCATTTGAGTAATACATACCTATCATTCAATGCAATTAGAGTAATAGTTACCTGTAATTCAAAAGTAAGTAAGAGTCACCAGGGTGGCAGAGCAGAGAGGTCTGTCATTCTGGGGCTTCCCACACAGTTAGTACACAGGGGCCCAGCACTGAATGCTGAGCTGGATGACATAGCACTCACTTGCCCTGCAGGGTGGATAAAAAGGTGTGATGTCATGCAGTGCCTGAGATGATGAGAACCTCATTGCCAACTTAGTGACTCCACAGACCAAAGCACAACGTGGAGCCTGAGGACCCCAGGAGAGGTGTGACAGGAACAGCCCAGAATCATGTCTGAGGATTTTAGCACAAAATCCCTGCTCCACTAGAGAGCACTAATGACTATGCTCTCAAAGTTGGAGCTCTGGCAGAGACAGTTTCACTACCTATAAATCTCCTCAGTGCCTCTCTACCACCTCGACAGGCTTCCTGGAAGGAGCAGAAGTCCTAGTAACACACACAGCATTGCATGCAGCACCCTCTTTAGCAGAGAGGGGCGGCTCCAGCACTCTCACCATGAGTGCCTCTGACTGGGAAGAAATATAGGAGGAGACTGCAAAATCGGGAACACAGCTTCTCTTTCTTTCACTTTTAAATTCCAGCATGGCACAAGGGGCTGTAAGTTGTAAACACTGTGGACACAGAGAGAGGAAGTCATGACTGTGACCTCATGGAATGTGGCATCATCATTTCATGACCCAGTGCTGGCCTGGTGCTGGCAGAACCAGGCTGCTTCCTCCTTACCCAGACAGCAACTGTGTGTTCCCTGAGGTGCACAATCCATCCTCACAGACTCTTTTACCTTTTATGTGCAAAAGAAATCCAGAAAGCAGTACTTGGATTCATTATTGGAGAACCACGAAATCTCTGGGTGGATGTGACCACTGTGATCATTGAAGATGTAACATTTCTGCAACACCAGACTAAAATAAAATTGCAAGAGAAAAGTTTCTTTTTTAACCAAAATGAAATATTTTCAAAGAATACATCTTTATGTTGCCACAGTAAAACTTAGAATCCATATCCCTTTGAGAAGTCTCATATATAAATTTATTTGGTTACCAGCATCTTCTGAGACAAAATTCACAGATAATCATGACGTAAAACTCCCTGGAAATTCATGAGCATTGAACATAAAATTCCTCAGATTTGCTTGTAAGTCAGTTGGCTAAAGATCTCTCTGTTGTTTTCCCTTCCCTCTCCCCCTTATCTTGCACATGTTCCATAGTGGGCTCCACACTTCCTCCTCAAATCTGTTCTCCACGTTTCCGTCTTCACTGAGATCCCCTAGTCCATTCAGTCTATTGATTCTGCTCAGTGGGAAAGTGTGCACATCAGTCTTCCCATCCACCTGGCCGAGTCCTGGTGACACCATGCCTTGCAATTCTCTCTGCTGTGTTCTTCATTTCCAGTTAGGCCCTCCCACTTGAGTCAGAAATCATTAGGTGCACCTACTTCTGACCTCATTCTATGCAGTTCAGTCTTCCGATGTATTTCCTCTCACTTCTTTAAGAGATACTATGCCATTTTCTACCTAAATCCATGCCATCCTGCTTGTGGCCTAGAAGAGTCCACCATGTGCTTTTTAATGTCACAAAGTATTCTAATAAATTCTAGGAGCACATGTGCAAGACACATCTGCAATGCCACGGTGGGAGATGCAAACTTGTTCCTGCCCTGATGCTTGTAGGAAGGATCACTCCTCCAGGACAAGGTAGCTCATTCAAAGGAGCAGATGCCTCATTAAGCAGGCTGTGGAGACAAACAGTAATAAATTCACATGTCTGAACTGCCACAAGCAAGAGGCATATGTGGGCAAGGTAGACCTTTCCATCTAGTTTTTCTCCTCTCAAGCAGAGATAATGATGCCTCTAACACAGGGCTTTGTGACCTTCACTGAGACAGGGACCCTGTGCTTCAAGCACACTGCCTGCCACATAGGAGGTGATCATGAATGCTGGTACTCAGCTCTGGAAGGAAATATGCCAGCATGAGAGAGTGCCTTCCTGCAAAAAGCTGTTTAGGTGGGTAAAAGTACAAGAAATTGCTTGTCCAAGGGCTTGAGGATCTCTAAATGACTAAGTAGCTTGAAAGCAAAAGTCAGAACAGAAAGAGGGAGGAAGAGGGGGAGAGGAAGAGGGATAGAGGGAGGGGGAAGGGAAGAAGGAGGTGGAGAGGAGAGGAGAGAGAAAGAAAGAATAAAGAGAAGGAAACATAATGACTTGCTCATAGAAAGTCCCGTGTACTAATTTTCCTTAGGCCCCTTGCTCTGTGAATCCATCCCAGCCTTTAACTTTCTTGTCACTCACTGTCTCTCACCGCTAGGCCAGGGACCTGCTGGCCAGACTCTCTGCTTCCTCCTTCTCTGCCCCTGCAGGATGATCGCTGTGGATGTCCCTGACGATGTATGGAGGGACAGCTCATCATCTTCTTGAACTGTCCTTAAAATGTGGGCCATTAGGGGCCTTCTGGAAGGGTCTGGTATTTCTCTTGTCCTCATAGTCTCATTTTTAGTCCAGACCTTCTTTCTCTATCTCTTGCAAAAGGTCTTACTTTTCTGTAACTTTTTAAATATGCAGTGCTGGCCTTGGCTCTCTGCCATTTCATTCTAGCCCACTTTAATAGAACTCATGCTTAAAAGCAGCTTGAAGTATTCACCAGCCACTTGCACTTCTTAAACTTAGCATATGTTGCTATTACCTTTCCACTTATGGTTTCGGTCTCTCTCCTAAAGGAGTTTTTTCTTTCCTCCTTTGAACTCACTGTCTGTGGTAGGATGTTTCTGCTGAAATCTGTGGCCCTTCTTGTATTCACATACAGTTTCACTATAGACAATCCAATCGCCAGGGTGACTTTGTACACCCTCTCTGAAGACAACATCCTTCCCAGCTCCCTCATGTTGGACTAGACCATGCTAGTTGCATTTAGTGAAGGGAGTGGGCAGAGGTGGCATTTTGTTAGCCTCAAACTTGATTGTAAGAGGAGTTGAGTATCTCCCTTCCCTCTGGGCTCTTTTACCTTCTGTTCTCAGAAGCACTTTCATGGGAAATTGGTGTCCCTTCCAGCGCTAGGCATAGAACAAAGCAATTCCACCCTGAGATACAACAAATATGCAGAAGGCCATAATAAGACAGCCGCCACCAACATGGGGGCTGTAAATGGGATAATGCATGACACACATTTGCTGAATTTCAGGAATTCTTGTAGCTGTGACTGAGATACTAGCTAATACTCAAGGATGATGAGTATCAGTCAATATTCCATGGAGAATGAAAGCAGAGCTCTTGGTTGATTGGGAGTGGTGAGAGTGAGCCAGGTGGACCCTGCCCTGCTGGAATCTCCATCTGAAATCCCACTGGGTGAGCAGCTTCCTCAAGGGGTTCTTCCCAGAAAACCTCTTCCCTGTCTAATCTTGACTTGAAGTCTCAACCACATCCCTTGCCGGGCCCAGGACACCTGACTGTCTGTGTGGCTGCGGGTAGAGAGCCTTAGCATTGTAGGAGAATCCATGATCCTCAGCATAGCTGCATGACTGACGCTTCGGGAAGCACTGCCTCCTTTATCTTCTGTTCCTTCTCCTTAGGAATTCAAAATGGCCTGCCTGAATGGTCACAGATGTCTTACTGTTCCCTCTGCACCAGCAGTATCATCCTAGCACACAAAAATATTATCGCTAATAAACTACACTCTCTCTGTGACAGCAAATGTTTATGTTTTGCTGTTCATCACCCAATAACTATTTTAATAATATATTTCATATAAATTTAAAATAAAGCAGAGACCCTCCCAAAAAAACTTTATTGATTTAATCTAAAATTTGTCTCTTCATGCAGATCAAACCATCAAAAAACACACGAAACAACTGCCCTTTCAGTGTAGATAACCAGACTCTCACAAAAAAATTCCTTCTGATTGCCACCTTGCTGACTAATAATATGTATCATCTCAGAAACAATAATCGATCATTTCAGAAAATGTAATCTCCTGAGGGTGCTGAGGTTTTTTCCCTACAAAGCTGATAATGATACAAAAATAATTTGACCATTACTTTAGAAATAAGATATAATTTCTGAAAGTCTTGTCTTTTACAAAAATAATAATTCTGCCCTTGGTGTTAGTTATTTTCTTTCCTTTGTATACAAAACAACCACCAAATACAAAATTACAGCATAGGAATTTCATGATTTTTTTCTAGATTTCTGTACCATTTCATACTGGAAAAACTTTAGTAATTCTCTATATATAACATCATAGTCCATAAATTGATAAAACCCTCGGAATGTTTTTTAAAGTTTTCACTTTCTTCTTTTAAAAGTCATGCAATTGTGAGAAGCAAATAAAATGGAAAAAAAAAGAGAATATAAATCATTCAAAATATCGACAGCTAGACCTCATTTACAGGGATAGCCGCATTCACAGAAGAAACGCAAATAGCTATAGTCGCATTACATACTTTAATATAATGGAATAGAATTATGTATACACACATCATATAGGTGTTGCTTTTCTAGATTTCTATCTTAAGTATCTCTGAAAAGATGAAGAACTATAAACCTAATAGGTTTGGGGTAAATTCTGAGAACTCAGCTTTGGATTTGTAGATTAGAAGATTCTGCGATGACCAAGTAATTGTACCTTTACTTACTTACATTATTTTTATTTTATATGGTGGTGAATTAATTGATGGGTGGCTGTGGTTCTGGGCTGTGGTTCAGGAGCTGGCTGTGGATGGTACAGCCAGAGAGCAGAGGGGAGGATTTCAGCAGATTGCCCTGCAGGAGCTTTGCTGTGCTGATTTCCCTTCCGGCTGTTTTTCTGCGGAGAGGTGCCAGCTGCTCTCTGGGCTGAGCTTTGGTCCTGGCCTCCAGCGCCGGCCCTTGGGCGTTTGAGCGCAGACCCTGAAGCTTTCCATCGTGGATTCTTTGGCCTCCTGATGCAGACTGGCCCGGGACCTTGCAGTGGGCTGAGGGCCCTCACTGGTTCTCCCAGATCTACAGTGCAGACAGATCTCTTGCACTTTTCTACGTTTGACTCTGTGGGCGAATATCATAAGCTACTCTTGTAAATTTTTCTGTCCTGCAATAACTCTTCTCTTGCAAACTGATGCAGTTTCATTCTTATTATATTATTTTACTGGTTTTATTTTATTTATTTATTTTTTGCAGGGGTGACCAATTACAAATGCAACCTCTATACACAAGCTTAGAGCTCAGGAGTTACATCTGCCACACAGTGGGGCTGCACTACACTGAGGATTTCTATTGGTAGACTGGGCATTTCTGCTCCAGGAAAGATGCTTCAGGGGCCACCATGGGGAGAAACCGCCTAGATGGGTTCTTAAAACTGGCCGAGAGAGCCAGCAGCACATTTTGTGAGATGTGGCTTTGGAAGCTGGACTGTAGGAAGTGGAAGTGTACCCAGGTTGAGAGGCTGAGACGCAGCCAGCTCATCACTGCAAGATGTCTATTAACAAAGACAAAACAGTGATGATGATCTAGTTGCTACACCTTCCAGACGCAAGGTGCTGTAGGTGCACCAGCTTCATGATAGTGGAATAATTCTGGAGAAAGGAAGACCTTAACTATACCACAAGGAGAAAGGTGTTTTGTAGCAGCCCTTAGAAAGATAACAGTGTAGGGGATTGAGAGTTTGTCCCTTAAATTTACTGCTGTTGTATCAGGGGAGTTTTTGACTAATTAATTCTATTTCCTCAGTGGAAAATAAGGCAACGTAATTGACTGAGAGGTGGACAGTGCAGAAAGAAGGAGAGCTGTAGTCATTGAGGGGAAATTGAAACTACAAATAAAGTATTTAAATATGGGGAGTTGGACTATGGGAAAATGAAAATATTAGGATTTTCAGTCAATCTAGACCATTCATTCTTAAATCTAGCAGAGGTCTGAATTTTGGTGAATCACTTTCTTCATGTTCTCCACCTATTTCTAAAAATGTAAGTTATACTTTTCTTTTGAATTTGAATGAGTTTTTTCTATATACAGATATAATGCTTTGGAATGCTTTTGTAAAATGTTCTCACATGGGAAATTGCCTTATATTTTTGTTCATACTTTCTGGCCTAAAAAAAATTTCATTTTGTTTAAGTAGCCAAGAGAATGTTTTCATTTTATTTGGGTCATTAAATATACCAGACTATTCCTTTGTTTCGTTTTTCCACATTTCCACTGAACTTCCACACAAAACTCAGGAAGATACTGAATTTGAAGTGCTGGAACTTTATAAGTCGAAACCCTCATTTTCAGCTGGTGAACCTCAGTGGGAAAGAAGTTTCTGTGAGATTAGGAGACTAACTCAGCCAGTGGTTCAGCACAGGTCAGCAAGCTGGTCAGCCTCGTGCCGTGCAGCTTGTGATATTAATGTCCCCGGTCCTTTTCTTCTGATAATATCTTATATTCCAAAGCCAGGGAGCCTTCAATTTCACATGCACACCACAAAGTTTTCATCACCACATGGATATACTGTAAACAAAAAGATGCATTTGCTCTATAAATAGTAGATTGGAGTCCCTAGGCCTATTTCCCCTGTCCTGAGGCTGCCAGATACAATCCCTATGCATGACATCTGTCTCTTGCCCTTTTATTGTTTCTAGCAAAGGAACTCTGAATTTTTGTAAGTGGCATCTCAAGTGGATTTACTTTAAATATGGGATAGAGATCAAATATCATTAAGAGTTGAAAGCATTGTAGTAAGTGTGCAGTTACCTACCTTGAATCTGACGTTAATATTTTTGGCTGTGTTAATGAGATCTTGCAGTTCATGCTTTTGGATGAAGTCTCTCTTGTATGGTAGGATTTCCCTTCAGTTGCTACTCCAAAGAGGAAAAAAGAACCAGGGTGTAGTGGTGCACACCTGTCATTTTAGCACTCAAAAGGATCATAAATCCATCATAGAGAGACCCTGTTTCAAAATAAGACAATAAAAAGGAACTGAGTGAAGGTCCTGGATCCAGTCCTCAGGAATGCCATGAAAGAAAAAAAAAAAAAAAGGAAAAGTTTCTGATAAGTTTTGCATATAGAAACTAGCACATAGAAGTTAGAACATGGTACTAGAAGAAAAGGCAGAACTTTTTTCTATTTATGTGGATGTTAACATAAGTCACAAACTATTCTGATACTCAGGACATTTTCCAATTAAGGATGCTTTGAAACAAGATGTTTTACAGAACCATTGAATCAGATGTATTGGGAAAAAAGCTCAGACTCTTTCAGATACGCACACTGAAAGGAAACTGGAGCTGCCTCAACTCTTCCTCCTGCTGCCCCCAGCCTGGTCAGGAAGCCCAGCTTGTGGCTCCCACTCAATCACATGGTGATGTGAACGTCCACACCTGTCCTGCTAATGAAAGCACAAGAGTATTTTTGTGAATGCTAAAACCATTTTTTTATCTGGAAAAGGAAGTTTTTATTTCAGTGTGGGGAACTCCACTAGTCCTCCTGTTTGCACTCTGGTAATGGTCAGACATCTCTTACCCACTGGTATTGATAGCTTGAGGGTGCCCAATGTCATTCTTGTGGATTATCATTTACATTTTTATTAAAATTCTCCTTCTCAGAGAATCTTTCTTTTAGTAAACATGCCTGCCTTGATCTTTGCTATTTTGCCTAACAAGCTGCGTGTGTGCATTCGTGTGCATTTGTCTACACAGTATCTGCGTGTATGCTTAAAACCTTTGGCCCAGTTGGGCCTTTCTTCCTGGAGTCAGGGCAGTTTATTTTCTCAGTTGCATATATTTTGTTGAAAACAAGAATCCCTAGCTGGTGATGAAGTAGAAAGGGGCAGGGTCTTCCTGCTAGGTACTGTTTTTATTTTTTCCTATCTATAGCAAAGATCTATTTTGACTTTCTCTCCTTAATACTGAGTCAATGGCTTTTAAAGTCACAGACTACATCCATGCAGCCTGTGTTTGGGTGAGGGGGCAGGAGTGACTGCTGTGTGCTCCAAAGGCTGAGTCACACCTGTGGAATGGAAAGCAGGGGTCACACTCAGTCCTACAGCAGGTCTGCAGCCACAGTGCTGTATTTCTCTGTGGGAGTTTCCATGGTACTTTGTGTAAACAATTCTTTATTGTTTCCAGGACTACCTGCACAGTGTTTATTTACATCCTTAGTCTCTGCCATTGATATACAAGAAATCTCCCTCAGTTATTCTAATCATTAAAAATGTCCCTTCATGTTTCCAAATGCAGTAGAGAGGACAAATGATGTTGCAGGCTGTGAACCACTGAGGGGGAGATTTGTAAAGATATCATAGCATCGCACATGTAATAGTTTCCCTACATGGGTAGCTATTTTACTGCTCGGATGTCTAACAGTTTACCCTGAAATGTCACTCATTATGCAATCTGAAATGCAGCATTGCATTAAAGTGGCGCTGGCCCTCTCCTTGGTGCTGGTTCCCTCTCAGATTCACTCTCTATTGCCATCAACTTCTGGTAATAATTTGGAGAAAGCTCTATGAAAGAGGAGTCTCTGCCTCCTTTACATATTCTGTTACAGGTGTTCAATTTCTTCCATTCTATCCAACTCATGAAAGGACCTAATCTCAAACAGGTAAGGCTTGAATCAACTCTCATCTGCAGAGATGGAAGAGTTGTTTCCATTTGCCTGGGTTAGCAGAGTTATTAAGGAAGATGGAAGAAACAATCCAAAAAGAAAGCTATGAATCCAAAGGGGGTAAAAACCAAGGGTAAAATCTGGCCAAATAGAGATTATGTCACAAATAGAGGGGGAAAGGAAATTTGGAACTATTGGAACTATATGACAGGCCTGAATATTTCCCAAAAGATAATCAGGATCTTGAAGGTAGTGGTGGACCATTTCTTGCTCTTTCCACAGTAGAGAAGAGGACTTGTGTGTACCAACAGCCCAGGAAACTGGCTTCTGTCTCAGTGATGGGGCCAGAAAGGACAGTGATGCTGGCTAATCCTACTTCAAGGTTTCTGCAACAGGCCCGACTTAGATCTATAAGACTACAATAAAATGTAAGACATTTTTCTGTTTGTTTTTCTGTTTTGAAACCAAAAATTTGACTTCACATATAGAATCCAAAAGCTTGTTCCATCCACTTCTACTTTGGTTCATGGTAACAAAGAACTCTGTTCTGAGGGGTTGGAAAACACACTTGAACCTGACACTTTATAAGGCAGTAAATTTAATTAGCTATCCAGACACCCACACCAGATAGTGCTCTTTACTTTCAATAAACATAGAAAGGTAGATTCCTTTTAAAATAATCAACTTAGGAGGGGAAATGTAAGAACAACACTGATACACACACACACATTACACCTGCAAGAAATCCAAGAATATGAAGAGAATAATTATAATGATTTACGGGCCATCATTTGTACACAATTACTTTGCCATAAAACTGTTAGTTTTCACTTAAAACCAGCAAGGCATAGATATTTTATGAAAGAGAGAAGTGAAACTGAGTAATTTGAAGATTGGACATGCAATATTTTGGATAGCTAAGATTCCAATCTGGTCTCTGTGATTTCAAATTTTATAGTTCTACATATGTTTTCAGTGCATATGGACTAGATTAATAGAGGACAAGATGTGTTGTTGTTGATGTGATGATGGGAACAGTTTATTCCAGCTAAGGAAGAATATTGATAGTACATTTTCTATACATTTCACAAAATTAGAAAGATAGGAATAATTGAAAAATTATGAGGATTTTTAACTCTGTATAGACCAGGCATGAATTCCATGATAGTATTGGAACTCTCAAAAAATATAAGAAACATAAGCAAACTACTGAAGATTTCATTAAAGAAAAGAAAAACTGATTAATGGAGAAAAGCAATAGGATCTTTGGAAGTAATCATGTATTTTTAAATTTAAATTGGTCTGTGATGGGGATATTTATTTCTGAACTTTTTGAGTTGTTAAAAATAAAATTTGGAAACTATTAGAATGTTTCCTATTATGGAAAGTTGAATAGATTGTAGTACATGAAAATTCTGGAAAATTACAGAGTCATTGAAAACAAAGCATAAGATGTGTTAATTGTCTGGGACAGAGTCTGTGATTACAACGAGGGAGAAAAGCAAGATGCAGAGATGAATGCACAATACTATTCCTTCGCCTGTTGGGTTCTCTAGGAGGCAGAATCCGAGGTGGAGTTTGCATTTTGGATGTTACTGAGGGAGAGATTTGGAATCAGCGCCTGTGAGGATGGAGTGGAGGAAGCAGGGTTTGGTCATACACAGGGAGAGACCTGGAGAGACTATTGGTGCCCACAAGGGAGGGCCACAGCTAAACCACCACCAGAGGTCCTTGCATTGGGCCAGTGAGGCCAGAAGTCATATCCCAACCAGCTCAGTCACTGATGGGGCCATGCTGTGACAGTGTGACTATGGCATGGCCCTTCTTTGTGGGAAGTCGCTGAGGCAATGAATGTTGCATGTGAAGTCCTAATTTACTAACCTGAACTTTTGTTGATTAAGGGTGTTTTTGCCAAATTGCAGTGCCTCTAAAATCACCTTCTCTTTTAATCCGTATTTCTACATGATTTAAAGATTTTTGAAATCTACTTTTAAAAAAACCCTAAAGGCCTTACTTAAGCATATCCAGTGATAATTTCATTTACTATTAATTTTAAAATAATTTTATAATGTTTAAAATTACAAACAGTGCACACCTGTTTTTACCTAAAGAGTATGGAGAAGAATAACACAAAGGCAATGTGCCAAACCAACCTTAATCAACAAAAGTTCAGGTTAGTAAATTAGGACTTCACATGCAACATTCATTTATTCACATACTGTTGAGTGTTTTTTCATAAACCAGGAGCTATTCTAGAATGTTGAGTCACATTTGGAAAGAAAGAAAATAAAAAATCTCCACTATCGTGGATCTCATATCTTATAAAGTAAATAGAAGATCTATAATAAGAACAATAAACCAGCGAGATTAGAGTAGGCTAGAAGTTATTGAAGGTCAGTTCCCAGGGAAACAGGTCCTCAGCCATGCTGCTCTGCATTCAGGATCCTTTGAAGAATGCTCTGGATAACTCATGAAGAGAGGAGACAATTGGCGCACAGAGCCCAGGGTGACTGACTGACATCTACAGCTTAAAGATGAAGGGACACTCACTGTGACCCCTTTGGAAAGAAGACCAATAATGAACCTGAATGATCGAGTTAAGGTGCCTTCAGGCTGTATTTCGATCCAGGACAGAAGAGTTGAGGAAGTGCTTAATCTAGACTATAAATTATGTTATCATCCATTTGAAATAAATATGAATGGTTTCTTGTCCTCCCTTCTAAAGACACAGGACATGATGCCCTGGCCACAGAAGCAACTAAATGTCCTGGATTAGAGAATTTTTAATTGACTCTGGTAAAGATACTACATCTAGCAAAGAAAAAGCACTTGGCGTTTGTCTAGGTTGAGTTCTCTGTAAACTCTAAACCCAGGATGCACCTGGGTTGTGACCTAACTGTGGAATTAAATGTTTATGTAATATGGGTCACTAACCCTGAATCCCTTGTGTCTTCCATAGTGGCAATAATCTCTCCTTATTCTTCCTTGGTTTCAATAATAACACATGCATGAGCCACAATGCATGGCACAAGGACTTTACTATGCCTCTCTCACCAAGATAGATCTTAACCTATAGGCCAAAGAACACGGGTGGAGTATTTTCAAAAGCCAACTGTGTCTGTTTCAGTTGTGCATTCAGAGATCACAGCCTATAAACCAACGGGTCTCAGTATCCACCAGGAGCCATGCCCAAGATTTGAGTCTATTTTGGGAGTATTCTCCTCCCCACTCAAGAGTCCTGTCACGATGATCTGGGTCTCCTGGAAGCTGCATCAACTTGAATCTCATGACCACTGAATCTGGGGTGTTTTTGCTTTTCCCCTCACTCCAGATATAATTACTTAAGAAAATGACAGATCCAAGTAGGAGGGACTGGGAAGTGTGTCATTGTGCTTTGTGCTGTGGCAGGGTTTAGTTTTACCTTGAGGTGGGGATTTTTAGGTCTGAAAACAGGCTCTGATCTGGAATCGGTCTGTATTTGGGTCACTACTGTCATTTTCCCCATGTGCATCTTTATCCTGCTGCATATACTGCTATGGTTTCTATATGGACACATGGAGTCATTGATGGGGTTTTTTTTTAGAGGTGGCTGGATCTAGAGTGTGTGATACTGTGATTGATTCATGGTGCAATGCTACAACCAAGGGCATTAGGATTAAGAATGTGAGTGCTACCCACCCTCGGTAGCCTGGATAATATATAAGGGTTAGGAAGAGCTTTGGTCACTCCCCTTGTTACTTTGCTACCTTCTGCCCAGCATGAACCATTTGTCTTCTGCAGTGCCTATCTGCCCTGCCATCTTGTCTTGGAGCCAGTCAGCTGATTATGGACTGAAACTTGCACAAATTGCTATTTAAATAAGCTTTTTCTCCTTTAAATTTGGGTGTTGGATATATTGTCTTAACACTAAGAAAAGTTCCCAGAATGGAATTTGGCTCCAGAGAAATTAGGTTGTTGGTACAACTATACCTGACCATGTGGTTTAGGAGGCTTTGGAGCTAGGTTTGGGAAGGGGGAGGGTTAGGAAAGATTTGTAGATGCCAGCTGAAAAAGTAGAGCTGGATCACCAGAAGCTGTACTTGATGGGTAATTCTAGTGCCAACTCAGATCAGAATGCTGATAGAAATTCTGCCAGTGGACATCAGAAGGTTTTTCCTGGGAAGAAGGACTGTACTGGTTGTTGGACTCCAGACAATGTGTGTTAACCTTCGTGGAAAGTTTGTCTGCATTTTGCTCATGTCCAGAGATTTTGGCTTATGCTGAGATTAAAGGATAATGGACTAAATAATCTGGTAGAAGAAATTTTAAAACAGTGGAATATTGAGGCAGTGGCATGGCTACTGTTGGGAGCTTTTAGGTAGTTTTATGTTAAAAATAAAGAGCAATTCGCCCAGCGGAATGATTTAAAACATTTTGAGTTTGGCCAGAAAGGAAGCTGCAGTTAGGCTGTAGACTGCAAAGATAGAGCAAAGGAGAGCTTGATTGCTGAGAAGGAGCAGGAGAATAGAAAAGATGGCCTGAGGGCATCACAAGTAACATCAAGAGTCCACCCTTTGCAAGCTTGAAATTGCAAAAGTGAAAGAGTTGCTTTGAGAAGAGAGCCCCAAAGCACCATGTTCCAGAATAGCAGCAGCTTAGGGAAACTATTCCTGGGGATTTGGTTCATCGGCCCTTGAACTCTACAGAGAAGAGAGAAGGAGGCCTGGCTCCTGCTCCAGCTGGCAACACACCTTGGTATCATCCTCATGGTCTGGTTTTAGGTGCATGCAGAATATAAGAGTTGTGGGGTCAGGGAGGCTTCCACTCAGAGTTCAGAAGAAGGCCTGGGTGGCCAGGCAATGTGCCCCTGAGAGGGCAGTGTGTGAAGCTTTGAATGTGAAGCCAAATGTGCTGTGGAAACACCAGAAGTTTGGAGAACTAGGAGTATGGATCCCATGAGGAAAAGCTACAAGAAAAGAGCAGAACCAGCCCAAAAAGAAGCTGTGGGAGAGACAATCACAAGCAGTGCTGTAGAGGCAGAGCTACCCAAGCCCTTTGGAATTTACATCTTGTGTTAACGGTCACAGATGTTGGAAGTGGAACTGTGGGATTTAATGTTTTCCCTGCTGGATTTTGGTCTTTCTTTGTTCCCATTCCTTTTTATCCCCATGTTTGTAACTTTTGAATGGAAATATCTATCGTGTGCCATTGAATGTTGAAAGTGTTTAACTTTCTTTTCGCTTGTGTGGGGGCTTACAGCTAAGATTTTACCTTACATCTCAGAGGACACTTTGAACTTGGATGTTTCAGCAGTGCTGAAGCTGTTATGACTTTAGCAACTCTTAGCGATAGAATAAATTCCTTTTACATGAAGGGATGTGCCTGAGTCTTGGAGATCCCAGAGGCAGGATGGTATGGCTTGTGTCTAGATGTTTCCTAAAGCTTCATACTATCATAGGTGGGGCTTTTTTAGAGGTGGCTGGATCTAGAGGGTGTGGTGCTAGGACTGATTCATGGTGCAATGCTAGGATCAAGGGCACTAGGGTTAAGGGTGTGAGTGCTGCCTGTCCTAAGTAGCCTGCATAAAATATAAGGGACAGAAAGAGCTGTGGTCATTCCCTTTGTTGCTTTGCTAACTTCTGCCCACCATGAACTGTTTCTCTTCTATGATGCCTGTCTGAAATTCCATCCTGTCTTGGGGTCAGCCAATTATGTACTGAAACCCATGCAAACTTAGTTAAATAAACGTTTCCCCCTTTAACTTTAACTGTTGGGTATTTTGTCTCAGTAATGAGAAAAATGTAACTAAGACATGTACACCATCCCTTGGTTGGCTGTGTACCCAGAATCTATTCTGATAACCAACTCTGCTGTTCCCTGGAGGTCCTCTCCTGGCTGTCACTCTGCACTGTTGCTCATTATAATAATTGCCCCAACTGGTGTCTGACAGCTCAGCACTGCCACCTTGTCTCCATTAATTAGGGATCCCAAGTCCTGTTGCTCTCAGTGAGCCCTGTTATTAACAGTGTCTCCTACCTTCATGCCTGGCTGATAAACAACAGCCACCTCTGAGTTCCTAGGCAATGTCCACACCCTTCTCATCAGCATATGCCTCTGTGCTTTGCCAATGTGGTTTCCTGTCATGGATCCCAGTGGCCTGGTAGGTTTTCTGGCTTGGTACACACATTGTAATATACCTCCTTCTGGGAGCCCTTTAATCCCTTGCAACTGTGAGATGAAGCAGTTTTAGCACTTTGATCACACAGAGGATGGTCTATCACTTTTTCCATGCTTCTAGGAGCCACACTTGTCTGCTCACCTTCTGGGGACCATATAAGGTCTTTAATCCTGTTAAATTCCACTCATGTGGATAGACTATTTTCTACCCGGCATCCTCTGAATCCAGTGCCATGTGTCCTCTCCTGCATGGTGACAGTATATCTTGGCTACCTCTTCCTTCAGGGTACAATTGCTTTGCTACTTTAGCAGATTCCCTAGTTGAGTCAGGTGCTACCTTAATCCCATTATTGGTTTCCTGTCAAGTCAGGGGTATAGGGTTGAGGACAAGGATACCCTAAAGGGGCTACATTTGTTTCTTTGAGGAAGATGCTTCAAGCACAAACATCCATCTCCACAACACAGGTTTCAAAATCCTTCTTACCTACCTGGGATTGACATTGGCAAAGCAGACCTCCCATAGTTTAGCATTCCTCTTTCTAAAGTGCTCTGCTCCCCTTTAATTAAATACTGAATTAAATACTCAATCTTCAGGTTTTGCTCTCTACTGGGAACAGTAATTAATCACCTTCTAACTTTCCTTGCCATTTTCCAATTTACCAGTTGCACCCTGAAATAGCCATTCCATTTCAAATTCCTCAAAATCACTACTATCCCTGGGACTCTAATGCTCTTGAGATACTGTTCCAGCCAGCAAATCCCTTTTAATGTCTGCCGTCAGCTCTATGCCACTGAAAAGTTTAATAATTTCCTTTGAACCAATGTCTGGACCTAACACTGTCCTCGCTACCCAGTGACATCTAGCTGGCAGGTGATCAGCTTCCTACAACCCATTTTAGACCTCTTTCTAGGATCAATTCCAGCACAAAATTCATAGGCCAAGTTTTATGAGACTCTGTTATTAAGGGATAGGTGTATTTAAGGAATATTGGGTTGAGGCCTCAGGAGCAAATGTGAGGTACAGAAGAGAAGAGTTTGGCAGGAGTTGAAGGCTCAGCTGATCCTGACGAGAGTTGTAGAGTTTGCCTGGCCTATCACAGTTGTCCCAATTTGAGGCACCGGAGACAAGACATTAACCCTCCTGAGCTGGCTGATCTCCACACATGCAAAACATCACAGTCGCCACCAGTGCTAGGGAAGCAAGAGACTCTCTGTACAGCAGTGAGGGAAAATTAGGCACTATAGCACATTTTAATAGAAAAATTGATCAATTCTATAGGAAAAAATTCCAGCGATTTTGTGAGAAATCTGGGGGTACCCGGACTGGCATGGGAAGAAGACTGGTCACATTAGGAGGTCAATAAGACAGGCAATAAATCCTTGCCTTCCTATATGTTAGATGTGACACAAATGGGACTTGTTGAGTAGCCGGATGTGGAGAGTGAGAGATTGTTAGTGATCTGTAAAAACTACAGAGTGAATAGGACATGCCTACAAATACAGAAGGAAATACATTAGCAAGTTCTCATCAGACAAACAGGAAGATGGGGCAGGGAAGTCCTTCACACTGCTCTTCAAGATGAAGGAAATCTGGTGGCACTGTCCAGCACCCAGCCCCCTCCCCAAGACTGTGAACTAGCAGAGCCGTGGCCCAGGTTGAGTCCAAAGAACCCAAAACTAGGAGGACTGATAAATGAGGACAGAGGAAGGCAGAGGTCACAGCTCAAGGCCAGAGAAGGGTCCCACAGTGCCTGGAAGGTCTGCCTGGATGGCAGCGATCTGGACCCAGTTTAGAGGTTCAAACCCTTACTCCCTTCCAGAAAAACTCTCACAGACACACACCGGGAGCGTGTCTTGCCAGCTGTCTTGGTATACCTCAGCTCCGAAGTTTGTCATCATTGAGCTAAAGATGAACACACAGTGATACTGATATTCAGATGCAGGCAACCAAAATGATGGAGTTGGCCTTAACTAAGGACTACTTTGGGGTAGGTTAGGGAAGAAGGTATTCAACTTTAGATCATTCAAGTAGAATTTTATATAATTAGATATGTAACTCCAAACTGGAGGTTTACATTTTGGAGTCTGTAGGACACAGAAGAAATTTTAAGCCATGAGACTAAGTGAGATGAGGAAGGAAGGAAGTGTGCACAGGCAAGAAAAAGTAGTGTAAAGCTTAAGTCCCAGGACACTTTGATGTTTGGGGGTTAGCAAGGTAAGCAGTAAACTAGGAGAGTAGTATCCTAAAAGCCATAGGAAGAAAATGTCAGATGCTGCTGATGGGTCAAAGAAGAGGAAGATCATAATTCTCTTTGAATTTAACAAGCTGCAGTCATTAGACATTTCCACAAGACCCTCACTGAATATGGCTCAGTGATGAAGGGAGAGAAGCAATTATGACATTGTGTACATTCTCTGGAGAAATTCTACTGTCAAAAGAGTGAATGGTGCTATAGGCAAAGGGAGGGAATCATGCTAAAATGGCAAATTGAGCAAAACAAATATGTTTTATGTACTGACAGTAATGATATGGCTAAGAAGATTTGTTTTAAAACAAGGAAAGAATGATGCTCTCAGGCAGTGCTAGAGAAGGCAGGGTACAGTGGGAATGTGGGGGCCCACATTAAATAGGAGCACACAGAGTTCATTCTAATAGGAGGAAAGACAATGCCTGTGTCCCAGATTCTGAATGTGAGCAGAAATGATAGTAGAGGTCCCTGGAATTTTCCTCCCAGTAACTTCTATGGACTCAGCAAAGTTTTAAGAAACCAGAACAAAGAGCAGGGAGAGAATACTACTGGTTTAGGAATGAAGAGATGAGACAAAAGAAAACCGAAGTAACATAATTGCTCTGCAACAGTAAATGTCTACTTGAGTAATTTCCATGAAGTTAAAAGGGAGACTTATTTTGAAATTTTTTTCCAACAACACTTCATATTCAGATACAGTAATAAAAGAGACATAGAATTGTGTTTACACAGAATAGGAGTTTTGCCTAGCAAGTTTAACCAAGACAAAGATAAGCAAATTATGGTTCACAAGGAGTGTTAAAAATGATTTATTACAGAAAGTTAAGAATGATGGCATGGGGCGTTTACACTGATCTGCCCAGCTGAGCATGCAGGAAGACAAAGGTGGAAAGGGTTGGTGGGAATGGTGAGATGAGTGGGCTGCAGGCCCCGAGAGAGATGGCCTAAGGATGTCTGAGAACTGAGGGTATGAGGAAGCATCTGCAAAGACAGGGATGGTGAAGAGATATCAGGGCTAGAATGTGACCCAAGAGTTTAAGGACTAGGATTTGGTGGAATAAATAGTCCTTGAAGGGATATGGTCAAGAGGAAGAATTACACATCAAATTCTGAAAATAATCAAATGTGGTAGAACAAGCCAGAAGCTAAAGCTAATTTTTTTTTTAAGATAGATGAGCAGCCCATAGTCCTAGAGATGATTTTTAAACCTCACAGAAGATGGTAGACCTTAGTGTTAAAGAAAGGGAGGAGTTAGCATCAAGTCAGAATGAGGAACAAGGGTGAACATTCCCACTGTCACATTAGCAAAACAACAGACACAGAGGCCTCCAAAGAACCACATTCCAGTGAGTAGGAGAGCAGAGGAATATGGAGTGAAGTTCCTGAGCTGTCAAGGGTGACTCTCAAGTTAGGGTGAGAGGGAGATGGTGACTGAAAGGTGTTCATACAGAGCCACGGTGGCTGGGATGTGGAAAACAAAGCCTGGGTTTCTGCTGATTGACAAAAATAGTGAGAAAGTAGAAGATGAGCTGTGGCCGTCCCTGGCCAATAATGAAGGAGGGATCTGAGGGTTGCCAGGATTAGCACTGGGGACCTCCCACCCTCTGCAAAGGGCTGAGGATAGGAGGGAAGTGGTCTGGGCTGTGGAGCTATCCATGCAGCCACATCACCTTGAAACTCTTTATGGCAACAAAATCCTTCTCACTGAGTTTGTTAGCTTTTATGTGGGGCAAGCTCACCTGTGCAGCAAGCACCTCTAGTTTCTTTTACTCATATAAAATACTTTACAATTTCCCATCAGTTAGTTAGATGGTAACTGTAGTTCTGGCATATGAATGAGCAGAAGCCAGGTATGGGGTGGTACCCAAAGCGGTGCTAGTAATGGGAGTTTGTTATCTCATCTCCAGCTGGTTAGCAGAGAAAACAAGAGCTTGCTGAGTCCAACACTGTGGTTATACCTGGCAGCTTCTTCCCAGACCTATGGGACTATTTCCTCCATTACTTGTGTGTACTACTTACCTGCCTTTTGTGGTTTCCTATCACCAGTTCCATTTCTGGGGACTGTTCTCATTCACCTGTTCTTGTCTTGTGAAGTACATTTCTCCGTTCAGTAAACTGTCAGTATTTGTCACACGTCTGCATGGTCCTGTTCCTTCTGCAGCCAACCTACCCTCTGCACAGATCATGTCTCACTCCTTCTGAAGCCTCTTCCCCAGTGGACGTCAGAAGTACCTTTCTAAAGCAAAAGCCCACAGGACCTACAGTTGGTGTACACGAAGCAAACACCACAACACTTAATGGCTTCTTTTTCATTCTAAGCAAATTTTTTTTTCTTTAATGTAACTCTTCTTCCTGTGTCTCATTTCTCATTTCTGGTTCTCACTTCTTCAAGGGCCTCAGTACTGCAGCCACAGTCAACAGCATCCCATTTGTGCTAAGGACTTGGGCTCTCTCGGCTTCTGCTCCATTGCTTCTCTGCAAGTATCCTCTCTCCTCCTCTGTGCTCCTTCATTTTTCCAACTTAAAGACTTCTCTTGTGAGGTCTTTGTCCCCCCTCCACCTGCACTTCAAATGTCCAACCATTCCTGTTCATTTTCATTGCACACTATTTACACATGCATTCTGGAAGCTCTCCAAGTCTGCTTTCTGTTACATTTTACATGCATCCATTTAAATTCTTCCTTGTATAAAAGAGATAAGATAGTTGACATTAGGTGTGTGTGTGTGTGTGTGTGTGTGTGTGTGTGTGTGTTACTGCTCTTTTGGTACTCTTCATTAAATTATGTCTTTCATGGGCAGTTTCTCATTCCCTCATCACTTGACGCTGTAACATGTGCATACCTAGTGTTGGAAACTTTGACTGACTACCAACTGAATAAACAAGTGACAATAAAATGCAAACAATGGAATGGGTACTTGATAGAATGAAATAGGTATGGAATAGAATGAAATAGGTTTTTTGAACTAGTATTTTCTTTCTTGGAAGTAAAAATATATTGAGATACAAAAATTTATAAAAGGGACTTCATGCTTACTTTTTAACACCTATGAGTGAGGAATACCATTGTCATATCAGCAGTGGGGCTTTTAAAATGCCAGTTCAAATGCACTTTTGAGGAAAATCTTACCACTCTTCTCATAGTAAACATTAAAATATGAGTATATGTAAAGGATAAAAATGTTTTCCCAAGTATAAGATTATACGAATTAGCCATTCTTACTTTTACTAAACTTTTAATTTAACTAATGTGTACATTCCTTAATGCTATTCAATTTCTAAAATCAATCACTCTCGTGCTGAATATTTTTAAGTGAATGTGACACTTTGCATGGATCCCATAAATAAACAAAACGTGCACAGCTTTGTTTATGTTAGGAACCTTCTGTTAAGTGTTGCTTCTATTTATTTACTTTTAAATTATGCCAGATTTTTGCAAACTTGAGTCAGTTTGGGGATCAACTTGAAATTTTAAAGACTGGCTATTTACTTTGCTTATAATGCTTCACAGATATATTAAGATGATAGTTTTAAGGGCCAGGAGAAAACATAAAATGAAAATATTCAAAATGGACTGGATTATGGAAATAAATGTACCATGCCACAATATTTTTATCTTTCCTCTTAATTTCCCTTCACATCACCGTACCCTTTGCTTTCTCCTCACATCCAGAGTTTTTAGCCCCTTCCCCTCCCTTATATCTCTGGTACCCAGATATTACCTGATTCAAATAGCACAAGACAAAAAGTCTCCTGCCATGAACCTGAGGTAGAATTCAAGAAAGATAGGTAATGCATGAAAACTTTGCCCAAAAAGCCATGTTGCTAAACATAAGCTATACTTATAGATGTTTATAACTAGAATTGTTTTTCTCCAATTTCCTCATTATAAAGTGCTGGTATTCACAAGCTAACTTCCTCTCCTGTGTATAAACTGGCATGACTTATTAAATATGAGCTCAGGTAGATTTTCTGAGATGGTATAACTGAGTGGTCATGTAAGGCAGAAGACACTGCTATGTGGCTTGGTCACAATGTGTGAATCCTATCCTCTCCTTCACTGAATCAGTGGCAGCATTCTTGGGTCCTCCCATCCTCCACTCTGTCCTCTTCTCCAGGATGACCCATCTCTGTCCCCAGGGATAGTAGGTCCTACTGAGACTGTGGCTTACTCATGGTCTTGGAGAATGGTTGATTTCTTGTTGACCAAGTGACCTGGATCTGAGAGGAAGTCAGCTGTGGTGCTTCTAGGCAGATCTCCACAGCAAAGATAGATAGACACACAGAAATAACAACCGTCCTGCTGTGATGGCTGGAGACCTGAGCAGTGACTATGAAGGACACCAGTCCGAGGGGGCAGCCAAAGGAAGGGGGGTGACTGAGACTCAGAAGAACCTGCCCTGCCCAGGTTATCTGAAGCATGGCTGGTCTCTGTCTGGAGCACAATCTCCCAGGACCTCATCACTTAGACTAATTGGACTAATTTTCTCTTCCCTGAAGGCAGTAGAATTCTGAGAGCATTCTTTGTATCCATGCCGGAAGAATGAAGTTATTTTGAATTGCTAAAGGATATACACATCTGGGTTTCTTTTGCAAGTCGAGTAGAAGGTAGTAAAATGTCTACTCTCTACTAGTTTAGCTTTCATTGGAGGCTGTTCAAATTTTGGACTCTCAAAACTTGGTTAAAAGAACATGTGTAAATCAACTAGTGTTGTCACTGAATAACATTGTTGTTTCTTTTTTATGACCATAAGGTGGCCAAGAATTATGGGACTGGGATAACCTTAAAAATAGAAACACGCCAAAGGAAATGCCATCATATCACCTGCATTTTAAATGAACCAAGTTAGAAATAGGTGACAAAAGCCCCAGCTCTTTCAATCAAGCTACCATTATAAAATGCTAGCAGTTAACAGAAAGATACTTGACTTGATCGGCGGCCCCTCTTTCAGAGTATTAGTCCTCAGAGGAAGAAGTACATTATTACAACCATCCAATGAGCATTGCTGTTTCAATCATTTTGTTAATTTTCAATTAAATGTAGCTCCTGCTTCAGCTTCAATGAGTTAATCCAATTGAAATTTTCATACTGTTTACATTCTATTTAAAAATTAGTTCATATTGGAATGTGTTTCAGGTGAAATGAGTGCACCATAAAAATAGGGGTAAAGATAAAATTGAATATGATTTTGATCTTAATCCAGCTATACTCTTGTGAGGGTATGATTTCAAAGATGGGATGCTGTTTTTGAATAGTATTAAATGAGGCTATGATGTTAGGTGTTCTCTTTAATAGACTTACAGTTAGGGTCCTGGTTGGGCCAGTAATGACCCCAGAAGGATTTGGGGAAGTGAGACCCTCAGCAGGATTTGGCTGGAAGAGCAATGGGCTGTATTCTGTCCCCACCACCAAGGCCAGGCTCTTCCAGGTCTTAGGCAGCTTGCAGGGATGTCCTCAGAAGCTTGGTGCCCTGTGTTAGATGGCAGGGAGCCAGCCAGAGGCCCACGGATAACCCAAAGCAGGCAACAGGACGCTGATCTCAGTTTTTGGAAGAATCTGGAATCGAATTCAGTCACTCCAATGCCATGAATCCACAAAAGGTGTAGAAATCCAGACTCCAGTGGCTCATTGGCAGTTTCCAGTTCTGACTTGAAGGAAGAGTGTGGAACCCACGTGCTCAGGTGTCCTTTGGTCCCAGTTTTCTCTGGTTCAGGACTGTGGAGGACCTGATGGTGGGTGACCGTGTCATCAGAGAGAAGTGGCAGAGGGCTATTTTCATCTAAGAGAAATCTGAAGAAAGACCATGAAGATAGCAATGAGAGAGAGAGAGAGAGAAGCAATACAGAGGACACTGGCTCTGAAGAAAATCTAGAAGTAACGCGGGAAGCGAGGCATTATGCGGGGAGGAAAGAGTTATGATTTTCAGGTCCTTTGCCTTCTACATGACTGTTCTACTAAATAGCTCTAACACTTTGCTAACATTAATTAAACCTCACAAACCCTGTGAGATAGGTAATTACAAAAATTAAATGGGTATTTCAGGCTGGCAAAATGAGACTTAAAATGCCCAAGGTCAGAGTAAGATTGTATGGCCAGAGTGGCAAATAAACTATGGATTCTTCTGTCCGATTACTCCCCTTGAAGCATCCTCTGTCTGTCTGTCTATCCTTCTGTCTTTCCTTCTAACCTTTTCCATGTGTGCATGTGTAGAAGAAATAATTATAAGACATGTAAGCTTGAACAATGAGAAGTTAAACTGCAAGTTGATTAGGGAAGTTTGAAGACAATATGGCAACATCCAAATGAGCAGCCCATATTCCATGAATAACGTATACAATATGCAAGCACCATTTCAATTAATTGCATTTATTTTTAAAATTTCCATTTAAATTGCTGTTTTAGCTAAACCCATCAGTAAATCAAGAAATCAAGGCACGTAAAGCAGTCTCCATACTCCACAGCAGCATGAGAAAGACTGTCATTAGTTTGGAAAGCAAAGCAGCAGACAGACAGAAGGAACTCTATTGTTGCTATAACTACAGCATAACAAAGGTCAGCCCTGGAAGAAAACCATCCTTGGATTGAACATGAACAACTCTAGGATATTATATTGAATTCTTCCTCCCTACCAAAAAAAATTTTTTTTAAAGATTTAATTGAAGATAAACTAAACATTGGAAACAATTTTTAGAAGCATAAAGAATGATTTTTATTTGAAATAAAATATTAAAACTAATATCCAAACACCTTAACTGAAAATATCCAGGTTACATTGGAAGTCTGAAATCTCAGACTTTTTCCTGGAAGAAAAAATTAGGTTCACAAACATGTTAATGAACAATGTTTTATTGAATTTTAAAATGGAAAATTAAAAAATGATTTGAATTCACTTAATAGAATGATTTAAAATGCATTTAGTTTCAAAGTTTTATAGAGCTTAAAATTATGACATTCTAAATCTAATTTTATGTATTTAAAAGGTGATGTTTAGAATTCTATTAAGAATACCTGGAGATTGTTGCTGTTTTTGTTATTAGTATAGCTGGACTAGACCTTCTGGTAGTTTCAGCATCCAGCACCCTGTTTGGGGAATGCCCAGTGCCAGGTGGAAGCCCATGGCAAGCAGACGGTCCATCCCTTCCCAGGCAGCTAAGAGGGTGCTGGATACCTGAGCACTGGGAGTGGTGGCTGACAGAGAGTCACTGTACGCAGTCCCCAGGGTCCTGTGGATCCTCAGGTAAGCTTGTCTGCAAAAGAGGGTGACTGAGGGGAGGAGCTGCCACAGCTACCTTCTGGTCTGCTATCAAGGGACACAGATCACTGTCACACTAAGCAGTGAAAAGTCTGCTATGGTCAGCTCAGACCTGCACATTTCACCACACTATTCCCACACTTTGTGTTGCCATTATTTACCTTCCTGACAAGATGGGACCCCCATTCCTACCTTCAGAGAGCACCAGGCAGCTTTAGGTCCTGGAACCCACATCAAGGGTCCTTTTCCAGTGCTGGTCAGGGGAAAAGTGGGACCTCAGAGAACAGCTCGTGGCTCTAACTGCAGATTAGTGTTTAGAGGTCTTAGTGTCTAGAAGCCACTTGTCACAAGTTGGTGTTTTAACCATTATTTCCTTAATGAAAAATATTTTGAAAACATATGAAATGTTCTTTCCTGGATTTCTAACAGTCCTGTGAGGAAAGCATACCAGCCACTTGTGATTAAGTATGAAAAAAGCATCTCTAACCAAAAGCACACTCCCACAGGTGCTATGGAAGGGTCCTCCTTTGGACGCTTCCTTTCCTAGGCTACTGCAGGAAGTTTGTGTGCTTGGGGACAACTGCTATTATACTGCTATGGGTATCAGATCTATGATTTTATAGAAATGAGACTTTGGAGAGGAGATATTCCACAAAGAAGAATGAAGCAAGACCAAACTTGGGCTTATTATAAAGAATAATTCTAAATATTAATGCCCAAAATTGACTTGGTATCTTTCTAGTGTCTAAACTATGTAAAAAAGCAAGTGTGCAGCACTTGATTAGCTTAGGTCATTTGAATGAGGTGCTAATGAGGCCAGGGTAATGGGTTTGACCCTGCGAACCCATTATTTTCATTATCCTCCATTGTCGGAGTTTTTCTCTGTAATGGTGGAGCGCTGTAAATGCATCCTGTGAGTCATTACGAAGATGCAGTAAGAGGATGCTGAGAGCTGGAGCAGCAGCACAGAGCATGCAGCCCACTGTGTGTGAGGTTAAAAGCATCACCCTAGCATGCACGGGGCAGCATTATGACAACGCTGTTCAGATATTTCATTAGAAGTGAAAGAAAATAAGCGTGCAGAGTATGGATTTTAAGAACAAGTTCTGTCAAATCTCAAATGCTGAGCCCCAATAAAACTTTGAAAAGTGCCCTTAAGATGTTCTAGGAAGACATTTAAAATATTCTATTATAATAACTCACTATATTCATAAGTCTCTTCTGTAAATATCCTTAGACTGATGTTCTTAGTTAATTAATGTCCCCCTCCACCAGTCACCTTCAGGCAATTCATACTTTTGGGAGGAGAGGGTGCGGAGTAGAGCTCCTGGAAAAGGTAACAGAACATGAGATTCAAAAGATGTGGTCCACTAGAAAAGGTCCTTGGATGAGATTCTATGCATGCTGTATTTTTATCCGTTGGAAAATGAAGCACCCACTTCTACACATGTCATGCTGTCACCTTATGTCAATGTGCATGGCAGAGAAGGTGGGGAACCTTTCATGTGGCAGGGATTTTTGATGAGGCAGGATCTAGAGCTGAATAAGAGACATTTCCTGAAGTCAAGAATCCCAAACTCTTGTAAAGAAGTTAAAAAAATTAAAATCCCACTATAAAGAAAGATTAACTTGAGGCATTTGTAGGTAAATGGATGCACCTTGAGACTATAATGTTAACTGAAATAAGCCAGACACACAAGCTTAAATACTGCATGGTTTCTCTTATGTAAGAGAAAACATGTGCACACACACATATACATATACATATATGCAAATACAGAGCAAAATAGAAGATAGGAAGTAGGGAGACATTCAAATAATTCCCTAAGTTATCTATTCTGTTGTATCAAATTTAATATATATATGCTAAAGTATTTCATTTATGCTACTAGTTCCTCTTAGTTCATTGAAAAGAAAATTTTATGCTGTATCTGTTTCTTCTTTGTAAGAGAAAACCTTTTCTGTCTATGAGTAACTACTTGGAAGGTAATGGCACACAATGTTTTAGCTATTGTCTTGTTACTCTGTTATTTTGTTATGAAATTTGTTTTCATAAAATAAAAAAGAAACCAAAGCAAAGAAAAACTAAGTAAAAATCCTGGAGAGTGAGCTGGCAGAGACCACAAGCAGGAACTGAGATGTGGGTCTCCAGATGCCAGGTGGGAACACACGCTCACCTTTCTTGACCCATGTGTGTGTGCGTGCATGTGTGTGTGTGTGTGTGTGTGTGTGTATGACAGAGAGAGAGAGAGAGAGAGAGAGAGAGAGAGAGAGAGAGAGAGAGAGAGAGAGAGAGGCAGGCCTTGGGTGGTGAAAGAGAATGAAAGGTAAAGGTATCTTTTAAAACATCTACAGACAATGACTAAGACTTACCTCTAAATTATTTTACATGTGCTGCATTTCTTATGAATGTATTACTCCTTCCTTATTTATTTATCTGTACCTGGAACTGAACTCAGGACCTTGTGCTTGTCAGGCAGGTGCTGTGCCACTGAGCTATAACCCCTGGCCCCCTCCTTCTTTATTCTTTAATAAAATGCATTTAAATAGTCTAACTTAGCTCTCTGTTAAACAGGTATTTTGGAAGACACAGGTATTTTAGAAGCCAATTTTTCTGTGAAGTTTTTGTGGTCCTGCTTCAGCTGGTCTCTCTAGGTGGCAATCAGCACCCCACTCCACCCTGAGGGAATCTCAGGGTCAGGTTCTGAACTGTGCAGTCCACTTCATTTATTCTCCTTCAAGTGCTGCTCTGGGTTTGAAACTGCCAGCTGTTGCCACCAAAATTGTTTCTGTACTCACCAGTGACTTTTACCTAGGAAAAGGCTACTCAGCGCTATTTGCAGTAGGAGGGGCCAGCGTCTTCCGCAATCTATCTCTCTTCCTCCCTGCCCTCTGCCAGCTTCCTGGAGCTGGTGGCAAAGCCGCAAGACCAAAGAAAACTGGATTTCTAAACCACTCACGGAGAGGAACAGCTTCTGACCTGAAATTCCACCCCTGGACTGTTCTGTGAGCAAATAACATCTATCCAGGGGTCATTTTTTCACATCAGGGTTAGTCAGCTTCTCAGAGACCCTGGGGTGAGGGTGATGATACCGGATCTCAGCAGTGCTGTGAACATACCTCACAGCGAACACCAGAGCCCTGGAGCATAGGGTGCACTTTTCAGGAGACAGCTTGCAATTTCATTTTCTCATCAAGATATTTATATAGTGCCTGCATTGCTGCTTCCAATCACAAAAGGCAAAAAGCAGAGGAAAGACACAAACTCCTTCCAGGTGGTTAGAAGCTTTAGCAGGCTTCATGTTGAGGGGAACCCACCTTAGGCTTCGCTGCTTCCCAGATCTAGGACCCTGCATGAGAAGTGACAGATAATTAAGTGTTCTCAGCAGCTGTTACCAAAACCTTGACAGGTATCTTGGAGGAGACAACAAAGGACATAGACTATTATGAAAGAGGCAGATATGCAAGTGTCTAAGCTAGTATAAAATGAGAGTTAAGGTAGGAAATAGACCAGAAAAGAGGCGCTCCCTTACCTATCCTTGGCTAAGGAAAGAATCAAACCGCTATGCCAGATGCCATGCCAGAGCATGAGGTAAGTTGTTTATTTCTTTTATATGATCAATTAATGTTATGTGACTGAGGGGTCTCACATCAGAATTAAATCTAAGGCTGTTAAACCTAGTGAGGTTTCTTGATTAATTAGTTATTGATTGTGAGGCTGGGGCAGAGGTTGTAAGATGTTATAGAGTCAGGATTGGGTACAAATTTCAGCTTTCTAAGCTAATTTGTGCTGCTAGGATTTTCTGGGCCTTGAATTCTTTACAGGTGGGATGGGACAATTACACCACAGGAAATTCATAAAATATCTGGAAATTAATATATTGTCTGACACAGACAGGTCATTCATAGTGGCTATGATTAAGACTGTCTTAGACCTTTCTTTTTGATCTGCTAGACAGTAAGAATCTTGGAAATCTAGAGCTGATTGTCTCTCATTTGTTTAAGATTTCATTTTGAAAGTGAGCTTCAAGATCCCCAAAAAGGAAAGCAGAAGAAAAGGAATTTCAAGAAGGAAAATTTCCAAAGGGGGAAAAAAAATTGACATGAAAGAACATGATGTTTTATTTAATTAAAAACAAACAAAACCCTTATTTACAAACTTCAAGACTTCTAACACAAGTCTGACATTTAAAATATTTGAAAAGATGTTTAAGAATCTGGCATCTTTCTTGGGTGCATTTACTCATTAAGAGGTGGCTGCATTTTGCCAACAGATTTCCTATGATGCTTAACTCAAAAAAAAAAATCAAATGGAAAATTTCCTCCTTTGCTTATATGAGGCCTTTGCACAAGTGTGAAAATGTCTTACTAACATTAACTAGCCTATTATTTTGTTTGTAAGTGACAACTGCTTAAAACCAAATTGACTTTTTTTTTTTTTTTAAAGACAGAATAAGCCTATGCATGGAGGAGGCCCAGCACTCCTCTGCCAGAGATGCCCTGCTTCAGTAACCTGCTCCCCAGGACCCTGCACCCCACTTCTGCACTGTTCACTGTTTCACCCACACTCACACAGTGATCATAGGGTCAAGGTCGACCTTTTGAAAATTCCAATGTAAAATAGTGTAAAATGTCTTTCAGCATTTCATTCTCACCAAGGAAATGTCATATTTCTCTTCCTTCTCAGAAGAGAAGCTATTGCACCCCTCTAAAGAGACATTTTTAATTTGGATACAAAACCTCATTCTGCTTTATAACCACCTTCATCTGAATTTTTTTCTTTCCCACGCTTTATCAGTAGTCACTATAAATAGAGGTTTTCATATAGAAATTATTTCAAAGGACTGATGATTTTCTGCCAGATTCCTAACCATTTCTGTTGGAGTGGGTTCCCTAAAGCTAGGCTGGATCCAGGGAGAATTCACTTTCCTGGGGTTTCAGTACAGAGCTAAAGTCACAGCTGCAGTTAGGAGTCTTCCTTACACTGGACCTATGGTAAAAAGATTTAGTTTTCAATTATTAAACTATTTTTCCCAAGTGACAAGAAGTGCATTGTTAATCACATACTGATATAAAATACTGAGTTTAAAAAATAGTTTTAAAAAGTTTGGAATTAAAAACAGGGCAGTGAGTCAAAAATCCGATTTAATCCTTGGAACTACCAGATGGAATAGAAAAAGTGGGGAGAGGAGAGGGGGGAAGAGACTGGGTGGGAGGGGAGACAAAGGGAGAGGGAGGAAGAGGAGGGAGGGAGAGAGAGAGAAGGGGGAGGGGAGGAGCTGATTTTGACTGTGAGGTCGGTCAAGCATCCCGGCGTCATTTCTTTTATCTTCGTCTTTCTTCGCCTTTGCTCTCTTTTCTTTTCTTATTTTTGAGCACCTTCACATTGTGGCAGGCGGTACTAACGTTTCCAGGGTCTGAACCGGTCCTGTCTCCCTGACTTTAAAATCCGAGTGGTGACGGTTTTCTCTCGGGTTTGCAGCGTCTCCCTGGGAATGGCAGGAGGATTATTTAAAAGCATGTGGTGGGGCGCGAGCGGGGCGCGTTCTTCAAACAAACGCGACCTTTTCCCTGCTTCTTGCACGGCTCTTGCCAGCCCAGCCGGCAAACCCAGACAAGTTTATTTACACACGCACCTCCCCTGCACACGCGCGCGCGCTCACTCACACACGCAGGGCGCGCGCGGGCGCGGAGCCGCCCGGCCCCCTGCAGCCCGGCCCCGCGGGAGGCGGCCGCGCAGCCGGCGGAGGGGAGCGCGCAGCCGGCGGGCGGCGGGCGGGGCGCGCCGGGCGGGGGTCCCCGCGCCCCGCGCCGCGCCCCGCAGCCAATCGCCGGCGGGATCCGCGCCCCCGCCCCCGCCCCCGCCCCGCACACCTCCGGCTGCGCCCCTCCCCCAGCCCGCACACGCACACACAAACAGAGGGGGAGGGGAGAGAGGCGGGCGAGGGCGGGAGCGGGAGGAAGAGGCAGGAGAGTCCCGCGCCGCCTCCCGCGCACACGGCCGCCGACCGGCCGGGCGCAGACACCGCCGCTCCGCGCCGCCTCCTTCCGCCCCCTGCGCCGTGCCGTCTCCTCCTCCTCCTCCTCTCCGCAACCAGAAAAAAAAAAAGCCATTTACAGGTATTTTTTTGATCCGCATATTTATTTACCCCCTCGCCCTCCCCAACAGTTTGTTTACAAGTATTAAAGTTGTCACTGGGAGCCGCGGAGGCGCGCCCGGATTTGTGTTTCTTTGTGTCAGGGGTGAGTGCGGCTAATTAAGGCAGACCGGCCGCGTCTGCAAATTCTAAGGCTCCCCAAATAAAAAGCGACTGGTAAGTGATTGTGCTTTTCTCTCTCTGGCTTTCCTTCTCTTCTTTTTCTTTCTTTCTTGATTTTGTTTCTTTTTTGCTCTCTCTTAAATGTTTGCTGTCCGTTGGGATTGTGAAAGTAGATTATTCACGCTGGGCGCCAGCGAGGCAAAGCGCGGCGGGACTAATTTATTAATTGATCTGCACCCGCCCCTCCCCCGAGAGGTTCAGGCTGACCTTTGATCCCGGTGTCTCGGAAACCCAGACTCCGGCATGGTCACATTGTTTAAAGGCGAAGCAGCGTCTCGAAGTGTGGAGCTCTGATGGAGCCTGGCTGTACAACTACAGCCATGGGTATGTGTGTCTTATTTTGTTTTTTGAATAAAAATCCAAACAATAGCTGTGCCTTCGGTACCTTTTCCGTGCTCCAGGGAGGCACTGAGGAAACAATGATGACCGGAGTCGGGGCACGGTCCTCGCCTCCGGCGCCTGGTGGCCTTAAACCCTGAAGCCCTGAAGGGGCGGGGGCCGCGTCAGCACAGCCCGCGGGGTTCTGTCTGGAAACGCCAGTCTGAGGCTGAGGAAGGGACGGTGAACTATTTCTTTATTTGGAACAAGGTCAGAAGCCCGAAATCCTGGAAAAATTGCCCTCCGCTCAGCGTGCCGCTATCTACTGCATGGTTGACATAACTAGTTTTCCTGAGTAGCAGTTATTATGGTCTTGTGCGGCTACACTGATTTGCGGAAACTGAGGCTATATGCATATGCTTTCCTGCGCCTCCCCCAGCCCCTTGCCAGCACGGAGAATATTTAACCGGGCGCATTCGGGGGGCACCCTTTGTATTGTCATCAGACCTCAGAAGAGAGCAGTTTTGCCTAATGCGAAACCACGGAGGTGGCTCTGAGTGATTAGGGACTTGCTGTGATTGAAAGGCGCCTGTTACCTCCTAATCAAGCCTGCGGGGGAGAGGTGCCTTATCTCCATTTACTTTGCCTAACGGAGATTTGTTTACATAAACCCCTCTTTTTAGGGCGCCTCCTCAGGAGGTCTTGAAGTTTCTGCACTTGGAGTTTGGGCATCAATGGTTCATTAGTCTAATTATAAGTGTAATTACTATAATTGATATCCATTTTCAGCTCTAAATATTTGAGGCTGAGACTCCTGGGCCCCCATTTAGAATTCCTTGAACTCCATCTTCTAGACCAATCTGTGGGCTTCAGATGTCACAGAAAGATATTCTGGCCAAAAAAGAACCCTGGAAACAAAGAAACTGGTTTTTAGGTGACTGTGCACTTGGTGTCCTGGCTTTATTTCTCAGAAGGCTGGGATGTCCCACCCCCTCGGCCATAAGCAACTAAAATTCCTCTTCCTTAAGCATAGCAATGGCCTATAAGCAGAGATGAATGCAAATGCTTGGTTATCATTAAACTTTCCTCTGAAAAGAGCAAAAGGGAATCGTTGCAATGGTTATCCCTTTGGGGAAAGAGGGCCTTAAGGAGCTCCCCCCTTACTCCATGTAAATTCAGTGATGCTCTGAGAGATCCTTGAAAACAAAACCAAAAATAAAACAAAACAAGTCTCCTGTTTTGCTCTGCACTTGGAAGACACAGCAATCTCCATTAGGAAGGCTTGGGAATCTCCTGGTCGAGGCTGCAGGCTCTGGAGAAAAGCCTGAGGCACTGCATGCATTTTAAAAAATTATCTAGTCCATTTTTTCTCTTCGTGCTTTCTTTGAAACAAATAAAACACCACCCTCTTACCCCCATCACCACATGGCTCATACAATTGAGACCCTTCCTTGGTCCATTGAATTAAGATCCTAACAGAGCCAGCTGTGCTGGGATTCAAACTAATGACCGCAGACACAGAAGGACACTGTGGCAGCTGGTCGTTCCTTTCTCCCTGCCTCTTTAGTGCGGCTCGGACGCGGGCAGGCTCTGAGCCCTGCGTGGCATTGTGCTTGCTCGCAGTTGATCCTCGGATACATTGTAGACTTTCCCAGGACTTCATTTGCTAATTTCCTGTTCATTTCCCTCTTAGGGCCCTCGCCGCTTCCTACTTTACAGCTCCTGCATGCTCAGGCAGCCCCGGTTCGCACATTTCATCATGTTTAGATGCCCTCTGCTGCTAGGTAGCACCGCCCTGCCGCCCCCGATTTGCATGTCTTTAGCACTCCAATTGCCCTTTTCCCTCGGCGGTTGTCGCCCGCCGTCCCGGTCCCCGGGCGTCCGGGCTATTAATGCATTTTCTCCGGAGGGCTCGCGGGGAGAGCAGGGGGAGGAGCTGCGGTTCGCGGCGCCGGCAGCGGCGGCGGAGGGAGGGGGCCGGGAGCGCGGGGACCTGGGGAGGGGGCGCGTCGCCCGGATTGTGATGCAAACGACCCGGCCTGGCCTGCGGGGGCCCCGGGCAGGCGGCGGGCGGGGAGGCTGTGCATTGGTGCGGAATCTCTCGCCTCGTGCAGCGGGTTGCAATGACTCTCTTTATTTTAGTTGTAACAGTTGGAGGATAATGCGCTGGAGGACGCTGCCTGGGGATTCTCCGTGCGTGGAAATGCGCCCCCGAGAGGACTAAACCGCCGCCGCCGGACCCCGGCCCGCGCCCCCGTCCCTCCCTCCCTCCCCGCGCCCCCGCGGCGCCCACCTCCACCCTGCACCCCTTCTTCCCGCCCTGCACCATGAACACCAACGTCTGCGTGGAGCCGGGGCCGGGCCCCGAGGCGCCGGGGCTGCCCAAGGAGAGCCACCTGCCCGAGGGCGCTCTCGGCAGCCTGGTGGATTACAACTCGGAGATGGAGCGCTACCGCTCGTTCGCCTCGTCCTTCTACAAGAGCGGCGGCGGCGCCTTCCCGCAGGCGGCCAAGATCGCGCGCATCACCACGCCGATCTTCCCGGGCAGCGCCGCCGCCGCCGCCGCCGCGCGCATCGGGATGTCGCCCTGGAGCTGCGACAACGCGGCCACGGCGGCGGCGGCCACGGCCATGCTCTGGGGCAGCGGCGCCGGGGGCGGCGGCGCGGGCGGCGGCCGCAAGCCCCCCGCGTCCTCGGCGACCGCCGCGCCGTCCGCCGCCCCCGCCGCCGTGGCCCCCGCGCTGCTCCCCGCCGGGTCCGCAGGGGGCGGTGGCGGCGGAGGCGCGGGCGGTGGCGGCGGTGGCGCGGGGGGCGGCGGCGGCGGCGCGGGGGGCAGGACCGGCGCGCACCCCCGCGGCGACCCCCAGCGGCTGGCCAAGGCGGCGCCGCCCGAGCCCGCGCTGCAGATGGCCAACTCGAACTTCCTTTCGCCGCTGGCGCCCGAGCACTGCCGGCCGCTGGCGGGCGAGTGCATGAACAAGCTCAAGTGCGGCGCGGCCGAGGCCGAGCTCATGAACCTGCCCGAGCGCGTGGGCACCTTCTCCGCCATCCCCGCGCTCGGCGGGCTGTCGCTGCCTCCTGGCGTCATCGTGATGACCGCGCTGCACTCGCCGGCCGCCGCCTCGGCCGCCGTGTCGGACAGCGCTTTCCAGATCGCCAACCTGGCGGACTGCCCGCAGAGCCACCCCGCGTCGTCGCCCGCGTCCTCGGGCGGCGCGGGCGGCGCCAACCCCGCCAAGAAGAAGCGGAAGCGCTGCGGAGTGTGCGTGCCCTGCAAGCGCCTCATCAACTGCGGCGTGTGCAGCAGCTGCAGGAACCGCAAAACGGGACACCAGATCTGCAAGTTCAGGAAGTGTGAGGAGCTCAAGAAGAAACCCGGCGCGGCGCTGGAGGTCAGAGGAGAGGGTTTCTTGCTCTCTGCGCCCCCCCATCCCGTGCTGGCCCCCCGCCCCCCGGCCCTGCAGGGCTTCCTGCCCGACTTCGGGTCTCAGCGCCCCTTGGCGGAGGCCGCGATGTTCAGGTTGTAGGAGGTGCTGGGGGCGGGGGAGGCAGCCTGGGGCTTGGCGGTGCCACCCCAGAGCTACACGTGAGACATCGCCCTCCTGCGGGGCGGGGCGGATTCGGGAGGGCCGGCGTCCCCCCACCCCCTCGGGTTGCAGTGCAATGATCCAGGAGAACCAAAAGCAAACGCTTGACACGCAGCTGGGTCAGTGCTGCCCTTTGCTTGTTCGATGCCCCTCCCTGTGTTAAAAAAAAAATGCCCAAGCGTTGGACACCTCACATCCTGTGTAAGTTCGCTGGCTGAGGAAGCAGAGGCCGAGGTATGACAGGGAGGACGCAGTTGTGGCACTCAGGCTTGTGTTTGAGTCAAAAGGAGGTTTCCAGCCACCTCCTTCTGGAATAGGTTTTCCCCTCTGCATAAGAATGTCTGTCTCCTATTTTTTGCCTGCCTGCCTAGTATTTTTTGAGAAAGCACAAATAGTACAGAAAGCTGAAGGCCATCAGCAATTTTTAAATAGAGATTACTGAGAATTTTTTTTTAAAAAGTCCAATCAGTTCGTTTGCAGATTGTTGATAGAGGTTGTATTTTAAAATCATGTTGCATAGTTTCAGAAATCAATGATTCCTGAAACTCAGTTATAACAAGGAAACAAAGTATTTCCCTTGGGCATTTAACAAAGTAACCATTTTGTGGTTACAAAATTGCCCTGTACATCAAGCACAGTTGTACCCGACACTTTGTGTGGTCAATGATAGTTTGTTTTACCTGTATTTGCCCTTAAAGCAGACATTGTATGGATGGTCACTAAGTGTTAAGCTAGGTTTGAGTTGTGTTAAATATAAAGGTTGATTCGTTTGGTGAAAGGTGCACATGGTATCCTGACCAAAAGAAAAAGAAAAGGGAAATTACTGGGAAATGGCGTTAGCGATGGGTGGAGAAAGATGGAGGAGTAATCATAGTTAAACCTTTGGTAACAGTTGAATAATAGGAGGTTGGACGTTCATGTATAACCTGAGGTGGTGGGAATTTGAACTTGTAAGAACTGGATTGTAGGGTGAAAGTTCTCACAGGAAAGTACCTATTCATCCTTTCACAGATGAAAGTACCTATGCATCCTTTCACAAATGAAGCACTACTTGGAGATGTTTTCTCTATAAATGAGTGAGCTCTAAAAGGATAAAGTAAAGAGCTAAAGACCTTTGCACATAGAAGATAATTTTTTTTTTAGTACAAATCAAGGCAGACTACACTTTGGGATTCAGAAATTCAGTGTTATGTGGATACTATTATTAATTATGACCAGTTTCCTTAAAACACTGCATTCATTCCTCCTATTAAGGGAAATCGCCTCTTTGCAGAAAGTTTAACTTTATTGCAACATGGTTCTTATATTTTCTTTGCCAACTCTATTGAAGCAAAAATCATAGTCACTACAGTATAACTTCACATATTTTCTTAGGTGGAATCTTTCCTGGATTCATTTATTATAAGTTCTTTAAGTCTGGAAGGCTCTGGGAAATTAAAATCTAGTTCAGACTGAAGTTTCCTCTTAGTGCCCAATTGGTAAGGATCAGGCGACATTTTCTCTCTTGAAATGTGGTCTACAGAGCTCTAAGTTTTATGTTACTGTTAGGCGATATGCTTCACTAGGTTTAAGGCACTGTCTGCATCCCAGATTACGATCCATGGTGGGTTAGGGCCATGGAATAACTATGATTTAGTAAGTAACCACTCTGCAGGAGCTGGAGATGAGTGGGTTTTCTGCACACATTTTTACATTGATGTTGGTCTAAACAGGTTTCATACATTCTCTTTTTTCTCTTTTGATGAACTCCTGTGTGTTGATATGGTATTTAAATTCAGCAGTTGGAAAGATTGCAAACTATCATAGAATTGTGTTTTTCTTTTTGAAAATTCTCATGCATGAAAGTTCTCTTGCTCTTCAAAAAGTGGGGTGTGGATAAGAAAGAAAGGGAATTTGCCCATTTATAGATATCTCAAGTAGTTCTCCTACTTGAGTGTGGTACACATCTGTAATCCCAGCACTTGGGAGGCTGAGGCAGGATCATCCAGTCTGAGACCAATCTGGCCTGCATTGAGAGTTTAATGCCACCCTCGGTACATAGCAAGACCCTGTCTTGATAGTGAGAGAAATGTCCCAACTGAAGGTGACTTTCTATCAGAGATGGACTGTGATTGAAGGCTGAGATTATTAATGGAATACTATTTGATGGAAAGAACCAAAAAGGTGGGGTTTTTTTGGTGCCAGGCAGGGATTGTGCTCACGACCTTGTGTTTGCCAAGCAGGCACTTACGCCGCTAAGCTAAATCCCCGGCTCAAAAAGGTGTTCCTAAAAAATTGTCTAGATTTCTATGTAGTTCATTAAAAACATGATGACGGGGGCTGGGGATTTAGCTCAGTGGCATAAGCACCTGCCCTGCAAGCGCATGGTCATGAGTTCGATCTCTGGTACTGATTAAAAACAAAACAAAACATGATGATGGGCCAGCCAGTGCAATTGCTTTCCAATTTCAGCTCGTGTGTAACTGGTGGTGGAGTGATGGAGAACAGGATGGTGGGTCAGTGACAAGCTGACTTAAGTCCATCATTGCCTGGGCAGCTTCATTGGAGACTGGATAGACAGCTTTTTAAGGCTCATGATTTGGAGATTCAGCGTGGCCGTCACAGGGGATGTCGAGTGTAGATTCTGTGGCTTATGTTTGTTGACATTAACTGATGGACCCCGTTTCACATGTGGATCATAATCATGAGTTACAGTCTAAGTCACCACACAAGCCCCATGTGCACTCTGCCCTTGGCTGGTCCCCATCTTAAAGACTGAGACGCATCAGCAGATTTGTTAAGGGTGAATAAAGTGGATGAGGACAGATTCATGTAGATGTTGGGATTCTTGTCCAGGTTTATTTTTAGAACTTCTCTACTGTTCTGTTTAAAACTATTTTAATTCTACATTAGTCAACTTTAAGAGCAACTTTTATTGCACTAGCAATATGTTTACAGAGCACCCCTGGAAAATCTTCACTGTGATAATGTTCATGACATGGTTAGTTGTCCTGTGATACTGTGTGCTGTGTATTGGCCATGAGCCCCTGAACGTGTAGTAAATTACAGTGTTAAAAACAGCCAACACTTGCTGAAAGGAAGTGTTTTGGACCCCGGATCCCCCTATATAGAAAACTCATATCCTCAGTTACCAATAATAAATTTTTAGAGATTTTTTTTAAGAAACGTGATTATGTGGAGGATCCTTGTGACACTGAATTACACAATGACACTCTGTTCTTTGGAAAAGGAATCTTTCCATTTCATTATTCACAGCCATTAGAATTGTTTTTTTTTTTTAAATGATTTTTTTAGAATATCCCAGTCTGCTGTCACTCAAGGGATGCAGCTGTCCCCCTGGTAGCCCTAGCCTCCCTCCCTAGCATTGTTCAGGTGACAGCAATAGAGACCACACAGATCTGGTTATCCTCCCAGTGGTTGATTTATGGAGCCCTGTTAAGAAGCCCAGCCTCCCCAGCTGGCTACACAAGCCACACCCACTCTTCCTCCTAGGGAAGAGGTTGAGAAGCTGAAAAATCAGTTTCTTTTCTCTCTTTCTGTTCTTTTAAAAATTTACCTGCTGAATAACTAACAACAGTTTTTCCACAATGAGGTTGGCCTTCTAAAGGCTTGATGAAGAACAGTTACTGTCCCAAACTTGATAACCTTGTTCAGAAGAGTGGATTTTTCTGTCAGGGGGTACCTATTTCAATACATATGCTAGATGCTGAGAGCCCTCACCACACATGTGGACAGAACACCCCTGCGATCTGTGCAGGAAGTAACATGTGGCTCCAGAGGGAATAAAGCCAAACATGAAATAGGTGTGACACTCACATTCAGAGTTAATACAATTAGTTTTTAATTGAATATGTCAGAAGTTTTTGAAGTTTGGTGTATTTTACAGAATGTATGGGTAAAACAAATATTTCATGTCTTAAATTGAAACATTCTCCAGTTTATCATTTTGTGTCATAATTTAAAATTGAGTTTTCAACCTGGGCCAGTAGCAATACCAGTTGCCAATATAAAAGGAAAGAGGAGGATTGCAAATTCAACTCCAGACTAGATGACTTAGCCAGGTTCTGTCTCAACAAAATTCAGACACAACTGTAGTATACTATCACTACAATGTACATAAACATAATGCAAGAAAAAATTCTAAGTTTGTAAAGGATGAGAGAAAAACTTCAAAGATTCACTCAGCTTCAGTAAAAGCCACACAGCAGGTTTGTGGCAAAAGTGTTGAGTGGTGATACAAGTCCAGTAAGGTCCTCTTCCTGTCACTCAGTTTAATCCAGGAGACTTTAAGTTGTTACATCATATGTGCTGTATAGGGTGAGTGCATACAATTTTATCTGCCAATTAAAAGGATTTTTAAAAAGCATACACTTTTAATAATCCCTAAATGAAGCCAGTTTCCTCATATATCCAAACATCATATAAAATCTGTGAGGCCTTTTGGATAATGATGAGGAAGAGGAAAGCAATCAAAATCCATTTGCAAGTTGTATGACTAATTGTTTGAAACTCAACTGTCATCAAACAAAGCGCAATCAAAAAGACAGTAAATATAAATTAAATAATATTAAACTTCTGATTTCAATTTGGTTGGATGCAAATCTTTGGCTAAGAAGAGGAGATATATCTGGTGATGACAATAAGAGTTATTTGACTTTTGAGTGTATTTAATGAATACATTGCTGAAACATTGCTCTACATTTTGGACAGTCTCAGCTCTCTGTGTTTCTGGATGCAAGTTAAGTCTTGCATAGACTTGTGGATTGATATAGAACGATTTAATGAAAGAGTTTGGAGGACCATTATAAGGTGTGCAGAAAGAATTGGTATCTCACCTCCCTGTTCTCCGTTTCATAATTCACCAGGATGGAAAAGGAATTCATAAATTGGATTCTGGAAACATCCCCAGTTTTTTTGATATGAAGTTAAACTTCATCTATTCGAGTGTTTCCCCAATTGAAGATGTAACTTTAAGAAGTCTTCCAAACACAATTTCAGTTGGTCAGTTTGCCTGAATATGTCTGAATATCACTTTTATCAGGAGACAATTCACTTTAATGTTGCTTTGAAAACTTTTAAAAAGTCTCACCTTGAATAAAATTCATACAAGTTGACATGCTTCAATTTTTTGCATTTATTTTTGTTTAACAAAATACCGAATATGAATTTGCATTTCCATGTGGAAATGCTTGGTTAAAGTAATAGATTGAATTTAAAATTTTTAGAAGTCAACATATAAATTGCAGAAAACAATTTATACTTTCTTTTTGAGTTTTACTTTCTTTTTGAGTTTTATAAGAAAAAAGAAACATAAAATATGTGGAACAAGTCTTCAGTGCTTCTTTAGAGTACGTTTGACAGTCATTAACTGGGATATGGGATGAGCTTGGCTGAAGAACTGGCACACTCTAGCCTAACACCAATTGTTATAAAGGTGTGTTTTCAAGAAAGTGTTTTTTGCATTATATAAAGACTGGGAATTGTGTGCACGCATAGGTTCGCCCTGTATTTGGGCCTCAGTGTTGCTGTCTGTTCTTTCACTGCTGCGTCTGGCAGTGTGCTGTTATCCTGAGGAGTGTCAAAACCCTGGGGAAGAGTGCAGGGTGAGTGTGTCCTGGGGATGTCTCCCTCCAGCACACGCAGACCCCTGCTGGGTTCCCGCAGCATAGTGGACATGCCCCTCCACCCAGCCTCACCTGTTCTCTGTTGTTGAGTCAGTGGCACCCACCTTATGTCACAGTGCCACAGCCATTTAGTGAAGTTCAAATCTTAGCTCTGCAGGGGCTGGAAGATCCCCCTCAGGCTTGTGAGCTTGTCCTCAAACATTATGAGCAATCTTATTCATCTGTGAAACTTGTGGGCTTTTTCTTAATTTAAGCGCATAAGAATGCATAGGTAGATATGATATTAAGCTTGCTGACATCTGTGCTTTTCTTACCATGTAGCCTGCTTCCTGTTACATGTCTGACCAGATACAGGTGAAGCAAACATTACTGTTTCAAAAGCTCATATCCAGGTGTATTTCTTTGGTGAAAACTCAGATATAACTTATGCTGAGGAAATGTACTATTTGTTTCTTGGATTTTGATTATATTAATTGAAATATATATTTGGACCATGTGGCCACAGGAAGAAGGAAGAGATTGTGGAAGGAAGCATCAGTCTCAAGTCATTTGCCAGACGGGAATGTGGGGAACATCAGCCAAATTCTTTCCTCCTCAATAGAGGTTGTAAGGTTTCACTATGTAATATTAAAAAGCTTTTTAATATTATGTGAAGGTTAATGTTCTGTCAGTTGAAAGATGCTATATAAATTCCCAGTCCTGTTTCAAAGTCATGAAAAATATCTCAAAATAACTATATTTGAAAATCCAACACAGGAGGCCACCTGTGGTCCTCAGAAATTAGAGCTCAAGTAGGCTATTTCATAACGTGTGTTTACTGAATATTTATTTTCATCAGCTAGTTAGGCAGAAGTCTTTTGAGTTCACTTGCAAATGGATAAACCTGATGTCCTTGTTTCCTGTTCCCATCAACTGGTGTTGTCAGGTACCCAAGGTGCCAGAAAGGTGTCTCGTGAAGCAGACACTCACGGCAACCCTGCTCTCACTGTGTCCCTGGGTGCTCGGTGCACCTCTGCACTCTGCACCTGTCCCCGTCAGTATCCCAGCATCTTTGGTCAGCTGCTGTGTTCTGTCTTTGGACAGAAACAGGGAATTATTCTAAATGTGAGTTAATGACTTCAGGAGAATAATTGTAAGAAAGAAATGGTTAAATATTTTTTATACATTCCTTTTGGGGAACACATGTAACAAATAATAGAAATTGAAAGTATTCAACAAATGTTCAAAAATTGGAAAATGTATAGTGTATGTGAAGGGAAGCAGGAAATAAAGCAGGTAAATATGATTTTGAGATAAAAAGTGAAATGACTGTATTTTTGTTTGCATTTTCAATAAGAGACTTTGTGAAATGAAGACAGTTATTAAGCAGTAATAGCAGAGGCTGCTGTTGTTATGAGAAAAAATAGTGTGTTAAGTTCCTAAAACACTTGAAATACTAACCAAGAGAGGTTGAAAATGAAGGAGAAAGAGGACTCAAACTAGGAGGCCATGCAGAGCCCAGAAGGGACTTTGTGAAGATGAGCTATGGCTGTCTACTTTCCTTTAGCATTTACAGAAATTTTGCATGGAGTGAAGAATATCTAAAAGAAGGAAGGTAGTTTTTTCATGACTGACTATGCATTTGTTTGAGTCAGAGCTGGGGCTTGAGTGGAGTGGAGTGGAGTGGGAGACAAATTAGAGCTAATGAAACACCAATTGTGTCCTAGCTGATGATTTTTTCCTTCTTTCAAACACGTGGTAGAATAATTTTAGAGTGTAACTGAAAGAGAAGACCTCCAAGATGGATAGAAAATGGGACCCCATTTAAGTCTCATCTGCATTTAAATTCATAGTTTAGAGGACATTCTCAAGAAACTAAAGTGTTGAACTGTAGGAAAAAGTGTGCTGAAAGTGCTATTTCTTGCTCAATACTCGAAACCATGACTGGATGATTGATAGCAGCGTCAGAAGGATGGAGGTCGAGTGGGTCGAGAAAGGAAGAAAGAGCTCTATGTTTATAGATGGGGAAGTGTTCCACATTTCCGTGGGTTTCAGCAAACCTGACAAATGCTGCAAAAGATGTATTTTCTCCAAAACTTTACCTGGAGAAAAGAGGTGAAATAAGTTTTCAAAAGAATATATTATAAATTTAATTGCATGGAAATGGTGCTAATTAGTGGTGGTGAATCAGTGGTAGGGAAATAATTGTGCTGAGGAATGACTTTTCTAAGGAAAATGTTCTTTCTTGTAAGTTCCATGAAGCAAATGATGGTTTTAATGGAGTCCAGGGTCAGGAAAAAGAGTATTAGCTAGGGGTAGATGGGTGAGAAATGAGGAGAGCTGGAATCTCCTCTTAAACATTAAGTATCCTGTGCTTATTTTCTAGACCATGCAAAATGAAGTAGAGAATATTGACTTGTTTCCATTGCCTCAGTATTAAATGCTATCTTCCTAGTACAACTGCAATATTTTACTCAGATTTGTTGTGAAGTAGAGTGAACTTTCTTCATGTGATGAAGAAATAAATACGATGACTCTGTAGGATGCAGAGGTGTTCAGTGTGTTGTTTGAGCTACAGGCGATGGTCCATAGGGTCCGTGAAAACCAGTGTGTCCGCTACCCACCATGGTTCTTAGGAAGTGGAATGAAAGCTGTGTGAGTCACATGTCCTGTTGTAAAGCTGTTTCTGTGGTGTGTGTTTGGGTGTCCTGAGCTGCTGTGTAAAATGTGTTTCTAGCTTTTGGGTGTAGGGAAGAAAACAATTTGGATATTGTTAACATGATAAAGAGTAGCACTTAAAAATATTTCTATAAAAGGTATCACTTCTAAGCAGGTCTATACTTATAGAGTATGTTCATAAGTGCATGGTGTTACTAAGAACATAGAAAATCCTTGATAAAATGAATTCAATTGAAGAAAGCTTTAGGCAAGATCTGTTATCTTTTAAGACTTGTAAGTTCTGTGGATACACACGTATACACACATATATATACACATACATGTATACACACACGGAGGTACACACACAGTGTGTCCTACTTTGAGGAACCCAGTGCTTTCTTAATTCCTAACTGCCTTTTTCAATACCCTTGTAATTTCCCAACTCTAGGTCTTAGTCCATGATCCAAATTTTAAGTACTTATTCCATATTCATATTTTTCAACTGCCATTCCAAGGAATGGGCAAATTTAGAATGTTTTTTTAGAAGCAATGCTATGCCTATTTAAAAGCCTTAGAAGCCAGGCATGGTGGTGCACACCTGTAATCCCAGCACTTAGGAGGCTGAGGCAGGAGGATCACTGTGAGTCACAGGACAGCCTTGGCTGCATAGTGAGTTCAAGGCCAGTCTGACTCACACGGTAAGACCCTGTCTTAAGACAGAACAAAACAAAAACCCAAAACAACAACACAAACACAGATTTTTATGATCTCTGCCTTTGTTACCTCCTGTGGTACTGTGATGTGGTACTGTTTAGTTGCTATATTTTTAAGCATATTTTTCAGACTACTGGGAATGTTTGTTTTAACTCAGTCATTGAAAAAGCTGTGCTAGAAGAAAAAAAAAAGGAAAGGAAGGAAGAAAGAATGCAGGGAGGGAAGGAGGAGAGGGTGGGAGGAAGGAAAGGAGGGAGGAAAGAAGGAAGGAGGGAGGGAGGACGGAAGGGAGGAAGGAAGGAAGGGGGATCTACAGCAAGCTACAGGATTTCTGTAAACATGGGAGATCAGAAAGGAGTGTGTTGGAAGAAAGGACTGGTAAGTTTCAGGTCAATCTTGAGTCTGGTTTATATATGAAGTTATGTGCCCGAAATTCATGGAAAACTATCATTAATTTGGGTTGAGGCCTAGAGTCATTCAGCATTGTTTCTTTCCATTTACCATGGTGAAAAAACTAGTCTTGAGAAAATGAACTAGTTTTGTTTTTTTCTTTTCTTTGTTTAAATTCCTTTTTAAGGGTAACTCTCAAGTCTACAATTAGAAACACAGAAAGACCAAGATTAGATAACTAATCCTCAAAATTTATGATGCGTGTCTAGAGACCACCCAGCATTTATAAACAACAAATTGTTAAAAAATACTAGTGTAATGTTAAGAGGTTATACAGACAATTTCCTGGGAAATGTAGAATTGAACATACAGAAAACATTCCAGAAGAACAAATGGTGAATATTAATCATTACATTTTATAAGTCCTAGTCATTAAAAATAGGGTGGAAATTACTTTGAGAGTTAACTATGTGAATGCAGCTGTGTTTCCACAAAGATGGAGCCCTCCATCATACAGACAAAGAAGTAGTTCATCAAACTTTCCTGGAGTTAATTTAGAATCTAACACTTGAAGATTTGGTCTGGCACGTGGTATGTTCATATCATGACGGAGGGGAGAGATTAAAGTGTCTAATCTCTTTATGAGGACAGATACACCAAAGTGTATTTCTGTAGAGCAAAGAAACATGTAAAAAGTTGATAAATGAAATTAATTGTTGACTTTATTGTTTAAAAGGAATGGTAAGGAGAAAGAACTAAAAGGCAATGTCAGCTCCTCTGTGAATTTGAGCCTTTGTGGTACTTTAATCACTAAGAAACACCTTTGTCATCTGTGCATCATTGAAAATGTCCCTTCTTCTGCTTACCAGTTGAAAGAGAGAGAAAGTCAGGAAGAGAAAAATTAGAAAAGACAGACTCCAAAGTTACATGCTATTCTCAAAAGCATAGTTTTAACCTAGGACATCATTTTGATGATAATATTTAATTAGTTGGAAGTTTGGAATTTATGTCCTCTAAATTCCTCTTACCATGCCAGTGAACATATAACGTGTAGGGGTTTATAGTCAGGTCTATCTCAGAGGTTGAATGTTTATCAGCAAACATTCTGAACAAAATGAAACTCAGTGACTACAAAACCAAAGTCCTATGCAACTTAGCCTAAGAGAGAATTTCTGACTCAATTTTTTTTTCTCAAATTCCAGATCTGTGATAAAGAGGAACACAGTAACTTAAGTTGCTTATGGATTTTAGGTGTGACTACTGTATTTTATTTTGATAAAAATTAGACACTTGCAACCCCTCACTCTGATAGGGGTTAAATATCACCTCTTAATAGTTCTTTAAGTGCCCTCTCATTTCCTCACATTTTAGAAGAATATTTCTTAAGAAAAGAGCAATAAAATTGATGTGGTTCACTGACTATAATGAAAATTTCCAAAACTGTCAAATAATTTGGTCTAATTTTTCAACAGCCAGTTAGCAATAATATCATCTAGAAATATTTTTGTATCAAGTAGGAATCACGAGAGTGACTTATTTCAATCATTTTGGAGAGAGTCACATAGCTTTTCTTAAATGTAATTTTTGTTTTTTAAATCTATAGTTTACTTTTCCTCCTACACTCCCTGTCATGACAGAGTTAAAAATATTATGTAAAATCATTTCTGAGAAATATCTTTTAAATTTATAGATCATTGGAAACTTCTCTCTTTCTGCTGACCAATGCACCATGATATTATAGTTTATTTTTTATGCCCAGGAATATTTTAAGCAGTAACCTATCCACTTATACTAAAATAAATTTATTTCTTCCTTTGAATGATGCTGTTTGAAGCATTTTAATAGGAATATAATTATATACATTATATATAATTATATATATATATATATATAATTAATATATATATATTAATCCAGAGAGTTACCTGAAGAAAAATAAAAATGGGTGTCTCTTTTGGTCACCTGTAGTCACTGAGTTTCATTTTGTTCAGAATGCTTTCTGATAAACATTCAACCTCTGAGATAGACCTGACTATAAACCCCTACACATTATATGTTCACTGGCATGGTAAGAGAGTCGTGGTGTTACCCATCTTTTTCTTAGCTCCTGACATCCATGTATCTTTGGCCAGTTGTTTTCCTGCCGACAGATTTCCATGTGGACTTAGTGCTTTTATGACATGACTTGTGAACAAGTCTTTCTTTGGGCCAGTTAGCAGGGTTCATTATCTAGAGTCATGGTGTGGGAGAGGAGGGCTGGGAGGCTCGCACCGCAGGAGGGGGCAGGAGCAGCAGCCAGCAGAGGATCGATACTGGAAAGGCCCCGCTGCCTCCCCAGCATTAATCAGAGCAGCCCTGGCCACAGATGTCAACTTGGAAACCAAAGCCTTGGAATGCTACTTACAATCATATTTAGAGGCCCCATAAATTGAGTCATAAACATTATTCACTGAATGTGCTTCCCCCTCTAGAGAAGTCTCCAGTAGTGCAGGTAGTGGTAATATTGATTATTATTTTAACTTACATCCAGATAATGGCCAAAAAGATTTGATTATACCAAAGACATAAAGCTCTTTGATAACTGGGTCTGAATGGTGAGAAAATTCAATCATATATATTATATATATATATATATATATATATATATATATATAATATACATGATACAGGTATATTACAGCATAGTGGCAAAAAGATTAAAAAAGTAGAAAGAGTATATTTGCATTCAAGTATTTTCAAATGAGGTAGTACTGTTAATATAAAGTTGCTTCAGTTTATAAGAGCAATGAATTCTTGAGCTGTATGATGACTGTCACAAATTAATATTTCTCTCATGTTTACCTAAGCTAAACCAGTAGACTATGATTTTTATAATACATTATTTAAAAGCAGGATGTAGAAACTTTCTGCTAACATCTTTTGAGCAGGTGCTCATCATTGATAGGTTTCACTTTATACCATGATTGTCAGTTATTCAAATATTTGTATGCATGTGTATTAATTGGTACTAATGTGTATACTCATACAATATTATGTGTGTAACACAATATATTTTGTCCCCAAGTAGGTTTTGAAATTTTGCCAGTAAGAAAATCAAATCAAATAACGTTATTTGTGTAATATTATCTTAGCATTTTTAAAGCCAAATGAAGAAAAAAGTTTTATTACTGCTAGGAATTTTTGCATTTGTTCATCCCCTAAAGTCCCAAAGTTTGAAAGCTTTGTAAGTAGCTATGAAATATATTTAATTGAATCACAACAAAAAACAATGAGCCTGTAATTATCATTTGTCATATTTATTAACAATATTTCTTTGTCACCTGAATTGAGATCATGATTGTGACACTAGTGATTTCTGTAACTAAGCTTAAATAGATCTTCCCCATATTTGCTCATATACTTTCTAATCCAGAACATTTGATGATTCACTAGGCCTTCAGAATTCTGTGCTGTGGCATAGTTTTCTACTAATGTGATTTCCCAGCAAAAGTTAGTAGGTGAGGTCTCATTCTTCCACTAATCAAAGTGTAATTTCCTATTTTGTTTCTAAGTATTTCCATGATTCATTAAGGTCTTCACATTCTAGGGTAAAAAGGGAAACTCAGATACAGTGAGAGTTTCCAGTTGCAAGGTCTTCTGTGCTTCGGTGTCAGCAAACTGGTGTGGGATTCCTCATAGTGAAAATGCTGTTTCACGAGGTCTTACACCAGGCTGTGTGGGCTAATTATGGCTTGAAATTGTTTTAATTTGGGTTGGGAAAAAATCTTACTTCCCATTGTTAACATGAGAATCAAAAAATGATTTACTGACTTGAATTTCTTTACTAGTAAACAGGAAAAGAAGAAATTATGTTTTGATTAGTGTGAGAGTAATGGTTTCCATTATTACCTCTCCTGGGAAACACTGGATCAGAGCCAGCCTGTTTCCCAGCAGAATCCTGAAGGTCTTGACGAGTCACTGAAAGACTTGGGTACAAGTATATGTCTGGGTAGGTGTGACTGTGCACACCTGTAATCCAGCACCAGGGAGGCTGAGGCAAGAGGACCCCAAATGTTTCTGGCAGATACTGTAATTTTTGTGTGTTTTCAGTAAATAGAAATGCACTTGGGCTTATATTGCACCGTTTTATGGAGCGAATTTCCTTGCCTTAAAAGGCCCCTTGGACGGGAGGCAGAAGGCCTTCCGGGAACTGAAGGCCCTGTGGAGCCGGCCCCTGAGGCCTTAGTTCCCGCTACTGTGAAGTCCTCACCCCATCCCATCCCCCTCGGCCTCCAGGGGAATCTGGCTCTCCTGTCACTCAGGATAACTGTCCCCTGAGAGCCAGAAAGTCACTGTAATCTCATCAAGACTGCGATTCCCCAGCTGTGCCTCCGACTGTTTATAACCGAAAAAAGCCGCTGAGGGCATCTAATACCCACCTTGGTGAGCTGAGCCCCCAGCCCTGTAGGATAATCCTCTTCCAAAGGGGCCCTCATTAATCGAGAGAATTAGTGAAGATGTGTGCCCAAATTTGCACAGACTTATCAGAAACCTGTAATTTAGCCCAGTTCTTCACTTGGGAAAACTGTGGCTTCACCCTGCTAGGCATTAAAGACCTCAGGCGGGCCACAGTACCTGTCTCTGGACTCTGTGGGAATCTGGCAGGAAGTTAGATGCACAGTGCTTGCTCACAGCCCCTCAGACATGAAAGAGTTTGCTATTTTTTTTAAACCCTGAAAGAAAACTTATAGAAACCTTATTACAAATTTCTGGTGAGTACCTTGATCATTTGTTCCAGTGAATGCACCAGTAGTTTTCCTAATTTTTCTCACTTATTTTAGGGGAATTCTCAACTAATCATTTTATGTTTCATGACCTCAAAGATCTTAGTATATAGAAAAAAATTTAAAATTGTGCTCTGCTGCTTTCCTGCTCACTTGTCTTGAAGTGAATTGCTGATAGGTTCCTATCCAGGGGTCGCTCAGTAACCTTGGCTTCATGTCTCACAGTGTGCAGGAATATCACAAAATGACATCGCTGTGACATGGTTTCAGGACAGAGTGTAAGGACAGAGAGTATCCATGCTTTCCTCAGGCTTTGGCATTGTTCAATTAATTTTTAGCTCTGGCAAGCATCAGGGAGTGTTCATTTTTTTCCTCACAAAATGACCTTTGACATAGGTAGCATTTTATAAGCTTCCGTTTTCAAAGTACCATATGTAAAAAAGTGAGTAGAAAGAAAAGGACATAGGAAAAGTGAAAAATTAGAAAAGATATTAAAAGTGTACCTAAGACAGAAGGTCTTTGTCTCCTTTTAAAAATGAATTCATATTTTCTGTTTATCTTTGTAGACATATCTGTTATCAACATACGAGATTATATAAGTCTTATTTGCAGTTGGCACTGAAGAATAAGTTGGCACCCCGTGTCATGCATATACACACAATGTGTATATATATGCACATGTTTATTTTTCGTATGTGAATCTGTAACCGTAGATCTATAATTGCATGGATAGACTTGGATCTAATTTTTCTTGTTGAAAATCACTATGTTTATACAAATGTGCATACTTATATAAAATTTATTCTGAGTTGGCATTAGCCATGCAAGTTAGCAGCTGGTGTAAACTTTGAAGTTGTCATTTACTGGATGTGTGTGTGAAGTATGGGTATTAGGATGGCATGTTTCTTATCACTTTATAGAGTTCCGTTAATAATGATTATATATTCAGAGTATATTCGTACTACATTTGTTATTCAAAAGTTAATTTCAGAAAGTAGTAAAAGGTGTTTATCATCAAACAAATCCAGTGATGGAGATCCAGATACACATGGTGGGCTGAAAAAGAGAAATTGGATTAATTACAAAGATGAAGAAAAAAATATTAATAAAATCAGTGCTACTTTTATGAGAATGGCAGACCTTGAGAAGACACTTCACAAGTGAATTTTTTGTCTACATACAAGCTTGCTTTAGGTTAATTATAGAATATTCATTTTCTCTTAGTGGTTTGCTTTGAAATTTATTGTTGGCTGTGAGGATAGTTTTTTTAAAAAATTTTATAGGCATGATAGTGAAAAACAGATTATTCCAAACTGATTATTTTATTAACCTAAATTTCAAATTGACATCTTAGTCAATACTAGTACACTTGTATTTTTATATGACATTATTACAGTAGGAGAATACCAAGCAAATAATTCATGTGTAGGATAATAAATAAAAGCAGCCCCATATATTAGAGCTTTGTGATAGAATATTTCATGTGTTTCCCAAAATATGAAATTGAAATGTTGCTAACAAGTTGTATTTATAGGTGCATGAAGGTGTATAAATATATTCATGTGTTTTTGTGTACATATTCAGTATTTAGCAACATTGATTTAGGAGTTATATTCATTTATTGTAGTAGTAGGGTTTGGCTGAAGGGCCTTTGCACTAAGCTAGAACCTCAGCCCTTTTTAATGCTTCTTACTTTGGGACACACCTCACTAAATCAGTAAGTTGTCTAGACTAGGATGAAATTTGTGATCCTCCTGCCTCAGCCTCCCAAAGTACTAGGATTACAGACATGTGCCACCATGCCCAACACTCATATTTTTAACAACCATCTTAGAATCTGTGTGAATTTGTTGGATTGGTCTAAGAAACAAATCAACTTTAATTTTCCTCTTTAGGAAAATGCTCTCTTAGTTTGTGTCAGTGGTATGCCTTCACTAATCACATGATTATTTTATGTACAGTGTTAGAACACATGCAGTGGAACAGGAAGAGCCATTTTAAAGAAGAATATGGTACAGGGAATTACTGGAATATTAATGAATAGGAAAAATCTGAAGCTTAACTTCCATTACCTAATAAAATGCAACTTCAAAGTAAAGATAAGCTTGTTGTTATAAGGATTGCTTGATGCTCTCCTCCTTTGGAAAATCATTTACAGTGTTTTTACACTATAAAATTTATGTCCTACAGTGAGTGTATCATTGGCTAGTATCAGTTTGTTTCATGAGAATCTAGGCTCATTTTAGAATAGTGATATATTTTATCAGTATCATTCCTATTCAATTATAGGAATAGGAATTTGGCATTTTAGTAATTGGTAAGTGATTCAGGGAGTATCGATGTCATATTTATTGTTACTCTGCTGTGAAAGAAATTCTTCCAAATAAAGAAATCCCTTCACTGGATAGCTTTCATAGCGATGTGTATTTTATGATTTTGTACTTAAAAGCAGTGGCCAAATATGAGCTTAGCTTTTCGATCACAGCTTTGTTTAGTGGTAGAGTACTTCAGGCAGTCACTTTAACTGAGATATGTCTCACATTAAAGAGGACCTGCAGAACTGGTTACATGTTTTGAAACAGAGAAACAAGTAACTGAAGATCTATCATAAAAGTGATTAATGTAGAGAGTGAACTAGCGAAAGTGAATCCTTTCCTGGTGCACAATGCAATTGTGCTGTCTCCAGGTATGTAACCCTGGCACCGAGACAACTCACCCCAAGTGACCCAGCTACCTGGCCAGCAGTCATAGACTTACATACATGTGCTGGTCAGTCTTTCCCCTGTTGGTTGGAAGCTGAAATCCTGCCTCAATTCTGATCAGTATATTGTGGGCTGTATTTCCTGTATTTTTAAGGCCAATATGTTTTAATCACTATATTCAAATAAGATCAAATATAGTATTCTAATTTTCATAATGTTTTAAGATGGAGCATTTTTTTCATTAGATATTGAAACATACAAGTCATTATGTTGTATATTGCTGACTAAAACTATTGCTGAAGTAGAAAGGAGAAAAATCTTATTTTACACTGGCATAGAAGGAAGGCTTAACTTGTTTTCTTGCTCTTTTTTTATAGAGAACACCTGTTCCCAGCGCTGAAGCATTCCGATGGTTCTTTTAAAGCAGTAGTAGATCTTATTTTCAAGGCATTTGGAAATGAAGGGCAAACTAATGTCTTGTTTTAAGAAACTGCTTAGTCCACCATTGAAGAAAATATCCAGAAATTATTTTCATTTTATGTATAGGGGTTTCTTCAAAAAAATGGAAAAGAAAAGAAAAAAGACAAAAATAATGTGGGAGCTTGGGGAATCGGCCAGTCTATTTACTTTCAGTACACTGATTCTTTGATGTAATTTAGCTATTCTAGTGAAGTTGTTGTCTATTTTGAAAGTGGCTGTAAAAAAAAAAAAAAAAAAAAGTTTGGGTAAACCCCTGCTGTAAAATCATGTATCTTTGCAAAGTACATATCTATACTTCATTTTCAAATATATGTGGTTCAGTACTGTAAACTGTACAGATAGCAGCTTGTATTTTGTGTGTTTAGACACAAGGAGACAATCACGTCTGAGCATCTATGGAGATTAACAGTTTGTACACAACGGTATGGTTCTTCAAGTCAAATCTGGAGCAATAAATTTTAGCTTTAAATATTTTTTGCCAATTGTTTCTAGGAGCAGCAGCAACTGCACAGGCGCCATTTGGCTATGCATCTTTCCAAGGAGATTTGATGTCAAGTTTTACAAGACGAAAAGATAACAATGTGTCTGGCAGTTACCTCCGGTTCTGTGATTCTAAGAGGGGAAGATGTTATGAAAGTTTCACTTAACCCTTTGAGCACTATATTAGAGTAGTGTTTATGCACTTGCATTGCTTATGAATGAGCTGTACAGAAGGGTATGATACTTAGTGTAGTTGGTTTGTCTTGGGTTCCACTGTAAGGCGGGGTACTCAGAGTAGTTGGAAAATGCAGAATCAGTTGTATAATTTTTTTTATGAAAACAAAAACTGTGTTTTCTAGGCTAAAAAAATATAAAGTTATCAGATCTTAGGGGAAGAAATTCATTACTCACTTTCTTTTTTTCCCCAGCCAACCATGGGCTGTGTAAGTTTTTTGTTTCTTTATTTTTGTTGATTTTGGGGGGAAAGGTAGGAAAAACTTTTTAAACAGAGTATCCAAATGTTTTAATTCTATGTATGCTATTAAATGGGTAGTTTTAATACTTGAGTATATTGAGGCCTGTCTTTAGACAGGGCTGGGTATATTTTTAAGTTAAAAAATTAAACATGTTCATCCTAGTGAGGCATTTGTCTCTTTGTACCTTCCTTCCTCCTAACCTCCCAGTTGGGTACTGGTCTTCGCCTGGAATGTTCCACGGCTCCCAGTCCTATGCATCCCACTTAGTGCTTTTATTTCAAAGAAGACAGGGTCCGACCTGCAGTTTCATAAATGCACGACGACTTCTTTCCCGCCCGCACCCAAAGGGAACCTAGGCTGCCTCTTTTAGCAGGCTTTGGTTTTCTTAGGACAGGATTCCTAGGGCTGTTCCATCAGGATGAATACTACGTTAATTTAATGCTATTTTATATTTTGGCTAGGCTATAGCACTAGTTTTCAGTTTCTGGAATAAACCATAGTTTAGTGAAAACACATCGACCACCAGAGTTGTACACCTTCCAAGTTCTTTACCTCAGCCAGTAGTTGGAGGCCACTGCACCCACGAACCTGTGGAAATTGGTCAGCAGGATGGGTCTCAAGAAGAATCGCAACTTGTGACAGAGTGGGAGGGCAGTGAAATGCTTCAAATATAAAACAGTTCAAATATAAAATTCTGAAATGCCCAGTATTTTTAAAAGATGGCTGTTGTTTTGAATGGGAAATGATATAGCAGAAAAGGTTTTTAAAAGGCAAAAGGAATGTGTCATCATTAGAGTCCTTGGGGGAAGGAGGTTGAGGCACATGCAAAAGCCAGTGTGAAAGACAAGTGTGACTTGCCTGCTTGTGCACGAGGCCACGGTCTGCTGTGATGGTCCAACAGTTTCTGGGGAATGTTCATTATATATCACACCCACCTGTGTTTAGAGAAGGGAATGAAATCACCACAGGCTCAAACGTACTGTACGTTAAGTTCCAAATTGCTTTCTACTTGATGTTTATGTACTTGAGTATTTCTAGTTAAAATTTCTGTTTCTTCTGTGGGACCAATGAGAGCTACTTGTGTTCTTGTTCCCTTTTTACTTTATTTTACACTGTTTGTGTTTGCCAATTTGCTAACTAGTTACAAGTGAAAACTTACTTTCACACTTGAACAGGAAGGTTGTCTTGCTTTCTGTAAAATGATGATTATTATAGAAATGCAACACACTTCTATTCAGACCCCAGGAGACCTACATATCATAAAGATCACATAGCCGTGGACTCACATCTGAAATACATTCTGGGGCTGCATGTGTTGATGTGTTTTATTTGTTTGCTTTTTAAAGGTACTAATGAACCTGTATATTGTAAAATGTGGGGCTATACCTGTCAACTCTTTTTTTTTAATGAAAGAAACCCTGTTGATTACTGAAATGGAATGGTGTAGCTTTTTAAAAATTCCCGTATGTTCTTATTCTTGATATTGTTCTTTTATACCACCCACTTTTTATGTTTTTGGTTAAACTCTATGTAGTGTAGAGTATACACATAAAGTTCTCACTAGCAATGTTTAAAAAACATACTACTCTTCTGGACTCTCTTGTTTCCTTCCCCATGTGCCCATACATTCAGAACTTGTAAGATAGGTCAGTATAACTTTAGGCTAAGGGTTTGAAAGGTGACATGTTTCACCATTCTAAAACACCAGTGGAATGTAACTTTGAAAAATTCCTCTCTGTATGTTTCACATTCAGTATCAAGAGGAGACTCAATATAGTGATGAGAATATAGATTGTGTGGGTTGTCTGCACACCTTGGGTTGTCTGCACACCTTAACCATCCCATAACAGATAAACTGAAAAACGTGGCAAGAGCAGTCCACAGCCACAGGGTCCTGTCTTCCTAAGGAGATTCTCTACCAGTAGCATATGGGGGAACCGTGGAAAATCCTTTGGTTGTTGGTATAAACTGTAATGAGAACATGTCCTTTGCAGCTGCCACCAAGTACACTACATCGAAGAATATCATAGGTAAATAGGGCTCCTTCCAAGCCTTCAGACCGAAATGGCTTTTCCATGGATCCTACCTATCTGTGCAGATACAGCGGCACATCTACAAAGCACTAAGGTGTCCACTCTTGGGTCAGGACATAGGAGCAGTCTCCTCTAGTATAAACAAAATAAAAAGGTCTCCTCTTGCTTAATTCCCAGCACTCAACTTCTTTCCTCTAACCACATTTATGGAGAGTAAGAGATGATGGGTTTATTGTGAATTAATATTAAGTAATCATTGAAAGAAAGAAATAGTTCTTTCCTTTCGTTCAGAACCCCTGGCATGTAAGTTGTACAATTAATGCGAAAGCATATTAAGTCTTTAAACTGACAGTGTCTGTAATCAAATAATGAAGAAAAGAAAGCGGTTAAATGAACACACTATTCAGGGTCAAATATGTTCAGCAGAAAGCTGTAGTGGGCCTTTTTGATCTGGGCTAAATTCACAGTGATATCAAACAGTTGGTTTCCATGTAACAGCTAAATGTTTCGGATTTTGTTTTTATTAAATTTGGCATTTCACACTGAGATCTGTATTCCTAGTGAATAAAAGACAGCTACTGTGTTGAGAGATTCCGTTTTCATGATCACAAAATAAGAGATATTTCAGGAACATAGGCCACAAAATGTACTGCTTTCACAGTGTTTCCTATTCTGAGCTGTGCAGTTATCTATTAAATTTTCTAATAGAAATTTGTGTACGGTGTATGTATGCTTGTGCAATTATTTTAAAATGCGTTTTGGAAAACAGTGTATTTATTAAAGAAAACCACTTATGGGGCATGTACAAAACTGTAAAAAAAAAATATACACATCACTTCAATTTGCCCAGTAAAGTTGTTTTTGTGAAATTTCTGTGTTGTTGAATAAAGAATTTTAGTATTCAAAATATCTCTATTTTTCCATGTAGAAACATTTATTTGTGGGATTTTAAGGAGTGGACATACAATCCTGAAAAATCTAATGTTTTTTGATCAAAAGAGTTTATAATTCTCCACTTCCCCTTCCATCCGTGGAATGAATGCTGTGTATAAACCTTTTGTAGATATGCCAGTGGTGTTTGTTTTTCTCATATAAAGACAGGAGAAAAGGAGGACGTGATCATGGTGCGTTTCCGTAGGATATGTTTTTGTTGGAAACTTCAAAGGTGTGCTAAGTTGAAAAAGAACTGAGTACACGCCAGCGTTGGTCCTCCCTGTTCCATCTTGAGCCTGTCAGGAGAGAAGACTCTAGGCACCTGTGTGCCACGTGTGAGAGGGCCTGGCGCTGACCCTTGAGGACATTTGTGCTTGTGAAGAAATGTGCGACTCTGGGATTCTGCTGCAGCCACTTCCTGTAACTCCTCTGATGTGAGATTTTTATTGTGTTACTTTTTCAGTTATGGAACATTGTGGTCCACTGATACTGCTTATTGGTTGGTGGTGAGTGTGTTAAATATTTATGTCACTACTTCTTACTACAGAGGTCTAATTTTTGATGCCTTATGAACTACAAACAATGTAGAGCATGAGTTTTAAAATTTGGAAATCTTTGCTATGGTTACAAACATGGAACTTCATAGAATGGAAAGAGTTCATGTCTGTAGGATATAGCACCATATTCAGTTTTTATAAATGTATTAAATATTGCCATGTGGTCTGTTAGTGTAATACTGCAAACACAAGGTGCCCAGGCCAGGCAGCAGAACTGGATTGTACAGACTGAAAAAGAAGATTATGATAACTTCAATTATTTGAGCTATCAAATACTCAGCAATTTCTCAGGTAAGTCACTATGTTTTTTTATATTTTGGTGTAAGCAATAATAGTATGCTAAATATATTAAATTTGATTTTTATAAACAGTGCTTTCTTAAAATTGCCAATGTTACACATATCTGGAGGTTCATATGTAATTATAGGAGGATAATTCTTCAGCAGCATCTAAATAAACCTAACACTTGGGGAGAAGGAAGGGAATGTATATAATTCATTTAGACATTGAGCCAGATATTTAATATGGTCTATAAATAGGTAGCTTAGGTTTTCTTTCAAATTAGCTTATTGGTAATATTTTCATTTCTATGTTTTATGTAGAAATAACTATTTCCCTCCACTCTTCTTGTTTATATCTTTTTTTTTTTTTTGATGGGGAAAAATTACCATTTGAAGTAAAAACAAATACAAATTTAAGGCTATATTTGAATATACTACATAAGCATAATTACACAACACATTTTAAAATTCTTTGTTAGAAAATTTTGTTTCTGTTTCTTTATTCTCATATTTTGGTTTTGAGATCTATAATGATGACCTTTACAAATCAATTTTGTGGCCAGTTTTTGAGACAATGTTTATTTGTTTCATTGTATATAAAATGATCTATCAACCAAATTATCCTTGCTTTTCTTGCAGTGTGTTAATTATAGCAAAGTCGTAGTTTATAGGTAATGTAATTTTGCAGACTGGAAGCAGTGTTTATACCTCTTTCAAGAACACTACTTTTAAAGCTACTCTTACGACTAATCTGTGTAAAGCATTTTTAGAACACAGCTGAATTTTATGACTTCTTTAATTGTTAGATGGTAGAAGATTCTGTAGGTTTTGTTTGAATTACTATCTTCTGTTTACAGTTTTTGTGAAAAGGAGTCTATTTAAAATTATATGGCTTCAGGAAAACTGCAGAGTTGGGATGAAGGTTAGAAAAGAAAAATATTTAAATTGAGCTATTTGACCTTTGATAAGATTATAAAGCATATGTAGTTGAAAAAACATAAAGAATACATCACTATCTCTTTTAAGGACTTTTTTCTATGAATTGATTTATAATTTTTGTAGCAGTGTTGCATCATTGTATATGCATATGTGTTTATTTATGTGTATGTGTTTCTAGATACATCAATGTGTGTGTACAAATACGTGCAGGTACAAGGCATGCTGCACGGTAGCTGAGAATTAGTATAGGTTTTTAGAAATCTTAGTGGCCAGAATTCTTTCATTATTGTACAGTTGTAATTGAATTTGATGACTCAGCATCTCTGGGATTGAAAGATTTGGGGGTCGCTACTTAGATTATTTTGGGTATTCAAAGTGCTCTTTAATTAATGAGTCTCTACTTGAATTCACTGTATCATATTTTTGGTCAATGAACTGTATTGAGAATTACATATACTGTTTGTCCCTCACCTGCATCATTGTCTTCACATAATTTGAACATTTTATATACTTTTGAGCTTTTTATATACCTGAAATTTAAATCCACATCCAACCAACCAATACATGACTTGATCAGTTGCTTATGCACTTTGACTGCATGGAAAAGGCCTTCACCTCAGCTCTCTGGTGTACACAGAACACCAGTAAGAAGAACACTTGTCAACATTTTGTTTGCTGGCAGACTGGCTCTTAATTTATCATTTATTCAACAAGCATTTGTGCACATCTCTAGCTGGTAGCAACAGTGGACATCAAGATGAACAAAGCATGGATTTTGACACCTTTATCATCACCCTGGAACTTAATCACATGGCTGAAATAAACTTTCAAATAGGTGAAAGCCCTGGAACAGTCTGCTGTGAATGACTCGGGGATCATTGCAAGAGGAGAGGCTGGTGATGGCAGGTGACCTCTTTCATTTCAGATCCTTCCCAGCTGGGAGAAGAGAGCGAGACTGAACAACTACTGAGGTGAGACATGGGAGGGTGGAAAGGCAGCGGACTCAAGGGTCTCCGAGTGCCACTACTCATGGAGACCATTTAATGACTCCACAGTATTCTATCCCTATTCATTGTCTCTCTTTAACCCTGCCACAGTCTGACTAGTTCTAAAGCACATAACACACACACACACACACACACACACACACACACACACACACTCTGCCCCACAGAGATACACAGAGTTCATGCAACTTCATCATGAATGGCTTCCTATGTCTCTTAGAATAAATCCCCAGCTGTGAGCTATGAACTCCAGTGGTCCTGTGTGGTCTCATCAAGCCTCCCTCATTTCTCTCTTTAAGCTCTAACCACTCAGGCTTTTTTCCATTTAAGACCTTTTTCCAGTTCTTACCCTTATAAGATGGGTTTCCTACTCAACTCATCATGCTAATCATGTGTTAATAGTTTGGGTTTTCTTCTCTTCTGGATACCTCTTGTTCTTCGATACTTAGCTAAGGATTCACTTATAGCCATCCCTTTCTAGCTTTTTTGACTAGGTCAAATTTATGTACTATAGGCTCTCAAAATCCTTCATACCTCTTCATAGCAATTACTAATAAATTATGTCATTAAATATCTAACAGCTAGTCTTCATTCATCCAGGTGGTTAGAATGTATCCTTGTCCTCACAGTTCACATTCTAGTAGGAGGAAATTTTATTAACAAAGAAGTATACATGCATGGTACTGCACATGCCATATGGCAATATTTTAAAAATGTGAAGACAATTTAGGATGGGCTAGGAGATAGTGCCTGTGAGGGGAGAAATTAAGGGAGAGAACTGGAATTTTAAATAAATAGTTAAGGAAAACCCAAGAAGATAGTGCTGGCACTAAAACCCGAAGTAGAGGTGAGCTGAAACCCTGTGTGTGTCCTGGACATGGCTCATCAGGTGAAGTTAATGGAGAATTAAAGCCTTTGTAATGAGAATTAGCCTGAAGTTTTTAAGGAACAGCAAGATTGCAGCTGGGCCTCGAACGCAGAGGAGAGAATAATACAAGTATGGTTGGAAAAGAGAGAAAAGATTGTGTGACGTTGGGCAGGGACTCTGAGTTTTACTTAGAGTGTGAAAGGAAGGCTTTGGAGGGAAAACTTGACTCAGTGTGTATTATTAGACAGCTTCTTTGCCTACCGTGTTCAGAATGGAGAGTGGTGGAAGGGTATCCAGCTTGGGAAGGCCACTGCCTTCATCCAAGATGGCAGTGTGAGACTGAGTCCAACATAGTTGTGAAATAAAGGCAGTTGGACCTGTGGACCTGTGGGCTATTAAACATGTAAGAAAGAGAAAAATACATAATGACTGTGGGGTTTTTAATGTGAATAATTAGGAAGGTGAAGTTGCCATTTGCCCAGACAGGGATGACTAGACTTTGTTTTTGGACCCACTAAACTGCTTCTCAGACAGCTAGGAAAGGATATCCTTTGTTCAGTTGGACATTTGGGCTTAGTGGTCACGGTAGCTTTATGGCTGGGGGGATGGGTGCTATTTAAAAATAAGGAGCCTGGTGTGATTAAGAAAGATATAAGTATGGAAGGACATGGGAGAGAAAGGTCAAGCACTGAGGTCTGGGACTCACTGGTGATTGTCCTACCTTTATCTTCACCCCAATCATTTGTTTATTGATCAATGTAGAGAACACATGGAAACCACAGGAAGTTCTGAGAGTGAATTCTTCCAATTCTCTCTCCTCAGTGACCATATTATTTTGGGTTTTTGTCTTTCCAGTCGTTATCCTGCATACACAGGTGACTGACTCTTCCTCTCTGTTAATTTGTCTTCTCTCCACCGCATGTGAAAGTTTACATTATATTTATCAGCATTATAATGCAAAAATTACATATAATAATCCTTTCTCCTGATCTGTATATACATTGAGTTAAAAATTTAACCATAATTTTTTGATCTTTGTTGAACTTATCTTTCTGTTCTTGTATCCTCTGTTAAGGCCATATCATTGCGGCTTATTTTGAATCTCTGGGGGGAATCAGTGGAGCAGAAATGAGGTATATGTTGAAAACTGAAATTAATCTTTGGTTGATTAATTAATTAATCTCTTAGCCCCAATACAGTGACAGGATTTTCAGATTTGCCTGAATTATTTTTCACAAGAGAAAAAAATTGACTCAGAACTATAAAACATTAGACTGTAAACTTTTCACTGATGATCATTTTTGTTCCTTTATTCATTCTTTTCAGAGTCAATCATAAACATCTTCACTAAAAGCCAAAATGCATTCCAGGGAATATGAACATGAGAGAAGTATTTTTTGTATTTCACCCTCATGGCCAAAGCATTTTGCATCAGTTTCCTTAGTCCTCTCTCAGCTTCAAGCCTACCATCTGACCCTCTGCATACCTGGGATCTCAGTCGAATTCTTGCTACCAGAGGCATAAGACTAAAGATAACAGATTGGAAATAACTGAATATTAATGACTTTAGTCCATGAAAATCCCCAAGACTTCAGCATATCCAAAGCAAGGAAACTAGCAATGACTACCACAAAAGTTGAAATACTTAATTTCGTTATTTTGTAGGAAATGCTAAGAACTTTTTGCAAATGTCAAGAATAAGCACGGATTAGAACTTTCCAAAAAGCTACAGTCCATACTTGCATTAGGAGCTCAGGTAACATGGCCATCGTGGACAATGTGAAATTTGTGAGTCTCATCAGCAGATCCGATCACCAGAGAAAGTCAGTGCTTAAATGTCTGCAGCAGTGTGTCAGTTTCATCAAGTAAGGGTTAGTGTGTAACCAGAATTATTTCATGCATTGTCACACTGACAGAGCTGTGAGCCAGAGGAGATGCAGTAGTTTCCTGTTTATAAAGTATCAGAGACTGAGTTCTTAAACTGGCTAATTCAGGGGAAGCTGGCAAACAGTTTAAAGATGTGATCTGCTTCCTGGCTGATGATATGCTTTTACTTGCTGAGCCTGTTTGCCGGGCTGTTTGCATTGCCTAGGCAGATTTGCTGTTTCTATTCTAACTGCACCACGTGCGGCACGGAGAATGCTGATTAATTCTTCGCGGTAACAGTTGCACACACTGCCAGTGTTGTACGTTTATATCCTCCAACTCATATTCTGTGACTGCTATTCCTTAAGTCTCCAGTCCTGGGCATAGCATGGAATGCACAAATAAACCTGCCCTTGGTTTAGATGAAATATCTGTTGATCCTCTGCTGCCTTTGAAACACAGGAGTTACATTAGATTGGGGGATCTTTTATAGACTTCGTCTGCTTCAAGTAGCTCTAATGGGCCTTCTTTAATTGTCCCTACAGCTGTCACCTATGGAGAACTCAAAATATCAATTGTAACTGGAAGATGAACTTACAGTTTGCCCTTGGCGTGAATCAGTGGATCTTCATAAACTTCAGTCGTTGTGACCATGCGGCAGCACTGCCTCAGAAATGGTGCTGGAGTGTTTCTTGAGCAGTCATTTTTGATAATTTTGATACCTATATTGTATGGTAGGTGACTCTCATCCTATTACTTTAAAAAAGAGAGGTAACAAATGATATCTAGGTGAGCCCTGTTTACATATTGTTCCCTGATTTGTTCAGAGAATAAATATTTTTATTAGTCCATGTTTGCAGCACATGTCTACATTCCTCGTGTGGATTTGGGGCCTGTATATAACACATCTTCTCTCCCTTTCTCATCCCCTTCCCTCCTCTGTCTTCCCTCCAACTTTTGATCCCCTTTTCATTTGAGGAAGATTTGTCTTCCTACTTCTATTACCTTTCTTTATTTATAATTTGGGTTACCGCTGTGGAAACCAGTATGGACATTCCTCAAAAAACTAAAATTGTGTATTCTACCTGACCCAGCCATTCCTTTCTAGGTGTTTTCCTGGCAAAGCTAATGACATCCTATTGCAGTGATCCATGCATACCCACATTTATAGCAGCACGATTCATAATAGCTAAAGCTTGGAAATAGCCTATATGCCCATCAATGCAGTAAATAAGTTTTTAAATGGCAGGTTGTAGTTTGAAAAGGCACTTTATTAGGAACTCGAAAGTATTCCAAGAGAAGAGAAAGGCATCATTGATTAATTTGTGGCTTATGGTCAAGTTACAGTTTGCAGCAGAGTGTGCAGTGAGAAAATTAGAACAAGAACCGATGATATTAGGATGAATTTATCCATATTTTCCTGACCTCATTCCTAAATTTACCAAATTTTGGTATTTGAATGGAACTAACAAATCATATGATTAGATTCATGATAATCAACCTTTTTGCTTTCTGAACAAGTAAACGGTATCTAAGAAAATAAATGATTTAAAATTTTCTTTTCATAGTGAAGGAGGTAGAAATTACAACTCACAGAGGATTAAAAAACAACAGCGGAGCTTTATTATTGCAGATGCCTGGGACCTCAGGAAAGGCTTCAGCAAGGACCATGATACTTTTTCTAGCTCTTATGGTCACTACTGTTCTCTCTGTTGGTGTGACTCTGAGCCCTTATCTACTTATGTTGTGTCCTCTGGCATTTTAATGTTTATTTTCATTGCTAAAAAGTCCTGAACAGGGAAAATTTTTACTTACTGAAAAATTCAGCACAAACATCCTACCACTGATGTTTGGGGGTATAGTCAGCCTGCATTGGGTCCCGTGTCCAACATCTGAGTGGGTGGAAGGAGGGTGGCCAAAGGTCTGTTCAGTCTGCCCAGCCATATCAGGATAAGGATAGGAATTTTTCACTGAGTTTCTTGAGACTGAAAGAAGAGTTTTTCAGGGAAAATCAGGATGTGATTGTCAGAAACAAATGGAACCAACAGCAGGAAAAAAACAAAGAAAAATGAATGAAGAACTAGCAATGGGGACAGAGAAGAAAAAGGAAAAGTAATGGAAAGATAGGAAAGAGAGGAAGAAAGGACAGGAAAAAAGGCCAGAGAGAGGACAGTGAATTACTCCAGTAGCAGGTTTCGCTGAAGGGTTAATGGATGAGGAAGCAGCAGGGCGGCAGGAGCAGAGAAACCGAGATCTTAGCTGGAATTCTAATAGGGTCATTAATTTCAGTATAATTGTGTGATAATTATTTGGTTAACTTGGAAGAGCTGTTTTATTAATTAGTCATGTATATGCAGAAACACACAACACATATACAAAACCTGCCTACCTACGGCTGGACCCACACAACTTCTTAGATGAAGAAGATTTACAATGAGTCTGATAGATTTTACAGCAAAATTTTTGTGTGAAAATCTTGATTGTGCATAAAACAAATGGTAGGCTTAAGTAGGAAAGGTGTCTTATTTTTTAAAGAAGAGGACCAAGGGAAGATCACAAAATCTCATGATATGAACTAGTCTTAGGCCACTAATTTACCATGAATTTTATGCAAATTCTTTCATTGCACTTGGTGCCTTGTGATTGGACTTACATTTCACTTGATTCAATCCAATGAATATGATTGCAGCTCGAGGTTTGCTGTCTGAACACCTAATGCTTTTTGTCTTGAAGTCATATTACTATATGCATAAGTGAGAATTCTTATTTATTATTTCCGAAACATCACCTTTCCCATTTTATGCTATTTTTATCATAATAAAGGCACATGTAATAAATACTTAAATTACTATAACAATATCACTATAAAGACAAAAATTGGAAAATTTGAAGAAAGTAAACCATGGCTGTTCATTGTACCACTGAGCTTAATGTTCATTCTTTGTTGAAAAAGTCAGAATCTAAACCCTACAGAAAGCACTTATAGTTTCCACTTAGGGATACAGAGTGGTAAATGAGTGTCATTCCCATCTGCACTGAATAGAACCCGGACCACCAGCTCGTGTCTTTTCTTCAGTCAAGCAAAGATGCTGCATGACAACTAACCCCGAAACTAAGCAGAGGCTCCTGGGGCCCCAACTTAGGAAGACAAGATGTACCTGAATCTGGGTTCTGACTGAGAAGATGGCTAACATGTAACTCCTGATCGATGATCTCTGCAGAAAGAAACTGTGAGGAAAGGTCATACGGAAATGTCAGAAATAAAACACACGGTAACATTAAACATGACTTCCATGGCCTCTGCAGACCTGACACAGCTGAGGAAAGAAGAATGCATGAGTCTTATGGGTCAGTCAGCTTTTCTGTTGTTGGGACAAACACTTGACACCACAGCTCACAGGAAGAGAGGTTACTTGGGCTCATGGTTTCAGAAGGTTCAGTCTATGGTCAGCTAGCTGCAAGGCAGGAAGCTTGCAGTGCTGTTCATTTCACAGCAGAGGCAGTGCCCAGGGACTGAGGGCCAGTGAGAGGTGGACCCTGAAGGCACAGTCCAGTGTCCACAGCACACTCACCTCTGTATAGAAGTGGGTTAAGCCATCAATGCTTCTAGTCCCCTATGGTCTGCTCTACTCCTGAAGGGTCTCTAAATCCAGTCAAATTGATAGTTTTCTGGTACAATGGACTAGGTCTATAGAAATTACCCAAAAATGAAATGAGAGAAAAAAGAGCAATCCTAGTGTACAAAAGCTATTTTGAGGTAGGTGTATATATACGATATGAAAGACTGAGTGCAGCATATTCACGTATGTATGATGGAAAATCACCTTGCAATATTTGATCAACTTGGTACTAACTTAGAAATCAAATGTCAGACACTCTTTAGAAAATACAGACACTGATTGCTTTAGCAGTTCCTGTCCCTTCTTGTTAATGTTGGGTCATTCAGTCACACATGGCTGAATGACTTCACTGACTGATAGTTGTCAACTTCCACTGAGCCATGAAAAAGTGAGGAGCATCTTTGACCCCCCC
>PVLA01004201.1:0-73462 GCA_004027455.1 Hydrochoerus hydrochaeris | reverse complement strand
CTTGGTCTGTGTATGCAGAAGCCCAGCCACAGGAATGGCCGGGTGTGTGTGTGCAGGCCAGGGGCTCACATATGTTCCTCTTTGTCCTCCTTCGAGATCTGACTGTGGTCAGTCTGATTTCCGGGCAGGTTCTCAGTCTTGATGGCAACGCAGTCCCCTGCATTTCCTGTCATACCGTATTTCATTGTGGCGACTCAGCAGAAGGTGTTGAACCTATCCCTGAACCACTGACCCAAGGAAGTGAAATGAATGGCTTTATTAATCAAGGCAGTGGAAAGGAGTAAATTCACCCCCTCGCCCAAGGCTGGGGCTGTGCGAACAACCCCATGAATGGAAGATTGCGGGGGAGGTTACCAGGACTGGAAGGGCCCCGGCCAAGAGCTGCTAGTAGGAGTGGACGCTCACGAGACTGTGGCACTTAAATCTCAGAAGCAGGGAAGGAGGCAGGAAAGCGTGCACAGCGGAGGGACCTGTGTCTTGTCAGCCTGGCAGCTCTCTCCCCTCGTGAGTGTTGGAATCTCCATTCACGGTCCATTGTGCAGAGAGTCAGCGGGAAAAACTGTTTTAGTAACTAAAAGTGTATTTACTTCATGAAGATATGACACACTTGGCTCTTATGTACAAAGAAATACTGTTTTCTTCTCTGGTGTCCAATGCAGAATAGAAAAAAAGGAACTATAAAATTTCAGATGGTTTGGCCTTTTAAAAAAAATTTAAAAAAGCAAAACAAAAAAATAGAAATGATACAGAACTTCAAAAAAGAAAAAGAAGTAGGGAATTAACACTAAATATATTGCATTTTGTTATCTCAGAACTAGTTGTCAAGGTTACAAAATCTAGACACAAAAGTGATCAATCAAACAATGACAGCACTAACTGTTCTTTTTGATGAACTAAGAGAGATTAGTATAGGAATCTATCTAGCTTACATATACATACATTTATATATGTTTACCAACATACATATAATATTTTCCTTTCTTGCATTAAAATGGACGCATAAATAGATGTAAACATGCATGCCTAGAAATGAAACCCCTGAAACAGGTAATGTTAAGAGAGAATTACTTGTAAAATCATAAATTAAGGTCTCTTCATAGCTGAATAGCAAGAGACAAATTTTGTCATTAAAATAGATGGAGAATTTTTTACAGATATTAATATGGAAAGTTTGATCCAAGAAAGTGCTGTGGTGCCAATGCATGCCTGCAGGATGGTTGGTCGCTATTTCGGGCCCTTTGTCAAGACAGTGAATCTGGAGAAAGTTGAGACTAGAGTAAATGCCCCCAAGTCAGAGAATTCTTCCTTATCTAATCTGACTTCCTGGCCCTCTTGATGAAGCACTTTCTAAAGTAACCCCAGAGCCACTTGCCCTGGCTCTTGCTGGAGCAGGATGGCTGCTTCCTGCATGACTGTTGGAACATAATCTGTTCCCAACAACATACAGCAATCTTTTCCCAATCTTTTATCAAACTCAACAGCATGCAGATGGATAGTGCTGGGATTTAACTCAGCTATGGTCCTCGAAGTCAAGAGAGAAGGTGCAGACAGATCCCAGGGGCACCTGTTGCCTTGTCGGTGGCGTCCGCTGCAGCAGCATCTTCTCATGTGGTGGATTCTCCACCAATGCAGATTTGGAGGAGTCAGGGGGTTTTGCAGAGCCAACATCCCAGGGACATCCATCTGCATTTTCTCCCCCCTTGGTTCAGGATCCTAAGTTTTCCAAACCAAGTGTCTCAGTGTAGTGTAACAGGGCTCCCTGGCTGGGCATTCTAAAGTCTCTGGCGCACTCTCTCAGATCTTTGGTCTACTACTTAGCTACTTTGCTTTTCATTCCAGGAGATGAAGGGCTTTTGTAGGCTACTAAGAGTCCCACTTGTACTCACATATCTGCTTCTTGTCCGGTCTCAGGTTTCACCCTCCACAGGTGGTCCAGTGTCAGTACAACAGCATTGACCAGCCAACCTCACAGTCTTGGCAGTGCCTGAACCATGATATTTTCAAAGCAGACCAACACTCAGTGAAACCTTTAGCAACTGGGCTTTGTACCAAGGATGTTTGTGACCTCATCTCTAATCAAGATGGTGGTTTCGTGAGCCATGACCAAATCCCCTTTTTTTCTTGAACTGCCGTCATCTCTCATACCATAACTCATCAGTTTGGGTTCACAAAAGCACAGCTGTTGAGAAACTATTACAGAACTAATAGATTTATTGGAAAAAGTGAAAGCAAAAGGTGACAGCAGGCCTGGACCACAATCTAAGGTCATGATCTGACAGCTCTGTTGGGAGAGAGAGAGAGGAGGAGGAAGGAAATTAAGTAACCTCACAGAAACTTGGGTAGGCCAATGGGGAGCCCCCTTGAGATGAAATGCACTCCAGAGGAGCCTCACCTGTCAAGCACTGTGTGGGACCAATCAGCAGGAATGATAGCATTAAAATGAATGCAAGACGGCCCCCTGCAGGGCAAGAGCTGGAGACATCAGCCAATCATGTTTCTCATAGCAGGAGATTTAAACAGTGTGGTTTTGGTGAACAGAGAAGACCTAATAATTAGGAATAGTGTTGGCACAGTGATTGGGAATGTGTTTGGGAGTCACATTCCCTGAGTCCAATACTGTGGACCACCTGTTAACTATGAAATGTTGGATAAGCCTATATATACATGTGACCTTCCTTTGTTTGCACCTTAGAATTGATATCAATAGTTACAATGGTTTAAAAGATTGTTTACTCAATAAGATTGCTTTTTATGATTATTCAATGGGTAAGCCATTCAAAAATTTAACTTGGTTTCTGTGCTATCACTGAACTTGTTTTCATGCTGATCCTTAATCCTAGCTGGTGTTAGAAACTAAGTCAGATGATTCCGCATCTCCTTTGGATGGTACAATGATCATGAATGCTATTTATAATCAGACAACTGGGATTCAAATACCAACTCTGCCTTTTCTAACTGAATGATTTTGGATGCGTTATTTAACTTCTTTGTAACCTAGTTTTGTCATCTATAAAACAATGGTATGATGATGGTAAATCCCTCCTAATCTGGTTATTACTCAAATAAAACTTGGTGAGAATAATGCCCAGCCCAAGTATGTAGCTGATCAAAGCTGGCTCTTGTTGTTCTTATCCTTGGGTTTGAACAAGTCTCATCCTGTTTCGTGTATCTCGGTCTTATCTAAGGCTTTAATTATACCTCCCAAAGTTACAGTAGAGCAGAATACAGAGCCCTTTTTAGGAATTTAACTCACCTCTAAGCCCTAGCTTCCTTCTGGGTTATTTTCCATTTTCTTGAAGTCAGTGGAATCTGAGAAGAGGGAGCCAGTTCTTTATTCCTTGTTTATAGCATAAACTTGATGCCTTCAATGGTTCAGGACGTAGCTTTTTGCACTAAAAAAGCCTGGTCTTTTAAGATTTAAAAGCCTTAGTCTTTGAAAATAAAAAAAAAAGTTTCTCTGCATATTGTAACATCATACCTCTCCCTTAATGTGAGGAGGACAAGGAAGGGGACAAAGGGTGAAAGGAAGCATTACAGGAGGTAAATCATAGTTAATATCTCAAAATATTATTGCATTGCAGCCCATCTGTTTAGTTTCTTCTCTGTCTCTGGAATTCTTTTTGGCACTAGTTGTTGAAATTCAAATACTTCCCTTCTTGGAAGTCTGCTTTAATCACTGCAGTTCAAAGTGCCTTTTTCTACCTTCCTAATGGGATGCTTATCAGGTTCATTTAGAAATGGCCCAGTGCACGCTCTGTTATTTCCACTGGACTTCTCTTCCATGGAGGGGGGGGCGGTGGCAGTAAACCTTTTGTAGAAAGTATCACCCCTCAGTGCCTGATGTGGCACATGATATTTAAAGTACTCAGAAAATGTTGAAATATTAACTGTGCAAGTTACAGGAAGCTGAGGATAGAAGAGTCTCACCGTTTTCCCTGAATCTCCACTTACATTTTCTTGGTCTCTTGAACAGACCTCATCTGGTCATTGATACTGATAAAATTGCTTTTCATTGTAGCTAAAATATATTAAACACAGCCTGCACCGGTCATCTGGCCAGACTCAGAACATACAAAAATTGAATAAATTCCTATGGTCAAAGACAGAAACTGTTAGAGCCATCAACTATAACGATGCATGTGCCTAGTGCAGGGCCTGGCACAGGGTGGCTGTGATGACCTCCCGGAGAAGGAGTGCATGAGTCACTGTGATAGGGGAAGTGTGGGGTTGCTGGGGTCTTGGAGCTAATGCCCTCTGTCCATCTCACAGTGTCCTGAAGGGGACTATAGGTACAATGGGCCTGGGGGATGTAGAACACTCTGGCAAGAAAACAGCTAGGACAAGTGTGTGGCCACACAAGCAGAAGTAAGTGATAATATAAGGAAGCAAAACTGTATCTGTATTAGCTTTCCCATCATGTCTCATCATGTTCCATACCCAACACCCAACACTTACAGGAGGGAAGGTTGATTTTGGCTCACAGCTTGGGGGATTGAGTCCATGGTAAGCTGGCTCCAAGGAGAAATGGCATGGTTGACCAGGGGAGATCACTGTTTACCTCAAGGTGGCTGGAAAGCAGAGAGCAGGGGAGGAGCTAGGGACAAGAATCTCTCCTTCCAGGTTAACCAATCACCTCCCCAAACTTTCTCTTTCTGAACAGGAGGACAGATAAAGTTAAAACCATAACCATATTTAAATTTTAAAAAGCAAATAATATATATTTTATCTAAAATACCTTTTCTGTGTGAAATAGAGTGTATTTTCTCCAGCCCTATAACCTATGTTTACCCCTCAGTTCTACCAATAACTTGCTCTTCTATCATGCATAAGTATTTTCTCTATTTTTGGCTAAGCATTCTATTTGTAAAGCTGGAAATCATACTCAACCCTTAGTGTTGTTTTGAAGTTCAAATGAGGCAATGCATTTAAAGGGCTCGAAATTATATCTAATGGAGTAAGTGCTCAGTACATTGTAGCTTATGAAAATTATATATATATATATATATATATATATATATATATATATTTAGTTTTCATACATTTCCCATTTAATATTGTTGATATCTTTGTTTCCTTCCCACAGTTTCTCAGCAGGAAAATAAGATATATTTTCCTAGGAAAATTTAGAGGAGACACTGGGATTTTTTTTCTAAATTAACACACATGTTTGACCTCCCTCCTACACCTCACTTTGCAAGTACTGTCCCTTCTGTAACAGATAATGAAAGATCCTACTCTGCTCCATTTTATTCAGAATGTTGGGGCATAGTGGTTTTGAATTTAATTTTGTATATGTTCTAGATACAGAACAGAAACATTTCAGGTCTAGATTTAAATAACTCAATGTTTTTTTGGCTCAGGTCTCTCTCTACTTTAATAATTAATGTCACAGTTTAACCTAGGACTAGGAAAATCACCAAGGTGGGATACAGGTTCCCCAAGCAGGCTGTTGCTGTGGTGTCATCCACGCAGGCACCCCCACAATCAACTCGAACCTTTGCTTTTCTCCTGATTCAAAAAGGGTTGTTTTCCACACATTTTTCTACAATGGCTGTAGAGAAAATAGAAATAAAGAATAGAAGAAAAGCTTGAATTTTTACTCAAAGATCATAATTTTGAAAGTTAAGGCAAAGAAATCCACAATAAGTGTTACTTCAGATACTAGATGTTGCCTTAACCTTAATTTTCATTTGTTAGAGGGAGTGGTTGGGAAGAGATGTGGTATGACAATGTGAAATCATTATAATTTTCTTCTAGTTCAAACTCATTAGTTCAATATTTAAAGCCTGTTCCTTTTCATTTGGCACATTGGTTATATTTACAATGATTTCCTCTAGTGAAAAATGCATCTTGATGAAGGTTTTATTTCTGTGTCTTTGCTTCCTAACTTATACCATGATTTTGATCAGAACAATTCTCACCTATTGAATTAGAAATTATCAGTAGTCACTAGCCACACTTACTATGGATTTAAGACTTTAATAAAACAATTAAGTTTGCAAAGTGGAGTAACTCTTAAAATTAAGACTTAAATGATACCCCAAATGGTATACTCCTCCATTTTATTTTTTAAAAACATATAGCTAAAGAAAGCATAATTTAAAAGCTGGAATATCTGCACACATAAGGTTACAGCTTATTGGCTAAGGTATAGCTCAAGCTCCCACAGCATGAATTATTGTACTTAAAAATATTTTAGGTGTGTGCAACATTTTACAGTCTACAAAGGTACAAAATTTCATGTTCCTTTCCTGCTTCTGGCACAGCTAATAAAAAGTAGAAATCATTTAAGCTCTGAGCAGATAGTCTGTACAGAACTGGGCACTGTGTTAACAGGCACTAGGTCTGACTGAAAGCATTTTAACTCCTCCAGCCTTCATAAGCAGTCTGTGAGGGAGGAACCAGCACCATCCTCATTTGAGAGGAAGAAACTAAGACTGAAGCCGAGTTAACATAACCTGCGGTGGAAGAGCAAGAACTGACACAAGGTTGTCTGACACTGAAGTCTACACTTCGAGATCTGTGTCACGCAGCTTCATGTAATTTTCCCTTGCGGGCTCTATGGAGTCAAGCATTTCTTTCATACACAATACCTGGCTATGATATTTTGACATTTCATGATTAGACTGTTAATCATCTATCTGATTTATTTGAAACTAGTGCCATGTACAGCAAATGCTAAAATGATAATCAATTTAGCAAAGAATTAATGTGTGCATGTAAGTTAATGAACGACCTGACTTTTAGGCACTCATTAGTCTGGTTTGGGACCATGTGGGTCCCCAGCCATTTCTCCACATCCTTTGGTCTCATTTCCTTGTCTTCCTCCAAATCCTGTGTCATCCTTGCAAACCCCACTGGCTGAGCAGACTGTCATTTCCTGGACAATCTTTTGCAGCTAGGAGACATGCTATTCCCTCGCTCTCACAGTTGTTATGAGTTTTGTGGGAGATTTACTGATTCTTTCTGCAGATATCTCATTTTCTTGCTGATACGACTGCCTGCTTTCCTCACAGTAAATCCTTATTATCTCACTTTATTTTTCCGCTTTCTCTTTCCTCTCTAGTCATGCTGCTGCTGCTGCTTCTCCCCCTGAACAGCACCAAAACCCCCTTTTCTTTATCCCTGTGTTGCTGGCATGTTCACCTAGACACACTCCTGTGTGTACTCATTCATTTATGCCTGCATGCAAACCTTCCTAGTTTTCTTGCATCCATCCTCCAAAGACTTCACCATTTTTCTGGAAAAGACCACCTTCTGGATAGCACCACCAGGAGTACATTTCTCCCCTAGGAAATACAACAAAGCCTTTCTCACCAGTGCTTCCTGTTCTTTCCCTTTAAAGCATTTCTCTGCTGAAGCAGCTAAGTGGCTGCACAACATAATCCTGTATAAAGCTGGCAGAAATGCTATTTCAGAGCATTTGTGTTTAACTCTTTCCCACCCACTTTATTCAGGTTTACAACACCCATGAATGATCTCTTGAGGAGGGTTCACTCCATGTACATCTTTTAAGCAATCAGGTTGTATCTGTTCCTTTGGATTCTGCACCGTGTGTGTTTCTTTGTTTCTTTGTTGCCTCCAAAGCTGACCATAATGGACTCAGACTGTATCTTGGTCTGTGTGCATGTTCCTCTGGCTTCTGGTCTGAGTTCAGAGTATGAGGGACACTGGCAGTGAGAGAAGACACTAAAGCAGGAGGATTTATTGTCCTCCTTCTGTCCCTGTGGGGTCTGCTTTGGGCTGGCAGCACTGCAGTTGCCACAGCTCCCATGCTACTCAAAACACTTTCCATGGAACTAGACACTTTGTGTTCTGTAGTGGCTGCTCCCTTTACCCTTCCATGTGATTCCTTCTATGTTATTTTCTATGCTCTGATCTACCCTTTGCTGGTTACCCCAAATGAACACTCCTTGAAATGAATCTCATTACTCAACACTCATCAATGCTTTGAACTGTGACGGTGGCATCAGCCTCTTGAACTGACTGGTGTGGCCAGGCAGAGTTAGGTGCAGTTGTTGCTTTTAAGGCACTTGAACTGTAAAATGAAGCCAAACATGTGCACCTCTAAGTGAAATTGGGATTTATGGGATCTATGATGGAAGCAGGTACAAGACACAGATGAGTCATACAAAAAGTGTCCTACAGGAAAGAGAGGCTCAGAGAGAGCTTCCTGGAGTAGTACTTTAAGGACACCTGGAAAGATGAGCTTGTTATCAAGGACTGGTGAGAGGCAGAGCTGGGGCTGGGGCAGAAAGGCCTGTCTGGAAAGAGAGTGTTGAAGTAATGAGGTCAGGGAGCACACGGCATGGTCATGTGTGAAGGTGGCTGTAAGCTCATGAGAACCAGAGCTTCCGGGAGGAGATGAGCACAAGTGAGTCCCCAGGTCTCAGATGGTGAGGTGCATCTCACTACAGAAGCTGGGCATCATTCCACATGCCATGGGAACCCCATCAAATTGTACCTTAAAAAGGGAAGAAATAAGTTTTGTCTTTAGACAAATAACTTTAGTGACAGTGACATTCACTTGGAGGTAAATAAACTGGACTTATGGAGAAGAACACATGGCAGTTATGATGATGTAAAGAGACACAGAGAAAGAAGAAATGATAAAGCCAGTCTGTGTCCTGGAATGGAACCGAAAGGATGGTGTGGCAGAAGCCCCCGTGTCTGGGCTGCTGGTTGGTAGTATCTCTTCATGACTCTTCCAGTATGAAGGAAGGCTAAATACTGATGTGACACAGCAGTGAGTTCACTTGTGGGGTGAGTGATCTGCAGAACGACCATATAACAGAAACGAGTTAGGAAGCAAGGTCAGGGTTGATGGTATAGACCCAAGCATTACCTCAAAATCTATGCAACCTCTGCTGTGTGAATGGTTGTGATTGCTTGGAAAGGCAGTTACCTCATAAGGCAGAGCAGGGAGGGGACCAGCAAAATGTAAGCAATAACTTAAAAATAAACAGTTATTTAATGAATACAAACAGTGTGGTAGGCATTTCCATAGTCACTCTTTTATGTGCCTTATTAGATCTTCACCACATCCCCGGGTTATAGGAATCTTATTTTTTAAAATATCACAGAAAAAGGTGCTCTGGGGTAGAGAAAGATGAAGCAATTTCACAACGACACAAACTTGTGGAAACCAGACAAGAATTCAAACCTTTCACTTTGTTCCTGTACATTATATTGCTTCTCTATTGTTTTATTTTAGCAATTTTTATGAATATGGGGCAAGAAATTTAAAAAAATAGGAAAAATATACCCAAAGGACTTCTGGGACCATAGGAAACAGCTGCAGTGCTGAGAAAGCGTGTGTATGTAACAGGCCATTGTTTAAAAAATTTATTTTGAAGAATGTAACTATTTTACATATTTGGGAACTGTGCTTCAGATTCCATTTCTCTAACTTTTATGGTTTATTTTATTTCTCCAGATCTGTATCTAGATTTTAAAATTTATTTTAATTAAAAAAATTTAGTTGGCATAGAATAATTGCATTTATTTATAGAGTAGAATGTGACATTTTGATAAACCTGCATTAGCCTTTCTCAGCTCACAGTGATTACTAGGGTAGCATTTTCTCACTGTTATTGAAGCATCTCTCAGATTTAGCCTAGAATTAACGCAAACTCGAAAGAGTGGCACAGTCTTCTCACAGAGTGGCTATGGTTTTCCTTATAGCTCAGTACAACACAGGGGAATTTTAAAAGCATTTGGCAATAGGAAAGGGCATTTGTATGAGGTCCTTGCCTCACACTTCCACAGTGGTTTCCTGAATCTCAATCTAAGGCTATGAATCCGTGCTTCATGAAGAAAACTGCAAAGATAAGAGCCCTTAGATTAATATTAATGCTATGCATTATGCAACGTGACCCATGCACTAGAATACTCTTATTATATAGATAATACCACCATATAATAAATTATGGCTGACTTTCACAGAAACCACTGGATAGACTCCTGGCTTACTAAAGAAAAAGAGTTTATCAGAAAAGCCCTCCTACATACCCTAATGCCACTCTCTGAGTACCTTGCTGAAACCCTAATATTACCTTTAGAGAAACAAATTGAATAAGAGGGGCGCTGCCATGTGGACCTGCTCCCCTGTCTGAATGAACAGAAATGAATCATGCAGAATGCTGCCATCATCAAATTAGATGCAGGCTTTTCCAATTGGATGGGGAAAGGACGAGGGAGCTCTTTTTTATGGCTTCTATTTTCTTAATGAAACAGAAAACAAAGTCACAATCTGAGTGGATGGGATGTTGAGAGAGGGTTAATGGTTATAAGGGAATGGAGTAGGGGAGACTGCAGATAAGTAGATCTGCAAGAGGACAGGAATGGACTCTGCCTGAGAGGCTCAGGGGGCTTCACAGTGCTGGTGAGAGCTCCCTTGCAGTCTGTGGTCCTTGATTGAACTTGTCAACTGGGCTGTGAACTTTTTTTAAATCCATGTTCACCAGCAGTATTGTATATTCATGAAGTAGAGAATTAGATTTAAACAAAAATAGCCAAGGAAGATAAGGGAACCAGAGAGCTGTGTTTATGTAGTGATTAGGGTCCTGTAATGCAGAATCTAAACTGGTTAAGAGAAAAGAGAAAAGGAGGAGATCATAGACTGCAAGAAATGGAATGGTCACCTGATTAAAGAGGTGGTGAATTCAAAGAATTGTTGGCATGAGATTCCCCAGGGGAAGAGTTGGATTACAGAAATATCTTCAATTTTAAAACTTCCAAGCAATAAAAAATAAAAGAGCAAATGTTGCTAACGTTAACAGTTCATCTGAGACTATAACATACAAAAGTATGTGCAGGAACCGTTTGCTTGTTCTACTGAACTGGGGTGGCTCACATATACCTCGTGTGTGAGGAAGGTGATTGGGTTGTGGGGTGCCGTGCCCATCACCAGATTCACCCACTGAGAGGCTCAGCTGCTGAGTGTGCTGTTGGGAGATGGGGCCTGGGTAGAGAAATCACAGGGACTGACTTAGAAGGGTGCATCTCCTTCTCCAGCAGCTCCCTTCTCTCTCTGCTTCCTGGCCGCCATGACGTGAGCCACCCCCTTCCACCTGGCCCTCCTCCATGCCCTTTCTGCCTTGGAGTGGCCAGCTATGGGCTGAAACTTCTGAAGACCATCAGTGCAAATAAACCTCTCCTCCTTTAAATTGTATCAGTGACAAGAAAGTAAATAAGACATCTGATAAATTACAGATTTTAATAGCATTTGCTTAATTATTTGCTAAACAACTTGAATTCATTTCATGCTTCTGAATGCATGAACATCTCAGACTTTACATGGTTTGTGTGTTGTATATTTGTCATATTCAGAGGCAGCAGTGCATGTAAAGCATCTATTTAAATGGCTCTGATTTCAGAGAATGGCAGGTAAAAAATTATTTGATCTAAACGACCCCACTAAGTTTTGTTTACAGTTTCTTGGAAAATTAGCCCTACATTTTATTTGCTTTTCTAGGAAAAGGGGAATTCTGAGAATGCTAGGGGTATGAGATTTCTGGAAACTTGTTAAGTTCACATTTTTTTAAAGACTTGTAAATTTTGTGAATGACTCTAAGATAGTCTATCCCAATTAGCTCTGAACAGTTAAAATCTCTGCTCAATATATTTTTAACAGATTATTGGGTTTGATGGTCTTATTCACTAATCTTATAAAAAATTTTATAGGTATTTTCATTGGTGTTTGTCTTATGACTTATATGATGAAATTCTTTCCCTAGTTTTAAAGGTAATATGTAGTTTTTCAAGTATGCACATTTCTTTGCTCCACTTTGTCTTTTTTAAAATTAGTAATATTTATTATATGTGTACTTAAATTTAGTTTGTTTTTCTTTTCACAATCAGGGAAGAGCTTAGTCCTGGCTGCAATTTAGAACAAATTAGAAGAAGCTCCTCCCCTGCAGATGCAGACCATGAAGGCTCCCTTAGCAGAAGGGAAGAAAGGAAAGCGCCCTCCTCCGTCCAGGTGGGGGCTCACAGCCTGGTTGCTGGGCGACTGGCGGTGGTGAGCTTCTTGCGCTCTTGCAGAGTTTCCCTGTAAGGCGCACAACTGCCTCGCTCCTCAGGGTCACTCTGTTTAAATAACTCCGAAGATTAAAAATTGTTGACTGTGTGTAACTTGAGATCAGAAAAGTGAAGTCCTTGGTGAAGGCAAAACACCTCTAAGCGAGAAAACAGAGCATCACAGAGGGCTCCCCCCTGCAAGGCCAGTGGTCCTTAGGGAAGCTCACTCCCTCGGGACGGCTCACCAGATGGGCTGCACCTGAGAATCATGACGAGGGCCTGCACCGTGAGGACCCAGACACGGCCATCAAGCTGAACTTCTGCCTTCATGCTTTGATTTTGCTCAACAATTAAACTGAGTAATAACTCTGTGTTCTTCAATATTTTCACAAACTGTCCAGAGTAGAACTTGTCAAGGAAGCGGAGCATACCCAGCGGGCTGTACATCTCTGTCTTGTTTTAAAGTTCAGAGATAAAATTGTGCACATGACACAGCATTCTGAAGTCTACATACATTGTGTAATGAATAAATAGAACATGTATTACTTCCCATAAGTATCTTTGTGGAGAAGATCTTTGATATCCATTCTCCTGGAATTGTACAAGAATGCAATTGGTTGCTATAGCTTTAGCCATATCATTTCTAATAAATCTTTCATATGCAATCCTCCCGTCGAAATTTTGTATCTTTTGACCAACATTGTTCCCACCTCCTCACCACACCCTGGATCTCATTATTCTACTGGGCAATTCCATGAGAGTGACTACTTTTGACGCCACATAGGAGTGGGATTATGCAGTATTCGATGCTGTGCTTAGCTTATCTCACTTAACATGATGCCCTCTGCGTTTCTGTGTCTTATCACAAATGACTGGACTTCCTTCTCTTTCTTGGCTAAATAGTATTCTGTTGTGTATGTACCACATTTTCCTTAGCTGCTTACCTACTGATGGGCACATAGGTTAATACCACATCTGTTACTGGGAGTAACGCTGCACTCAGCAGTGGAGTACCAGTGTCTCTGTGACCTACCAATTTTATTTCTCTTAGCTATGTACCCACTTGTGGAATTTGCTGGATTATACGATAATCCTTTTGATTTTTTTTGAGGAACTGTGTTCCATAATGACTGAATTAATTTATATTCTAATTTTATATTCTACCTACAATGTGTGAGGGTTCCCTTTTCTCCACATCCTTAACTGCATTTGTTACTTTTTGCCTTTTTAGAATAACTGTAACACATGTGGGGTGACATCTCCCTGTGATTTTGATTAGAATTTACCTGATGATCAAGAATGCTGAACATTATTTTCATGTGCCTGGCCACTGTATGTCTTTTTAAATTTTATTTATTTGTTTATTTATTCATTAAGAACTTGCATTCAGATCTTTCACTTATTTTTCAGTTGGGTCATTTAATTTCTTCCTCTGGGTTTTTTGTGTCCCTTACGTATTCTAAATATCACCCCTTATCAGTTATCTAGATTGTTGTAGTCTGTTTTCTCTCTTTCTTTTTTTTTTCATTTTTTAAAAAAATTTTATTTAAAGAGAAAAAAAAGCAAAACAGAAAAAACAATACAGAATTTCAGAAAAAAGAAGAAGAAATCACTAGTTGATAAATTACATAGCGTCTTCTTAGACCTAGTTGTTAAAGTTACAAAATTAAAGAATACAAAGTGTACATTTAAACAGTGAGACAGCAAAGAAGTTCAATGATCCAGTAACAACTTAGCAACATGGTTATCAATCCTACGCACTCAAACATACATGCAGCCAAATCCTCTAGAGCACTTTCTTTTCTTCCTTTTACTTTTTAAGTCTATTATCTGCTTAGTTATATCCTGGTTCAGATTGCTCAGTACCTTACTGACTTGTTTTGTTGTTGTTATATACTTTTAATCACCTTATATAATTCCATTGCATTGTTTTTGAGTTTCTCCTCATCCATGATCCATGGATTAGTTTTGGTGGAGTTGGGAGATTTTTGGAGGTATTTTGTTACTTTCTAACCTACTTTTTAAAAAAATGTTTTTGAAGGTAGCAAAATACAGCGGAACAAGACAGAACAAACCCAAGCCACCGCACTGCAATAAAACTACCACAGAACAGCAGAACAGGTCACCAGGACACAAGCAGTGGGCTCAAAAGTACAGCCCATTTTGTTCACTTTAGCTGTTCTTTGAATCAAGTAGAAGAAAATGGAAGGAAATATATAACTTTTAGAAATAGAATATTGAATAAAGCAGTACCATTAATCAAAACTGATCAAAGCAGTGATAAAAATATTTGCCTTCAAAGAGATGGTAGAAGGAAATCCCCCTTACTTGCCACACTATATACATTCATCCTCCAAAAAGATACTCAGACAGCCGGTGCCTACTTGCTAATGGAGGGGGGCGGGAATGGATCAATGTCTGATTCGGCAGGGCCCCAGCTGCTCACCAGGGCTGCGAGTAGGCCGCCTGTTCTCCCAGTGCCCAAAGTTCCAACATGATGCCGAGCTTAGGAGTTGCTGATAGTTCTTGCCCTGGTGCACCAGTGGTTTGCCAGGCCACCAGCTGCTCACCAGGGCGGCGAGTAGGCCGCCTGTTCTCCAGCGCCCAAAGTTCCAACATCATGCAGAGTTCTGGAATCACTGATAGTTCCTCTATTTCTTAATAGCTTTCAAAATCTTTTAAAATTAATGCTTTAGTGTATTTTGTCAAGTATTTGTTGAATTGCTTATTTTTAATTTAATTATGCAGACTTTCAGCATACATGTGATTTTTCAAAAGTCACAATGATTGCATATGCAAGCATTATTCTCATATCGCCTATGAGAAAATAGATTAAGACAAGTTGAACAATCAGTATAGGTCACAAAAAGCAAGGACTTCAATGCATATCTTTTTGGCTTTAAAAGACATTCATTTTCCTACATTAAAATATCTCCAGACCCGGAGAACACAGCTAAGAGGATATTATCACGATATATGTGAGGAAGTCACAAAGTTAAAGCCTAATGAAGAAAGGCCACATCTGGGAAGTATAAAAACAATTACAGTGAGAACTGAAGAACATACATCGCTAGAACAAAGGGCAGTGATGAGTTGACAATTACTTCAAGATTTCCTGCATAGCTGGCTGCTGATACAGTGGCATTACCCAGTGTGACAAAGAAAGCAGCCACAGAGCTCTGTCACTGGGAGATGATGAGTGAATTGTCTCCTCCACATTTCATTCCTGTGGTGACAGTATGCGCAGTTTGAAATGCCTTGCATAGAAAACCCTCGCCAAGTTGGGCAGAGAGGCGGAGCTCCCAGCTAGGCAAGTCACAGACAGCAGCAGGTGATGCGCCCGCTGCTTGGTATTTGGCAGGAAGACCAGGGCGCCAATGCATTTCCAGGGGAAACTCTGTGCAAGCAGTTTAAGAGCTAAGAGGAAGATCAGACAAGCCAGGGGAATTTCATAATCTGTAGGTTCCTGGGAGACCTTGTATGCCACAACATTTCCACAATAATAGGGCATATAAGGGGTAGACTTTGAACAGACCACTTAAAATTTGCATAGTTTCATGAAAAAGTGAATGCTTGGAATCAGTGCATTAAGAAAGTCCATGCCAATAAAAATGTGAACATGACTTGGAAGGTACAATTTCCTTAAACATAAAAAGCTGCAAAAGTGAGTACTGGAAGGGGACCCATTAAAAAACAGGTGAAGGGAGGTTTATGGAAGGATTTCAGCAAAGATCTGTGATGTTTACTGTGTGCCAGTCCACGCATAAGCTGCATCAACAACAGTGACGTGATCCCAGCCCGTACTGTGAGAGGCTCATTAAAGGAGTGGTGTCCACAGATCAATACAAAATTATAGTGCGCTCTGCGTGTGCTAAATACTCGAAAAAGCTAGGGACGAGGTGTGATGAAATCACTTGAAAGGAACAGATCTGGCCTTGGGGAAAAGTTAGGCTGGTGAAGGATTTACTTTTCAAAGAAGGGGGAGTTTGGAAACAAAAGGCAGAGAATTCCAGACAGCCAACAGCCTGGACCAAGTGGAGAATGGTTGGAAACCTGAAATGTCACGGTTGCTGAGGTGTACCAGTGTTCCTGAACCCGAATTCTCCCATGTGCTAACTCAAAGCTTCAGGTCTACCTTTGTCTCTATCTTTATACTTTTTAGTTTTGTGTGTGTGTGGTGTCGGGGATTGACTTTGCATTCCTATCCCTTGTAGGTTCTCACAAACCTCTCTATTTGGCAGGTAGAGAGAAAGAGACATCACAGGGAAGACTGATTTTTTTAACCACTGTGACTCAGGCTTGGTGTGTATCATTCCTGCTTTCACCGTGCTGGGTTTTTGTCCAATGAACACTCCCTGTGGCAAAAGATGCTGGGAGGCTTGCATAGTCTAGCTATAAACAACTGAAAATGAAACAGATCTTAATAAACATATGACTTTCTCAGTTACACATGTGTAGGGCATAGTTAAACATGATGAACTTGTAGAGTCAAAATAGGACCAGTTCGTGCAGGGCATTTTCTTCCACACTTAGACTCTTCCCTGAGGGAAGGGATGGTCTAGGTACCAGGAGACAGGATTCAGGACTGAGCATGATACCTGAGTGCCTGAGTGCTGGAAGATTCCAGAATGGATTCATCTTGACACTTTAACTGCTATCAAACTCATTAGTTTATGAGAGAAAAAAATCCTTAGAAATAAAACAGGCTGTTCCATGCTTTGTGTGTCAACCAGTTTTCTCCAGCAATTTTTGAGGCAAACTGCAACTATTAGAAAGACAGATTCTTTTTTTTCTTCTTCTCATTCTCTCTTTTAAAGAGAACTGTGGCATTTTCAGTCCACACAAAAAGTCAGTTCTTCAGTCACATCACTGTTGTCTTGTGACTGTTGCAAAAATGGTGATACACGGACTGCGAAGCACAGTGGCAGTGTTTTGCTTGGTGAGATTGTGATTAGGTTTTTACCCCTCACACTGAATCCTGAATCTTACTTTCTGAGGAAAGACACTGATTTATCACTTCTCCCCACCTCACTGATGCTACTAATATTTAGCGGTAGCTTCAGCTGAGGAAGGCTTATTTTGCTTGGACATGGGAAGAACAGCTGGCCATATAATCATCTTTGAGACAGACAATGCATGGGTTGAGTCTCACAGAGAATAGTGTAACTTTGTCTCTCTAGAATCTTAAGCACACTGAAAGAAATCTCAAATCATAGAGTACCTCTAAGGCAAAGGTGGGCAGTGGAAGAATTTATGCCCATTTCTAATGGGCTTATATTTAACTATCATCTTTGGGAGATTTGTGTTGCGAATTGACTAAGCATGCTCCTTGGAAGCCAAGCATTTGCTCAGGGGAGCATGTTTTATAGCAGTGCTTTGGACATGCTGGTGTGGGTGCCTTGTAGAAATGAATCAGCGCACTCTGAAAGTATAGCTCTCTGCTTCCGCATGCATTTCATCATATTAAACAAATATTTACTATTACCTGTCACATGCATGCAGGCTGGGAAGATACATTTTGTTCCTGTTGTCACATGAATTAGAGTCCAATTGGTGGGGTAAAATGTTGAAATTGCATGAAATGTTGCATGAAAATCCTAATTGCCCTATTTGAAAGGCTGTCAGTGGGTGGCAAATAATCATCTCTTACTCTACCCTGAGTGGTGAAAAGGATCATGGAAGGAAGTTTGGGCTCAGTAAGCAAATACCTTGACTGGCTTTTCATGTTTCTCCCTGGGCAGAGGAGAGCCTGGGGGAGGCTTTGTGCCTGTTACAGTATTTTGGAATATCTGGACTTTAGGGATATTTGCTTAACAGTATTAATTCAACCAATACTGAATACCAAGTTTTGTAGTAGATGTTTGTAAGCAAATCGTACACCATGATTGCCTTTGAGAGTTTGTCATCTTTTGGTATATAATTATTATTTTTTAAAGTGAACTTGAAATTAAAGTTGGTAAATGATATTCTCTAATCAAATTCACACACACACACACACACACACACACACACGAAATGACAAATACTATGAAGGCAACCCAACTGTATTTTTGAGTGTAAGTATCTGGAAAAGTTTCTGAAATACAATAAGAAAAATGCTTTGATAAAGGTAACAGCTTACCTGAGGGTGAAAAAGAGAAAAATGTGAACCGTCCACAGCGTATGATGGACTGAAAGACAGTGTTCATGCAAATAAATCTGGAGAGACATGACGGATGTTAGTTACATGTCAGGCATTAGAAACCTTGAATTCTGGGCCTTCACTGATTCCTCCTGGGCTGTGGGGAAATACTGAAATTATTTGAGCAGAGGAGTGATGTGGGCAAAGCCAGAGTCTCTGTCTTACTGGGTCCAATTGAAGGAGATGGAGCATCCTAAATATTGGACATAACTATAATTTACTGACTGCTTCTAATGGTACTTTGTATTTCAAAGATTTTACTACATTTTACTACAGTCAATATTTTGATAACTAAATATTGACTGGGCATAGTAGGTCTCTGTTATAATTAACTACATTATAAATAATATTCAGTATAGTGAAATGCTGTTACGATATGGCCTTTTGGCATTCATCATAATTTGGGAATAATTTTTGAATGCACTATTTTTATCAAAACAGAAATTAAAATTTTTTTATTTTTAAAATTTTATTTAAAGAGAGGAGAAAAATAAAGCAAAACAGAAACAAAAGGGTAGAAACAATACAGAATTTTTTAAAAAATGAACAGTAAGAAATCACTACTTGATACATTACATATTGTCTTCCTGGATGTAGTTGTTCAAGTTACAAAATCAAAGCATACAAAGTGGACATTCAAACAGTGAGGCTGCAAACAGCTCCGTTCCCTGATCCAACAAAAACTTAGCAACATAATTATCATTCCTACACCCTTAAACATACATGCAGTTATATCCTTTAGAGCACCTGCTTTTCCTCCTTTTGCTTTTTAAGTCCATTATCTGTTTAGTTATATCATGTTTCAGGTTGCTCAGTACCTTGCTGATCTGTTGTTGTTATTTACTTTTTTAAAAAGTTTTTTCTTATTTCTTCTTCTTCTTATTTATTTATTTTATTTTGAAGGTAGTAAAATACAGCAGAACAAGGCAGAACACAGCCAACTGAGGCAGTGCAGTGAAATTGGCACAGAACCTCACAGCAGGCCACCGGGACAACAGCAATAGGCACAATAGTACATCTGGTTTTCTTCACAATAGTTGTTCCTTCAATCAGGCAGAGCAATATCGAAGGAAATACTGAAATTACAAGAACAGAATATTGAATAGGGTAATACCATTGATCAAAACAGAGCAAAACACAGATAAAAATATTTGCCCTCAAAGAGATGGCAGAAGAAAATCCCTCTTATTTGCTATAACACATATAGTCAAACTCGCAAGAGATGCTCAGATCTCCGGCTCTCACTTGCTAGGGGGGTGGTGGATGGATGTTTGATTCTTACCCGTGCCCCGGTAGGCTCACAGCCGCCCACCAGAGGGGTAAACTGTCTGCCTGTTTTCCCAGCACCCCAAGGTCCAACATGGCGTTTTGCGGGTCCAAAACAGAAAATTTTAAATGCTCCTTGAGATACTAGGATTGTGCAAAAGTACTTCAGGAAAAGTACTTCTAATATTTAACTGCAATTTTATAGAATTTAGCTTTCAGCTGGACTTTTAGCTAGACTCTCAAACATAGATTCGTTTTATTTTCATAATAGCTGTATTTATTCTCAATCATTTCATTGTAACTTGCAACTCGTATTATAAAAATACATTTGAACTTAATTTAAATGCTTGTTTTTGTCACTTAATATATATTAATGCTTCTTATCAATATTTCATGTGAAAAAAAATACTGGCGTTGATGCCAAAACAACTTGGGAATTCCTGGAGTCAGGTACCTGGTTCTCAGTAGAGCTCCCTGTCCCTGTTATGTTTGTCACTGTATGTCATGTGAAAGCTGCTGTGCTGGTTGGCCCCTGTGTCTCAGTGCCACTGCTGCCCCTCACTCTTCCCTGCAGCTCAGAAGACTGAAAGCCCCCAGCTGCTTTTCCAGACTCAGTGAGACCTGGGTTCTGGTGGGTAGGTTCTACAGGTGGATGTGCTAGGAGGACAAAGGTAAAGGCAGTCCTGCCCAGTAGCAAGGCCCTGCTTAAAGACCAGGTGCCCATCTAGGGCAGCTCAGCCATAAGCCAACAGTCACACTGGCACCCGCCACAGACCAGGGCAGGCAGCTTGGCCGCTCCTTTCTTCCTTCTGCTCCTATAGTTCCTCTAAATCCTTTGTGATGAGCTTCCCCCATTCCATTCTGCTCTTCTGGGAATACATTGAGTGACTTCTTAAAAATTCTGTCCACACATTGATAGAGGATATGTCTGAGTCTGGATTTCTATGAGACTTTGCACAGTGAGGGAAACAGACTGCACATTTGACTTCATACTGTAGGGTACGTGAACTTAGCAGGCTACGAGCTAGCTAGCACTTACACATCCTTCTCCTCTATTCTACCATAAACTCCACACAGGAGTTAAACCTGCTCACCTTTTATTTATAGATCCCATTATCCTCACTGGAACTTACTGATGCCTGGGAAGAACTTTCTAGTGAGATCCATGAAATGGCATAGGAAGAATCAGGGTTTGCTGTTCTCAAAGAGTTTATAATTTCATAGGGAGAGGAGATCTTTTTACCTAATACTCTTTCTTCTATTTTTCTTTCTTGCATGTATGATCTCTGTAGTCAAATACTATATTCTTGTAGGCTGAAAAAATTGACATAAGGTATAAAGAAACAGAAAGAAAACTAATTTGGACAGAAGTAACAATCATTTTAAATGTCTTACAGGAAATTCTCAACTTTCTATCTCATTGGAAGAAAACAGAATTTGTGCAAGAAAACCTTTTCTTCTAGATTTTCACAAAATGTCAGGACATAAACATGCCCTTTTTGATGTGAGCTCAGCCTCTTCCTTTATAAGAGCTCCATACTCTGAATTATTGGTGGCTTATATGATGAGCTTAAAGGTTGACTATGTGTTATTCTTATCTGCTTCACTGATGGAATTTATTTCAGTGACATTGACTGTAAAATCAAGGTTTGGTCATTTTGAACCACAATATTAAAGACTCTATTAACAAAGGACAAGCTCTCAATTTTCCTGACTAGAGACACAGGTTTAGGAGACATGTCAATAGTTATTTCTTATCATATTCTAAGACTTGTATAGGTAACAGATACACAGTGGACATAAGGATGTCACACAGTCCATTCTTCAGCTATTCAATGACAGATATAACCATGGTAACACCATCAAAGAAAGGAACACCAAAAAAAAGATGATGGATTTCATCAACCACACATTTTTCCAATGATAAAATATTATTCCAACAGAGATATTATTTTTCGTTATGAAACATCATATACCTATATTCATTTGTACCACACATTTTATTATAGTTGTTTATTTTATTCTATGTTTTACTGGGTTTAGGTTTAGGCACCGATATCTTGATTTTAAAAACCATTTTAAACATTATGTGATGTTACCTTCACTTTGCTTTAGTAAAATTTCTTAAGACTAGTGGCGTGTTTTCAGACACTATAGAAGCAGAGAGTTCAGTACCACCATAGAGCTGGTTGCTTCTTTTGTCCTTTTTGAATTTTACATTTGGTGAGAGGTCCTACTTATACAACTTATGGTTCTCCCTTACAATCTCTAAACCTGGCAACGGCTCCCTGCACTACACCTCCCTGGGTGTCACAGAAAACACTGAGGTTGTGTGTTGTCAAAAATCTCTAATTGATGGGTTCAGAGAGGAGAGAGGCTGCTAAGAGATGAAAGTGCTGGGGGCTTTTCCAGTGAGATCGCACATTTGTGGTTTGTTTCAGAGATGCCAAACCATTGGGCCCTTCCAATGTGTTCCAGGCTTCAGAATTACAAGAAGAAGAAGAAGAAAAAGAAGAAGAAGAAGAAGAGGAAGAAGAAGAAGAAGAGGAAGAAGAAGAAGAAGAGGAAGAAGAAGAAGAAGAAGAAGAAGAAGAAGAAGAAGAAGAAGAAGAAGAAGAAGAAGAAGAAGAAGAAGAAGAAGAAGAAGAAAGGAAGGAGGTTACATAGCCAGGTGGAGCAGCCCTGCTCATTTCCTCCTTTGTGAATGGTCCAGGCAAACAGAAACAGTCCTGGTGGCACCAGTTGGAAATGTGTATATTTTATCCTTGGGGTCTGGTGATACTTTGCCATGGAATAAAGCTGAGGAATTCCATTTCCTGCACAAAGGAGTCAGAGAGTAGTTTGTTATCTTGAGCCTTTAGCTTTCTTTTCTTTTCTTTTCTTTTCTTTTCTTTTCTTTTCTTTTCTTTTCTTTTCCTTTCCTTTCCTTTCCTTTCCTTTCCTTTCCTTTCCTTTCTCTTCCTTCCTTCTTTCTTTCTTCTTTTTCTGTCCTTCCTTTCTTTTTCTTCTCTTCCTCCTTCTTCCTTCCTCCCCCTCCCCTCCCCTCCCCCCCCCTCCTTCTTCTAGTAATTCTGAAGCCTGGAACACATTGGAAGGGCCCAGTGGTTTAGCATCTCTGAAACAAAACACAAATGTGTGAGAACCTGGCAGGTAAGAAGATTTCTTATCCAAATCAGTGACTTCAAACTACAATTAAAATTAGTGAAGAAGTAGAAATAGAAGTATTTTTTAATATAATGAAGTATGTACTTCCCCCAACAATTATATTACTAAAGACGAACCCCAAACAGACAGATGTTATTTTGAGACTGGAGATTCCAGACTTGTTTCTTAGCATTGTTTCCACAGCTGCCACTGGGAGCACCTTGCTGACCATGCACCAAGCCCTCCCCCATCTTCTGGGGAGGCCAACAGGCTGGCAGGGTGGTTGCTGAGGGCTGTGGGCAAGTTGTGCTGTGCTAACTGAGATGCACAGGGAAAGGAGAATCAAATCGCCCCCTGCCAGCTCCTCCACCTTTGGAAAGGTGGAGCTAGAGGAGGCCAAAGTGATGCTCGGGGTGAGGGCCAAAGTCATGCTTACCTGGCAGGAGCCCAGGCTGGCTGCACCGAAAGCTTGTGGTGTCCTTGCAGGTGTGGATTACACCTCCCTCATCCTCCTCCACATTCACACCGTCATCCCTCCACACCGTTACTCCTGTCAGGAGCCCTGGAGGGAGAGGTGTGTTTGTAGACTGAGGTGCTGCACCTCCGTGCATTGAGCCAGAACTGCTGCCTCTGAGCCCTGACCTGAAGACAAAGAAGAAAACAATGAGAGCCAAGACTGATGCAGCGCTGCCCGCCATGGCCCAGGCCTGGACCTCTTAGCTCCCTGGCTGCTGCGCCACTGAGCCATGGGAGAGGCTCCTCGGAAAGGGAGGGACCCCAGCAAACACACCCTCATTTACTTTGATCTACAAATACCTCTACAGGTAGAAGCACAAATAATGACAAGGAACAGTTGCCTGATGATGATAAAAATTAATTTGTGCAGTTATCAAAAATATCACCCATGAAATAATTTCAGTGTGAATAAATTGTATGAAAAAGAGCCATATGCAAATACTTTCTTATCTAACATGGAAAAATGACTTGGCTACACTTTATAGTATGGATCTTTTCCTCTTTTAGGTGACCAAACAAAATAAGCATTGTTAGGTCAGAAAACTCTGAGCTTTCAAAATTTCATTTCTAATTTGATACCCTTCCCCCAAACACATCATTAGCCTTAAAATGTAAAACCTTTCTCCGAGCTCTAAATAGATGTTAAAAATAACATCTCACTCCTAAAAAGCCTCAGATTCCACCTTGTTTCCAATCAGCCTTGCAGAGTGACTGTACAAGGTTACGCAGATCTGACTGATTTATGAATATCATTTTTTTTTTGTTTTAATTGAAACAGCAACATTTAGGTTCCACCTTAACAGTGCACCTTAAAAGATTATCTCGGTTATTTCACAGGCACCGAGCCGGCACTAATAGTCCAAGGCAGATATTGAAAAGCAGCACAGGGCCAGGCAGATCTATTAGAAATTCCCATCCACGCGCCTCATACATATTGATTTCTGACACCAAGCAGCAGTGAAAGGCCCCGTGGGAATAATATATTTAGCAGGGTTCGCTGGGAGGAGGTCACAGAGTGCATACAGATTAGCTGCTGAGGACCACGGCACCGGGGTTGGAGCCAAATGCTAGATTTTATATCATTTTAATCTGAACTTTTATAATCCTTTTAGTTCTTCTTTCTCTGGATGGCAGAGAGAAGGCTCCTTCGCACGGATCATGCATCTTTTTCTTTATTCCTCCGATAAATGTGCAAATGCCGTTGTAATGGGGAGGAATGTTCCTGGCGTATAAGCAGCAGACCCCTGGCCAGCTTTGCTTTTACAAAGGGTGGTCAGTTCAGATGAAGACATCTTTATTTAAAGATGCCTTGCTGTGGGGGAGGGAGAATCACCCACCCAGATCCCGGGTTCAGTTAGGAGCAAGAGCAGAAGTTGCTCTGGTATGGAGACCTTCCTCCCCCCCCCTCACACTGACACACGGCTTCATCGAACAGAAGTTGCATTTATACTGTTACCTCGACGAAAACAAAAATCTAAACATTTTTAAAATTGCCTTTCTGAAGGGCAGGGGATGCCTGCTTCTGATGCTAAGCAGTGTTGTGACAGTACCAAATGACATGTCGGAGGAGAGTCAAACACGCATTTGGGAGAAGGCAGAGATGCCAGTGGTGCAGAGACAGAGAAGGTTAGAGTGGCCACACTTTGACAGAGGCTGAGATCCATTCAAACAACAAAGGAAGTAGAAGCGTTGCTCAGCAGACACAAAGGCCTATTGTCTTCCTCTAGACTACATTTCAGTGTTAGGTGTTCTATAAAAAGTTCCCATGATTACTAATAATCAGAATATAGTAACCACATCTGCATAGACATACAGGCTTTTGGACCTGCCTTATTTTCTCTGGAATCTCATACAAGCATAAAAGACGAAGGGGGTGGGTAGGAAGAATGGAGTAGGAATAAAACAATCAAGATTTATCCTTGAAAATATAAAAATCATCACAAGGAAAATATGAATTTGGGTTATGTTTTTATCAATGAGATTTGTTTAACCAAAAAGAGATAATTAAAGCTTCCAATAAAATCTGAAATTTTCCTTGTCAGATTATTTCACTAAAATAGATCAAACGTTTGGATTAGTTTCTCAGGCCTGTCTCCAGGATTGTGTGTTAACTTTTTGTTTTCTAATATGTTCAAGCTGAGGACAAGCCAGTGAAAGGAAGGCATTCAGTTCGGAGGTGGGGGGATTAAAAGAGAAACACAACCCCAAATTCAGTTTTTCAAACTTAGGAGCCTGTGTGAAAACATGTTTTTGGAAAGAGCCCTTTGTGAGGAATGCTGGGCTGGGTGCTACCTACAAACCAGACCTAACTATACACAGAGCAAGCCAGAGTCATTTTGCCTTCTGTTTTGTTTTTTTGTGGGATTGCATGTGTACTGCAAGTCAGAATAAATACTGGTTCTTCTTAGCAACTGGAGACATTAAAGGATTAAGTACCTGGTTGTTGAAGAGCCCAAAACCTCTCACTCAGACCTCCCAAACACCCAGATTAAAAAAAAAAACAGGTGCAGGGGACCCAGAGGAAACTGTATCCAGAGAGATTATTTGGTAATGAGGCAGCTAGCTAGATGAACCAAAATAGTGGGAGCGGGCAGCATTTAGACTATCCTGCCATTAGAAATGGAAAGCGAGCATGTAAGAATATCTGTACGCATGGGCTCATGTTAATTTCCCATTGCAGGAAAACAAAACGTTTGGCACAGCCAGTCGTGCTGCAGGCCAAAGTGGACGATGTGAGAGGTACATGATGACCAAGAGAGGGCTGAGGCAGAGCTTGACCAGTGCAGGTACCAGGCACTCAATCATGAGTCTGGTCTCCTCTTACTTTGTTTTCCCAAGTGGAAGTGGCCATCCTGTAGTTTGGGAAGTGTGTGCTACCCCCACTCTTACAGAAGTGACCTTCTCTCTTGGTCTTTGGTTGGGCATTGCCTTTGGTTTGGGGAGGAGAATCAGGCTGTCTCCCACCTGGGAGCTTGAAGAGAGCCTGGACTAAGTAGAGACACACTCAGCTCAGCACTCATTTTGAAGAAAGCGAGAGCAGTGTGTAGCAGCAAACCCTTTATCACGCCGGTAAAAGCCCCTCTTCAACTAGGGCGAGGAGACCTTGAATATAACATCATCCACTTTCCCCAGTGCTCAGCACATTTCTTAATTTTCTTGGCCATAGATGTTAGTCAATAACATGGGTTAGCTTGAATAAATTATATTAGACAGGAGTTACACCAGCAGGCCAGCAACCAGAAAGTAATTGGAAAAGGCCAATAAGACAAAAAATAGCAAGTGATTCATTCTACATGCTGTCTGCAAAGTGCCCTTTGCCGATTGCATTCCTCTGCACTGACCCTGGCTGGTGTCAGGAGGACACTCAGAGACTGATGAAGATGTTGAGTGTTCCCCGAGATGGGAGGTGCACATTTTCCTACTCAGAGGCAAGCGAAGGAGAGCACAGGGCAGGGAAGTACAGGTATTGACGGCTGATCCTTAGAATTTGACTACAGTGCCACTGCTCAGGTGTCATTTAACAATTTACTTTTTATTTGTCACCCCAAGCCAACTACATACCTCTCTCATATAATCCTATCCAATACCAAACCTGCCAGCAATCTGTTCTGATGAAAGCACAAAAATGGAATAGTACCTCTTTTCCTTTTGCAGCTCTGAGCTTGTTTTAGTAGATGAATTGCTTGAGGATGGGGTGTTACACTCCTTAAATTTGTAGCAATGACAACAACAACAGAATCTTCTAACAAGAATAAAGCAGTAAACCTTCATGTGTTCTCTCTCCATCAGATGAGTTAGCTTTCGTCCTGGGTTGAAGTCGTCCTTAGGGCGCATGCGTTACACGGGGACTGTGTTCCTAGATGCTGCTGGAACTCTGCGTGCAGGGGTGGGGGCCAGGGCTTTGGAGGGTCACTGGGGCTGGCTGGACTCCTGCCAGCATTTAACCCAGGTCAGAGGAGGCTTCACCCTGCTGTCCCTTTTTGTTGTGCCTGCTTGGTGACTCAGAAGCTGCCCTGGGACTGAGCCACTGCAGAAGTGTGGGTCTTCGGAAAGCACTTCCTCTGGGGACAGAAGTCGGCGTTTTGGGCCACTGACCATACTATCTAATCTTGAAAATCCTCATGTGAATCATTTATGGGAAATCTTCACATCTGTTTAAACAAGATGGGTGGTGGGATTTGGGGGCGGTGAGACTGGAAAATGGAACACCTGATTCCTGTGCAATCAGGATAGGAAAGTAAAATAGAAATCAAGTGATAGAATTACTCTTAAAATTAATTGGACTCACAGGCTTACTGGCTGTGTGAAATATTTCCTTTATCTTCGTGAAGAGCTTAAATATAACGGGCCATGTGTGTGAGGAAGGGAAATGTGGAGGTTTTATAAACCCAGAATGTAAACTAAGTGTGTGTGGTCCACAATTGTACATTCTGACAATGTCCACAGTGAGAGCGTAAGATTCCAGGAGAATATACAGATGCCTTTGTGAGCCAGGCACAGGGAAAAAGTCTCTTTTGAGTTGGGGGCAAAAACATGCTTTTACTTTCAGTGGAAGTAGACACACTTAAATCCCCGCTGAGCGCCGGGGAGGGGCGGGTGAGCTATCTGGAAAGCATTTTCTCTCTCTTTATAACGTTAGAAATCCGAGGCGCGCATTGTGCGCGGGGATGGGAGGGTTCTGCGGTGCAGGGAGAGCGCGGGGCGCAGAGAAAGGCTTAATGTGTCCTCATTAGAGCAGGAAGGGGCGCGGGCGGGAGGCGCCTTGGGGGATGGAGGCAGCTCGACCACTCCGGGAAGCCTTACAATCTGATGCCTTCTCACTTCAATTCCCTCAGCTCCCTAGCTTTACATAGCTCTTTCACAGACAGTTCAGGAAAATGCCTCCCAAGCCTCGTGTAAAGAAAGCTGTGTTGTACATCCTGCTTGCAGTTTAACGGTTTGTTTGCTTGGACCTTTTAAATATTCTCTCCCTTCCCGGGCTGCCTGGACAGACCTCCTTTTGCACAGGAGAATCAGAGAGTAAAAGAGTGCCGTCTGATCGACGAGAAACCTCCACGTTTCAGAGTTATTAGACTCTGCACAGCTGCCTGTGTGCAGATTCTGGCAGGAGCGGAAGGGGTTTCTTGATGAAGCTTTTTCATAGCTGGTTCGATAACTATAATCTGCCAGGCACATTTACTTTTGTTTTATTTTTTATTTTTAGTTTCAATCTTTTCTAATAGGAAACCAAAAATAGTGCTTCTTGTCCTTCCTTTCTTAAGGAACACTTCACTTGTAACGTAACCGGGAAAGGAAGATAACCTGAGTTTGTGTCGGGCAAGACCATGCGTCCAAAGCCGAGGAATGAATGCACTGAGGACGTTTACTATTTCCAAACAGACAGTGTTGCAAATAGCTGGTGATTCCTTTCGTTCACGTACGACTCCTAAATGGACCGCTGAAGAAACATAGCTGGTTGCACCAATGGTCTGGATTTCCCAAAATAGAATAATAAGCAAAAAGAAAAATGTAAAACCTAATCCAAGTCACTTATTGCTTTAGTTGGGGAATCATCATTTACTGTAAAAAAACTTTCTGCTTAGAAAGAAACAGGGCAATGGAGGTGCTATGTGCTCTAATCTAGACAAAGCACCAGTCACTGGAGGGGGCTTTTGGGGCTGGTGAGACTGAGGACTTTTTAGGTATGTGCACCTTAGAATTCGCCTTACCACAACTGCCTACAGCAGACCTGCGAGGAGCTTCCAGCCTTGCTTGGCTGTAATAGATTTGGCAAAATGTATCAGGCAATCTAAACATATTTCACATTCAAAACCCAGAGATTTTCCTCTTAACTTACAATCCCTCTAAAATTCTAGTTTAGGGTGTAAATAGGAAATGCTTTAAACTTTTTTTATTTGCACATGTTCAAGATACATGATGTTTACGTTCCTTGTGTGGAGTAAATATCCTAATTCCCTTTTTGAGTTTTTCTTCTCCCTTCTGCCTGCCCCCATCTTCTGACCTCCCTTCCCATTTGATAAAGATCTATCTCCTGACTTCCTATTATCTATTTTATACTTTGCTCTTTATAATTTGGGTTTCTCATATAGGAAAAAATGTGGGATATTTAAGCTTACGTGTCTGATTTATTTTACCTAAAAGTATGGTCTCAAGGTGCATCCATTTTCCTACAAGTGATTCAAGTTCATCTTTCTTTATGGCAGAGTAATAGTTGATGCATAAATACTACATTTTTGGTATCTGTTCATCTGCTGATGGACCTGAGCTGCCTTTTTGAAGGAGAGAGATGACAATTCATCCCAAACTGAATAAAAGTGCTAAAACTTTTTAGTCAAATTCATGTCCATATTATGATTGCACTACTGACCAATGAGAAGTTTATCAGTTTGAGAAAAAACACAACTAATTAGTCTTACTAATTAGAAATGAACCTCCATGCCTACTAGCTCCTGGCCATAGAAGTATAAATTCGAAATTTTCCGAAGGATGACCATTTGTGTGTCTTTCTATGAAAGCAGTGGAATAGTATCACCATGTATCACTCTGTTTACATGGAGTCCTTAATACTTCATGTAAGGTTTGTATTGTATTTAAATAACCATAATGTCACCCAAAATAACCCCATATATACTTGTCTTTGAACTAGCAAATAGATATGTTTCCATGACACTACTATAACATACTGTTTATCTTGTATCTTTAGAGTTAAATATTACTATTAGTTGAAGTGTTAAAGAGGAACATTTTTGATATTTTAACAAGACAGATTTTATAGTTTTCAGGGTGTTGCAGTTTTTACATATTTACTCTGAACTGAATATAAACAAAATTGATATTCCTGTGTTCATTTTAACATCTTTCAAAGGAGTATAATCTGATTAGATTCTAATTTAACATTTGAAATTAAGCAATTATTCTTATTCTTGCATTTTCAGAGATGTTAAATAGTAGTGCAGTGAACATTTCTTTCACCCAGTTATCTTAACCTAAAAGTAAAACCAAAATAATAAGTAAAAAAGGCTCTAGACCAAGAAAGGCAATATATTTATCTTCCCTTTGAAATGTTTATTGCTGGATACATATTTATTATCCATTGATTCAATTCCAGAAGGAGAACTGGTACCTTAATTTCTTTACAATAGTAATAATTACAGCTAATATTTGTTGAGAACCAAGTTCTATTATGAGTTTAGCATATGTTGTTTTATTTAGTCTATGTATTATTCAATTTATAATTATCCTAATTTTAAGTTTGAGGAATCTGTGGCACAAATACATCAGATAATTTACCAAGATCATAATGCTTCTAATTAAGGCTACCAGGATTCAAAGCAGGTCTGCTTTACTTCAAAGTTCCGTAAAGTATGTTGTATCGATTCTCCGGTGCTTAGCAAATTTCATAAATCACCCATCCTGCGCTGGCCATTAGTGTGACTTTCCCTCAGAAGGTAAACAGGATTTTATCACTGACTGAACGAAGCTTTTAGCTAATCTATGCCATGGATGCCGTTCGTTTATTTATTGGAACAGGACCGAGTGCCAGGTCTGGCTCGTGTCACCTGTTCCAGATGTGCTGAGCTTCCCTGCATCCATCTCTGGGCATCGTAGCACAAGCATTTCAAAAAGTGAACAAGGGGTTTTTGAGAGAATGATAAATATTCTGGAGGAAATTAAGCAACGTGGCATCCCCAAAGCACTCTGACACTGCCATGGTCTGGGAAGAGTTCTGAGGAATGGCCTCAGGGCAATAATGGGCAAGAGCTGATCAGTGCAGAGTCTTTGAAGACAGAAAAGCTGTGAGTGCAAAGGAGAGAGTGCAGGGCTCTGGGAAGAAGAGATTGGAGTGGGTGGATTACCTCCCGAGACACCACAGCAACTGTGATTTCACTTTAGGAGCAATGGGAAATCTCTGAAAGTTTTTGTGGGGGAATGCACAGTCTGTATTATTATTGATATTTCAGGAAACCTTTATTGCTGCTATCTAAAAAATGGGTTGTTGTGAGTGCTAGCACTAAGAATGAAAAGCTTCATGAGCCCAAACACGTGTGTCAAATTCCATCCCATTGGCTCTGGTGTACCACGATGTCCCTCTATGTCATGTTTTATTGTAACTGCATAATAGTGGAGGTCTACAGGACAGTCTAGCAAAGTTGTTAAAAGATTATAGTTGTGCAACCTTGGAAGTTTTGCTGACTTCTCTGAGTCTGTTTCCACATTTCTAAAAGCAGGATAATTATAGATTATCCTGACCTAACTTGATTGAGTTGATATGCAGTGTAAATAAGTTTATTAAAGGCTCAGAACAGTTCCTGAAATTCTGTAAACACTATAAAAGTGTTTGTTGAATACAATATAAACACATATGTGCACAGTTTCTCACCACTGGAGGACTGGAAGAACCTCTTTGTTTCTGTCCCTGTTAATCTGGATTCTTTCTTTAGCTGAGCTCTCTGTGTTCTGTGGACCTGATCTGGGCTAGCAATGCTCTTTTGTATACCAACTTTCTCTTTGCAGATGCATTTATTCAAAGCTTCCATTAAACACTCATTTTTCAAATCACAAACCTTACAATGGATAGAAGGTTTACTTACAGGGCCATGTGCAAAACTCTGGCCTCCAGCTTCCATCATGGCCCCGTAATGGCTGTGTGACCCCGAAGCTCTGTGAGCCCTCTACCTTCCCCTGCGTGCTGCTGCCCGTGTGTTCTCTCCTACAGAGGGAACGCCTTAGTCTTCCTTTGGGGAAGAGGGACAACATCCTGGTGAACATGAGTGTGTCTTTTGGCTGGTGCTTTATGGCTACCTTGAGCCAAAAGTAATTCCCAACACACTCATGTCACAACATGGTCACAGTTATAAAGCATTACGGTGCAAGGCCTGAGGTGACTCATTCTAAGGCTCAGACAAATCCCTATCGCTTTCACCAAGCAGTGCTAAAAGGACCACAGGTGTGACCTGCTCACACGGCTGTGCAGCCCAGTACAAGGGCTGTAGGTCCTGGCCTGCAGGATGCAATCCAAATCCTCTGGAATGTGATTTCTGCCTGTGCTGCCAAGTTAGCCCTGACTGTTCACTCTTTAGGCACTGGAACCCCAGCATTTTTAATTACCCCTGAACCCCTGCTTCTTTATTTATGTATAAGGCTTCTATTTTTCGTCTTGCATTGGCTCGTGTCATCTTTTGGCTCTCTGTTCATACCTTGTCTCTTCTAGGAATTGTCATGGAAGTCTTGTCACTCTCATGTGATCTTGGTTTCGTGTCTTTATTTCATATTCTACCCATCCATCTGTCATAATTCTTAGCAGTTGAAAGCAGGGACATTCTAGGTTGGGGAAGTGACTTAGCTGTGAAGCGCCTGCCTACTAGAAGGTGTGGGTACTGGGTTCACTCTCACCACCAAGACGAACGGCATACAAAACCTCATTCCCTGAGCAAGGACATTCATGACTAGAGCACCTAACTCATTTTTAACAACTGCAAATTTAGTTAGACATAACAAGTACTCAACTTACATTTTTTCGAATGGGAAGTTGGGTACCTTAGCTCTTTGCCTTAGTAAATGCCTTTCATAGAAGGAACACAGGGGTTTTTCATTAAACCACTTTTGGTCCATACAGACTTCCTCTATTTATTTATTTGTTTGCTTGCTTGCTTCTTGTTTGTTTGTTGTATTACAAATGTGAAAGGGGAGGGATCAGTGACACGGAATCTGCATGTTCTATGCCATGAGATCATGTAGAGCACAACACTGGGACTTGTTCTCCAGAAATTATGTACTTATATACAACAAAACAGTGAAACATCAAAGTCATAGTTTTGATGACTCTGAACACACATACATGGTTATAAAGCTATCCTTTCAAATTCTATTAAGGCATACTTATATTTGGGCCACAAAAGGAAACAAAACTAAGGCATATTTTCATATATTTCATGTATTATCTTTCATACCATTTTGAATACACCACATACGAAACTGTAATGAGAGAATGCTGGTAGTCTTTGAAGTAGCCTAGACTTGGCAGAGAATGATCTTTTATTTAAATACTGGGAAATATTTTTTAAGTCTATCACTAATCACCTTTCATAATTCACAATTCCAGTAATTTCAGGACTTTTGTCCTGACAATTAGTAAGGTTTGGATATCAATTTATTTTAATTAAAATAATCAATATTTTTAAAAGATGATTCAAAAAGTCACAATTAGCAACTATTCTTTTTCAAGACCATTCCCCAATACAATGAAGCATCCATTGTTTAATTTTGTAACTAGGTAGAACATTAGCCAAGACTTTTCTTAGCCTTTCTTTTCTCAAACTTACATACAGACACCAAAATGACTATCTTCTTCTTCCCCAAAGACAGAGACTTCAAGTATTGAATGAATTAACTTTTTCAGACATAGATGTACAGTCTCTTCTTTGCACTTAGTATTTGTTCCCTTAGCCAGAGGAACAGCTCCCCCTGCTCACCTCCTGCCAGCCTGTCCCATTGCCTTCCCTGCAGGAAGCTTGTATGGGGCACTTACTAGACTTTAAGAACATCATCCCAAGAGTAAAGAGTTCTTACACCTCTTCCTTTATTTTACTACGTGGTACAAATTGTATGCTCATTTACCATGTGATTTGCTTCATATGCTCATTTTTCTTATTGTCTGTTTCTCACTGTAGAATGCAAACACTGCACAGACAGGGCTTTGGGACCTTTTTATGTGTCTCTGGAACAAAGTAAGGGGAGGGGTTCCTACATGCATGTGGAATATGTAGGGGTTGGGTCATCACAGTGGAAAAGAAGCCTTTAAAAGATGAAATGCTGGACATAGCTCAGTGATATTTGTTAAACTCATCAGTTTAATGTAAGTTTGTTTGAAGTGTGTTTATGGAGAAATTTTGAGTTGCCTCAATATTATTATTAGTAGTAGTAATTATTATTTTTAGAAGCTGCTTATGTGAAAGCAAAGTTTATTGTTGCCAGTCTTTCAATAAATGTGTTTGTTATGACTTAAATCAGGTTCTATTTGGAGGATGGAGATGTGATTAATGACACCTCAAAGATATTTTTTTCCAGAGAAAACCAAGGGGTAGGATTTGGATTCTCTGATCTGCTGCTGAAATTGGCTTTTTCTTGGTTCTTGGGAAAAAAGAAACTGGTACATTTTGCTCCCTGCCATTGCTATGTTCAGCCTTCTCACTTCCCAAGCTCCTGCAGATGAAAGTGTAATTGTGTGGAAGGTGAATTGATCACAATTAACCTCCAGACTTACCCCCAGGCTGGGATGTTCTCTCTCCTCGGCCAGCCATGTGCCTTAATACATAGCTGATGAATACATATATCATAGAGCAAAACACATATTATGGGATAAAGTACATAAATCATGTAGAAAAACATGCATTATACTGAGATGATCAAATTATAAATGAAGCACATAAATCATAAGATTACACTGTTGAATTGTATCAGGAAACATAAATTATATAGTGAAATCCCAGGGTCACTGGAGGGTTCAGCGAATAATGAAATGAACCCCTATAACTTAAGAAAAAGTGGAATACCTCAAGAAAAATCCTTTGTGCATTCCCTTGAATATTCCAGTTAATTCAGTTTTATCTCCTACACCTTGGTCCTAGGACGCTAGGCTGCACAGCATGGGGGAAAGGAATAAACAGACTGCAAATGGGACATTGCACACCAATCCACTACAAGTAAGTTTAAAAACTGTAGCTTTCAAACATAATGAATATTGTCACGTTTTCAAGTCAAAGATGGAAAGGAACAAATTCCTAACTTCCTAAAGTCAGCTATAAGCATGAATAGGACCACGTCTTCTGAAATAGTGTTTTGGATCCCAAGGCTGGGGGAGGTGTCATTAAAAAGGAGATAAAATTAAGCCTCTCTTGCATTGACTGTAGACAGACTGAAATCTGAGCTGAAATACTTCATTAAATAATGAATGAATGTTAATTTTATATTATACACACAGAAGGGTTTTGCTTACTTTCCTGTAGGAGGGAACCATTTTTCACATCTATCTTGCTTTTCTCTCTTTACTTCTTTGTACCTTTGCTCAAGATTTTATGGGACCAAAGAGAAGTAAAGTGGAGAAAGCAATTCCGCGGGTGGATTTTGGCTTTTCTAAACAAAGTCAAAAGCTGGGGAAGGCCATTGTGCGTGGCCTCAAGAGAAACCCAGGTTCAGGCAGGCAAAGAACAAGAATACACATCAGAACAATCTTGCCAAGTTTCTCGGTGCCATGTTTGACCGTGTGAATTATGCTCTCACTGGTGCCAGAGCCTGGAATTCGCATCCATCCCCAGCACTGGTGACTGAGGTTTATGGTTGAAGCCGGGTGTACTGAGGGATGCCTTGGTCATAAACAAAATGTTTGACCCACTCTATTCCTCAGGGCTGCCGAGAGCCAGGGCTAACTGAATTTATACAGTGGGAATTGATAGTTTATTGCTGACCCTGGTGGGGCTGGCCATGGACTTGCAAACTATTTCTGCCTTTCCTTGGCATTTGTTACTAGAGATCAAGGTAGATTGTGTCAGGATGTGATGCTGGTCCTCAAGTACCATTGTGTCAAAATGCAAGTGCTAAATTTTATTTGAAAGGAAACAATAAATTGGCACCCCAAGTGTCCCCTGCCTTCTCTAAACATCATTTTTCAATTTCTCACTGCTACTCACATTTAATTCTGTTTAACACACTGGCAAGCATCTTAAGAGCTATATCTTTTTAATTGTGTATAAGTAATTGCATAGGAAAATGAAGAGCTACAGACACATAAAACTCCCTTGTTTTAATCAGCAAGGCAAGTACACAATAAAACAGAATAACCAATGAAGTGTTTTATTTGGTATGTGTACATTCAGTTTTGACCTGCTCACCAGAACTGGTTTGTTGCCAAAATATCCATAAATGGTTAAGTCTGCTCAATATAAGTATAATCCTTTTACTCTATGATCTATGTGTTTCATTAGTCGAGGTACACATTTTGCTATAATAAATGTGCTTCAGTAAATGATCTATGCATTTCTTCCTGAAATGTATGTGTTTCACTAGAAAAGGTATGTGCTCATCAACAATGACTAATGTTCTAACGGCACCACATTATATTACTTGGCTGCTATCAGCACAGCATTACACAGCCATTTCCACATGGCCGTCGGCGCTGAGTCCGCATAAAGACACACATCAGAGCCTGTCGCCCAGGTGTGGACGCCATGCGCCAGGACCTGCAGTCAGGAGCTACACAAATGGCAGAGGGCAGAAATGCAGTCACCTTGCAGGCGATTATGTGTGTCAGATGGACAGGAAACAAGTTGTTTGTTTGTTTTCCTGTTCCTACCTCTTTATACCTGGAGGAAGAAAACAGTAGAGGTATTTCTGTTTCTCACAGGCAAACTCCTTCCCATTGCTTCCATTAGACAATACTTGAACTAAAGGTTAAATATTATAAGAACAGTCAACAATGTGTGTAATTTATATATCGAAATGCCACTGCTTTCCTGATTCCAGTGGGTTGTTATCCATAATGATGAAGTGAAATTATTTGTCAAGAGCGAAATTAATTACTTACAAAATTAAATATATGATTTAATACATTTAAATACTACAACAATATTTGTTGTGAATCACTTACTGCTGAGAGGTTCACAGTAGTTTATAATAGAAAGGAAAATGATTTTTTCTCAATATATACAAATATACAAAATCTAAAATTCAAACACAGCAATTACTCAACTGAATTCACAGCCGATTCTCTTTGTAAGTAATAACCAATAAACCTTTATGAATAGGACAGGTTCTTTCTTTTCAGAAAACACAGTTAAAATGTGTATGATTGTCTTCTGTCTACCTGTTAGTGGTCCAAAGTTCTCCTGACTCCTCCCTGCGGCCCTCAGTCTGGGCTCTGTGGCCCCCACACCTCCTTCCTCCTCACGCAGAGCCTGGAACTCAGGGCAGAGTATTTGTTAATATTGTCATGATTGGACAGAATGAATAATGATCCAATTTTCATGTAAATATGTTAATTATGACAGAGTCGCTTATTTTTCACAGATTTAAACTAATGCTTTGTATATGAACTTTCCATTTAAACATCATTTTTTACAATAAATACCCAATGCTCTTTTAGATATGACATCAAATGATTCATTGGACACATCTCCATTTACTGACCTGATTTTCTCTACTCAGCATCTATCATTGCCGATGATTTTTTCACCTTTTTTGCCCTGATTTTTACTTTTAAAAAATTTACTTAAATGACTGAAACCTGGGGTTATATTTTTACTATTGAGCAAATTAGGAATTGCCACAGAACTTTGCTGCTGGAAAGTAATTCTATTTAAGAGATTTTCTAAATGAGAGTGAGCTACGTTAAATAATCTGAAAAAATTAATTTGGTGCTTTTAGAAAATCCATAAAATTTTTCTAGTGTAGAATGTATTGGTGAGACCCATAGTCATTTTTTATTTTTTGAGAAATTTACACCAGCACATAAAAATGTTCTGGTAAAAACCTTTCTAATAAAATGAATTTAATATTAAAAGTGGTTGGACTCAATCTATGCATGCAACTGGGCCAACCATCAATATTCTAGAAAACCCAGAAGCCATTACAGAAATAAAAAATATTGGTTTATACATAAGGATCAGACCTATTCCATTTCTTTAATTCATGCTTCTTTAATTCACACTAAGTAGTTTTTAGCAATCTTGTGAATTGAGTGTTTGTAGTACTGTAATAATTTTGCCTAGAATGTGGAGATTATCAGTAGATTATTTCCTTATAGTAGCTTATAAATGGTTGCTTGAGAAAAGAAGCAGAAAAATTATACTAAATATTTTCTTAGAAATTATCACAGAAAAATTTACAGTCTAGATTGAATCTTTTTCTCCAAGTCAGTTTAATGTCTTCAATTGTATATTACATATTAGTAAGAAAGTTCCCTTTGGTCTGAAGTCACATGGAAAAGCTTTATAAATAAGGCTTTCACACGTGAATGGTCTTGGTGAGAAATATTTAGGCACTGTGATTCTACTTTGAATGGGTGTTTCAGGAAATTCTCTTTCGTTAAGATCCCTGAAGACTCAAACTGAAAATTAACCCAAACATAAAGTATTCCTCTTTGTGTGTAATAAATATAACATGTTCATATTTTGAAAAATACAATATTTTATCAATTCCACCATCTTACTTCTTTGTACACATAGATCTCTGACATATTCACAAGGCTTAAGAACTCTTCAAGGAATTTGACTGAAAAAATTTAGTGTGTAATCATTCGATTCTCTTTAGCTTATTTTTCTGTCACTGTAAGACCTACATGACACTCACTGAGTCCTGAAGTGGCCTGAACTGTTACTCTTTGAAGAAAACTAGGGTCTGGCATTGTCTGGTTCCTGGACGGGTCCCATTCTGGGTGCCATGGTATCTTCCCTGCAGGCTCCACAGCACTTTGAAGGCTGTGTTTCTTTTTTGAAAAACAAACAAAAAACATTGTGAGGTTTAAAAAAAAAGAAGTTGCATATTAAACATTCCTTTACAAATTTGTGCAGATGCTAATACACTTTAAGACAGGTTGTATTAAGTTCTGCTAGGCTAAACATGCTTTGCATTGCTGAGGTTTCCCGGTGACATTTTTTTCCCAGGCTGCAGCCATTTTCTGGGGATGAATCCACGTGCAGCAGCCGTGGACAGCAGCCGTGGACAGGAGCCATGGACAGCTATCTGAGTGTGGGGCAGGGTATCTTAGCTATAGGGGCAGATTGAAAGTTAAAAGGCCAGCGTCCTGCTGACTACCCAGGAGGAACGTTTCCAAGGCAAAATTATAACACAACATTGTGTGCGAAGAAGGCTTTCAGCCCCTCTTGTTATTTCATTTCATCTAATAGCTGAAATCTTTTCCCTTCTGTTTTCCTCCTTAAGAATGGTGCTTAGTATAGAAACTTATCTAAACCCACATTTTTTTTTTCCATATGGCAAATAGTTCTCAAAGGTTCAGTTAGTACTTCTGGCAATGGCAGAACTAAAACTTTTATGGTTCTTTAATCTGTGAAAAAGGTTGTCCCAGGTTTCTTGGAAAGGTCAATGTCAGGTACAGAGTTTTCTTCAAGTATAAGCAAGCTGGCGCTGCACTAGATAAGGGGTTTTGCATTGTAGTAAAATAAAGAAGGTGCCCAGCCCCTGTTGTGTGTTAGCTTGTAATTCTGAACTTATACTTTTTATTATTCCTAGTTGACATAGGGATTTGTTTTCCAAGTTTAAAATTTAGATTAAGGAAGTTATAAAAAATGTGTTGCTTTTGATTCATACATTGTCATATTGAGAAAATGGATGATAGAGAAGAAAGCAAGGGTCTTTAGAGAAAAAATAGCTTCCTGAATTAAGTTGGAAATTGAGTACATAAATTGAAGTGCAGTTTACATAATGAATTTATTGCTCATAGGATTTTGCCCAATACAGCCTCAAATGCTGGGGCATTGCTAATAGTTGGAAGAGTGATATAACACTGACCAAGTTTTGGTGTTGAAATCAGGGGAATGAATTCTCAGCGTGCAAAAAATATTCATCGCTAGGGAGTTATTGTCATCAAAATGGCATTTGCAGTGATTTGAAGGCTGTATCGGGATAGCTTCAACAGTCATCACTCAAGTAAAATTGTATTTAAAATTTCTGACACATTTTTAGTGCTTCACCCCAAGATTGAGTGTGGTAGTAAAATTATTGGTGATAAATTACAGCTATCATTTCCTGGGGGAAAGAGAATTTGTTTACATAGGCTAAATATACTTCCTCAAAAATTGTTATTTAACTACTGTTAAATTTAAATGTTAAATAGAAATTTAAAAACATGTATAAATATAACAGCTTCAGATTTTATAAAAATTTGATCTCATGTTTAAATTTAAACATGCTGAATTGAGTGTAAATTTTTGGCCTAAGTATTATTTGATGGTTCTTTATAAATGTTTGGGAGAACATGTAATCTAAAAGGAAGATGAGAGTTATGTATTATTTATTATCTTTAAATTGTCAGTAAAATAATGAGTGTACAGATTCACTGTTAAAAGAATGAGTGAAAGTATTTTAGGATCATTGATACATACCTTTATCTTACAAGAATGACCAGAAAGCAGACTGTCCATTGGAATTACAGGTAAATAAACACACATTTCACAAGCGAAATTCAAATTTAGAGAAATATTATCAATGCATTTTGTGGTAAATTCAAAACTTAAATGCCTGAAAAATATCCTGAGGAAACACTTAACCTTCTGAGTGGGGAGAAACTGCTGAGGACCCCACTGTCTGTCTGCTCTCCATGAAGAACGTAGTAATGATAAAAATCAGCATCATTCTGCACAGAACTCATTTTGCCTGGCTGGGTTGATATTTACTAAATTCCTGTGTGTATGTTTGATCAGCTTTCATATGCTACAGATGAGGAAACTGAGTCTGAGATACATGCCTTTTCTATGGTCTCAAAACAAATAGCAGTTTAGAGGCTGCTAACTACAGCAATATCCAGTCTTTCATAGAAACCAGTCCAACATGGAAACCATAAGGTTAAAGTAAGCACAATGGCTCCGACTCTGAGGAGGTACTCCATCTCCTGACCTCTTGTAGGTAGTTACAGCCATGCTACTAAACTGTGGTCAATAGTTTGGAGCTAAATTATGTTTGCAATTTCCAGGGCTCCCGCTTACTGACCCCGGATCTCACTGGCCACACATCTGAAAGCTGTGTGCTGAGTGGGACAAAGGGAAGTGTCTTGGGGACTGAGACCAGACCACATCAGACCAGGATAGCTCATGCAGACTTTGAAGGACAGAGAACAAACTGGCTCAATTGTCTTTTTAGGGCTTGCCATTTAATACTTTCTTTCTGTCTTCTCTCATCAACTCAATGGGTATCCAGCCAGCACAGCATGAGAGCTGTTTCACATCCACATCCATGGACTTCCTGTTCCTAACCTCCTAAACGCTTCAGTGTGTCTACTTCACAACGTTACTTGGCTGGATTATCAAGTCTGTTTCTATTTATGAATATTTTATATTAATTTTTATGGTTAGAAATACTAGTTCAACTGACTTTGGCAACAAAAAAATAAAAAGAAGATGATAAATATTGCAGAAAAACCCATAGATGCTATTAATTTTTTTCTGAGTAATCTTCCTCAAATACTCTATTGGTAAGAATATACAAAAATAGCTGTTTTATCACCAACAATTCATTTCTTCAACTTATACCTTTGATTCCCATATATTCCTTCAAATATCCCTGTATCTTATCTTGAATCTTGGTGTGGTCTACTTTCCCCTTTATGCATTTTTTAATGATTTTTGATTTTTCAAAATTCTTGTGTTGCTTCTCTTTCAGTTTTATCAACATTATATAACTTTATTCAAATTATTCAAAAATGTACAAATCACTCTTGTAAATATATTTAAGTAACCCAAATTAGTTTGTTACTGAAATTTAAAAATTTTAAGCTATATGTCAGATGAAGACATGGTTTGCAAGGGAAAGGTGAGGGAACCAGGTGAAGAAAAGGAATCAAGATGTTTTATGTACATGTACCAGTTCTCCACAAGGAAAGTAAACATTGTGTACCACAACTGTGCACTATTAAAAAATGTATATCAGAAAAGGTATGGGAAGACTTCCAATTTCTGCTCCAACATATAAAGAATTTGAAAGTTGTCTTGCGCATCCTCAAAATAAGAAAAACTTGAATAAACTAGGCAAAAAGTAATTCTCAGAGCCATCAGAGAACTGAAGCTTCAAGAAAAGCTGTCAGCCCCCCCCCAAATGGAGAGACAAGCAAATTCAGAGAATCTCAGTGCTTGGGAACAGAATCTGCTATGGCATGTTGCTACAGAACTGTCTCATCTCCAGAGACTGTGCACTAGCTGGAGAGATCAGAACAAAACAAACAAACACAAAAGCCAAACAAGAGACTCTTGGCAGAACATGCTTTTAACAATTCTACCACTAGGAGGGAGCCCCATCATGTTGTCAACACCAGGAGAGAGGATATTTTCACTCCTGCTGGTGGCAAGGAAATGAGAAGAGAGCCCTGTGAAGCCAGATGGGGAGCCGTGGTCCAACAGCTGTCCTGCCCTCCAGGGAGCTATCACAGCACTCTCTAAGTAACTGGAGTTTTACCAGAGCGTGGTAGATCTTGAAGAAGGAAACTCATCACTCCAGCCCTCACTAGCCTTCCTGCCTCATCTGCAGGGTAAGTAGAAAGGCTCAGAAGCACTTGTGAAAGAAGGTGAGAGGTCAGAATCACAGAGTAAGACCGGAGCATGGAGCTGCAGAAGGCTTCCCTCCCTGCACCGCAGCACCACCTTCAGCAACTTCCGTATTATAACAGAGCATTTTGGCTTGGTTGGTCAGCTTTCTGTCACTGTGGCAAAATGCCTACCATACATTAATTTAAAAAGAGGAGAGTTCATTTGGGCTCATGCTTTCAGTCCACGGTGGGCACCATTGTGGTGGGGCTGATCATTATGCTGGAGAGAGCATGGCGGGGCAGAGCTTCTTACCCCGTGTCAGGGAGCCAGAGAGGCCAAAAGAACCAGAAAGCAAAAGGTCAGGGACAAGATGTCCCTAAGGTCATTCTGTCATGCGCCACTCTTCTAAAAGGTTCCTAAATGAGACTGTAACAGGGGAGACTCAAAAAAGGAAACTAGAAGAAATGTTAGCCCCAGAAATAACAACTCTGGTAAATAAGCACACAGTACAACTCTTAGCCAGATAAACAGAAAACATCACATTAAAGCCCAACTAGCTCATTCCTTCTACTCAGGTTAACTTTTAACAAAAAGTTACAAGGCAATTGGAAGAGACCATGTAAGTGCAGAACCATACTCAGATATGGTAGATTTTGAAATGATCAGACTAGGAACTTGAAATAAGTATGATTTATATGCCAAAGGCTCTAATGGAAAAAGTGGACAAGTCAGAACCAATAGGTAAAATAGGCAGAAAAACAGATATTCTAAGAAAGAAACAAAAGAGAAGCATCGGAACTCAAAATACCATGAAAAGGAAAAATTTCTTTGATGGGCTTACCTGTACTGAGCACGACCAAGGAAAAAACTCAGTAAGCTTGAATATAGGTCAATAGAAACCTGAACTGAAAAGTTAAGGGAGACAGAAAAACAGACTGCCACGAACTATGGGACAACTGCAAAACATCTAACATAGTCATGATGGGAGTATCCAAGGGCAGCAGTGCAGAAAAAAAAACAAAAAATGAGAAATTCCTGAAATTAAATGTCACATTATGAACACAGGAGACACAGACATTCTATACAGAAGAAATGCCCAAAAAACTAAACTGCGTCATGTCACTTTTAAATTTAAGAAAATCAATGAGAAAATCTTTAAAGGAACTTGAACTAGGGAAGACAAATAACCTGAAGTGCTAGGACTTCTGTTCAGAAAGTACGCCAGTGAGGAAGGATGAACAGTATGACTTTACAGCACACACACACATGCAGACGCACACACGGAACGTACAAGTCCGAAAAATTATCATTTGTAAGTGAAGCACAAGCAAAAATTAAAAGAAATATCACTATTAGGTCTTTATTATGAGAAACGATACTAATACGTTCTTACAAGGAAAAAATTATTTATGTCAGAATCGGAACTATGTAAAGAAAGGAAAAAATGTTAAAAAGGAATAAATGAGGGCAACATGTTTTTCTTATTAATTGATAAAGAAATTTATTTAAAATATTCAATAGTATCAATATTTTAGAGGATTATAGTTTTTGGGTAGCAGTGTGGTAAAAGTTGGGAAAAGGAGTTTGGAATATTCTGTTAAAAGGCATCTATAATATCCATGATGGAATAGTGTTATTTGAAAAATGGATTTAGATTTTTTGAATTCTTTGTAAGTGTGTGTTGTAAAGGTAAATGCATGTTATGAACGCAAAGTATAAACTCTAAAGCAACCAATAAATATATGTATGAATAAGTGTGATTCATGCATTCAGGAAAGAAGTGAAATCTTATGAAATGCTAAATTGTTTTAAATACTCCTCTGGTTTAAGACAATGCATAAAAGAGCATAAGAGAAACAAAAAAAAACCCCAATACAATGGCTAGAAAGTAGTTGTAAATATGTAGATATTAACTTAGCTACATCGATGATCACTGTAAGTGTGAATGATCCAAATAGACCAAGTCAAGGAAAATGTGTATCTGGCCTTTAAGTTAAAATTAAAAGGACACTGAGAATTTGAAAGTAAAGAAAGAAAAGAAAACAAAACAAAACCCCAAACAAAGGTATACCATGCTAACAGTGAAGAAGAGAAAATTTGAGGTCAACTAATTTAATTTTAGACACTATGCTGGAGATCAAGAAAAACCATGAGATAAACAGAAGTATTACAATATTCTGTGGAGATTAGTTCTTCAAGAAGACTTGAATGAATATTCACATAGCAAAAGAACATCATATAACACAAGGGTAATAAAATGATAGGGTAGATAGACAAGTCTGCTATTGTTGAGGACCAACAATCATCTAGAAATAACTGACAGAAGCAGCAAAACATCAGTGAGAATATCAACCGCACAAAACCATCAACTGCATAGACCTAATTTATGTCTATATCTACTTTATTTTAAATTAAGTGCGACTTACCCAAGTGCACATAGAATACCCCAGAACACAAACCACATTCTGTGTCATATAGCACACCTTTGCAAACCCCAAATAAGAAAAATCAGACCAGCAATGTTTTCCAATAATAGTGGGATTAAACTATACTTGAGTAAAAGAATGATAGTTTTGGAATTCTCAAACATTTGAAAATTAAACAATATGCTGTGAATAACACATGGGGCAAAGAAGTCTTAAGAAAAAATTGTAAATATTTTCAACTAAATAAAAATGAAAATTCGACTTTATCAAAATTCTCAAGATGCAGTAAAAGCATCTTTTAGAGGGAAATTAATAGCATTGAATTCCATATTTTTAAAAAAGAAAGCTCTCAGACCGGTAACTAATTTTTCTCCTTGGAAACACAAAGACAACAAAAGGCAGACAGAAGAAAGGAAATCAAAATTAGAACATAAATCAGTGAAATCAGAAAAAGAAATCTATAGAGAAATTCAAAGAAAAAATCTGATTATTTGAAGAAAGTCAATAAAATTGATAAACTTCTATAGTAGCTGTACAAAGACATCTCAACATTTAAAAATAAATTGTATATTCTGTCATATGAGCAGGCAAAGGATGAAAGCTTATGATTATATCAAGAAGTTAAAAAAAAAAACAAAAAGAAGTTGACAAAAGTCATCATTCACTTGTGATGAAAATTCTCTCCAAAGTAGAAATAGAAGAGAACTCCAACTATGAAATCATTTCTGTAAAAGCAAAAATAGCATTAAGGTCATACTTCACAGAGACTTAATGATTTTCTACTAAGAGAGTAAGATGAAGGTTCTCCCTTTGCTGCTTGTATTTCACACTGACTTGGAGGGCTTAGCCGGTTCCAGAAGACAAGAAAAGGAAGCAGAAGGCAAGTAGTTTGAGAAGAAAGAAAGAAAGAAAGAAAGAAAGAAAGAAAGAAAGAAAGAAAGAAAGAAAGAAAGAGAAAGAAAGAAAGAAAGAAAGAAAGAAAGAAAGAAAGAAAGAAAGAAAGAAAGAAAGAAAGAGGAAAGAAAAACCTGTCATTGTTAACCAATAACATGTTTCCCTATGTGGAAAATTCCAAAGAATCAACAGTATCCAAGAAAATGAAAGTTTCTGGATCTAACAATTAATTATATCAAGATTTTAAGATGCAAGGGTTATTTATAAAGTTTCGTTGTTTCCTATGTGCCAAAAATTAAAGACTGGGAATTTGAAAATGAAAATACAATACTACTTACATTAGCACTCGAAATAATGAAATACTTAAGCATAAATTTAACAAAATGTCTACAGGATTTAAGCAAGGAAAACTAGAAGCACTGAGGAAGGAACTCGAAGCTCTAAATAAATGAATAGATATTGTATATCTTTGGATAAGAAAATTCTTATTTTAAGATGTCAGTTCAATGCAATCTCACTCAAAATCTCAGAGAGGTACTTTATAGATGTAAAAATAGTTCTAAAACTTACAGGAGTAGGAAAACTACCCAGCTGATATCACACTGCAAAAGAGAAAGTTGGAGCACTAATCCTACACAACTTCAAAACCTATGATAACTCGACGGTAATCATGACAATGTTGTATGTTATCACAACAACTTGATAGAAACCTGCCAAAAAAAACCCCAAACACTGATTTTATACTTTTTACAGAAAATATGTCAAGATAAACTAAATGTAAAATGCAAAACTAATCACTCCTAAAAAAAAAACAGGAAAAAATCTCAATGACCTTGAATGTGGCAATGAGTTTTTATATATGACAATAAACATGATTCATGAAAGAAAAAAGGATAACCTAGATTGCCCCAAAGTTTGAAATGTCTGCTCTATGAAGGAAATTGTTAAAAATAATAAATGACAGGCTATGGAATTCCAGGTCTGGAGAATATATTGGGAAAAAAGTTTGTCTGAGAAAGGACTGGCACATAAGTTACAAAGTATTCTTAACACTTAACAATAAGCACTAAAACAGTCCAGTTAACAATTGAGTACAATTTTTTAGCAGATATCCGAGAAGAAACACACAGGGCAAGTAAGCCTGGGAAACATGATCTGTCTCCCCCATCACTGTGGGAAGACATCAGTGAGACACCGCAGCAAGCTCTCAGAATGGCTAAAAACCAGGACACTAGCGATTCCAAAAGCTGATGAAGATATGGAATCATAGAATGTGTCATTCCTTGTGAACTGGAAGGCAAAACTGTACAGCTGTTGTAGAAGACTTCCAACTTCTAAGCAAATGATAGCCTTACTATGCAGTTATATAACTTGGTATTTTGCCAAGTGAGTTGAGGTGATTTGTCTACATAATTCCTTGAAGGTGAGTGTTTATAGAAGCTTCATTCATAATTGCGAAAAAAAAAAAGCTTGGAAGCAACCAAATGTCTTTCAGTAGGTAAAATGATAAACTTGCATATTCATGAAATGAAGATTTATCCCATGAGAAAAGTGAGAGCTGAGCATGATGGCACACACCTAAAAACCAAAAGCATGTCTGAAAAAAATACATATCATAGGACTCTAATTCTAAGACACTCAGAAAAGGCAAAACTATGGAATGGGTACAAATAGAATGGTGTCTAGGGGTTGAGAGAGTAAGGTGGAGGAGAAGGCAGAAGAATTGAAATATAGGAAAATTTTGGGGCAGAAGAACTATTATTTTCAATTCTGTCATGGTAAGTACATGACATTGTTCATTTGTCAAAGTTCAAAGAAATATACAATACAAAAAGTAAATCTTAAAGGAAAGAATTAATTTAGCTAATAAACACATAAATACTGGTTTATCAACAAAGAAATATAACACACTAAAGCATAATGTTAACAACAGGAATTATGGGCAGGGAGGGCTGTCTATGGGAATCTGTGCACTTTCTGTTCAATTTTTTAAAGGAACATAAAATGCTCAGAAGATGAAAACTTGATCAGGTATCTTTTGTATATATTTTCTCCAAGTCTATGACGTGTTTTCATTCCGTACATCATTTTTTTTTTATATCTGTACTGGGGATCGAACTCACGACCACATGCTTGTAAGGCAGACACTTATGCTTTTGAGCTAAATCCCAAGCCCTGCCCCTATATCATTTTTTCTCACAGGTCAGAAATTTTTAATTTTAATAATGCCCAGCTCAATTCACTTTTAAACATCCTACTTTTGATATTGTACCTAAAAGGCACTACCAACAGCCCAATGGTTGTTGACATTTTTTCCTTCATAAAAACCGTGGACAACTGTATTCTTTTCTAGCAGATTTACACATTCGTATTTTACATTTAAGTCTATGCCCCAGTTTGAATTGATCTGTTTGGAAGGGTGCAATGAGTGTGTCTAAATTATGTTCTACGTATGAACCACCATTGTTGACAGTTTGATTTGCTTCACTGTTACGCCTTTGCTGCACTGTCAGTGATCACATGACTCTTCTTGTAGCTCTCTTCTAGTGATGTGTTGTCTGTTGTTGCACCAATACTACACTATCTTGATTATATAACTTTCTTGTAACCCTTGAAACTTATTTGCTATTCTAAATCCTAGTTCTCCACATGAACTTTAGAATCAATCTATTGACATACACTGGTTTGGATTTCAATTGGGAACCTATTAAAATCAATATTGAAAAAAACGGATGCGTTACAAATTTTGAGTCTTTCAACTCATAAACAGAATCTTTCTCTCTTGATGCATTTCAATTTTTCATCAGAGTTTCATAGTATTCCTCATCTTCATCTTGTGACATTTCTGTGAAATTCAACACAGTTATCTTTTACCCCTGCATTAGATGTTTGTCAGTTGGTAGGTAGGTGACTGACTTTTCCTTACTAACCTTATATCTTGTGGTTTTATAATTCAACCATTAGTTGTTAAAAAGTAGGCCAAAAACTTTAACAGATACCTCAACAAAAAAGATCCTTATATACGAGTGAACATATGAACAGATGCTTCGTGTCATATGTTATCAGGAAAATGAAAATTAGAACAAAAATGAGAGGCCACTACAAACCGAGGATAACGGCTCAAATGCACAATGTTGACAGCATCAAATGCTGATGAGGATGCTGAGCAACAGGAACGCTCCTTCATTACCGTGAGAAGGCACAGGGCACAGCCCCTGCGAGGCAGTTCGTGGCTTCCTATGAATATGCGTACTCCAGCCAGGAGGACCAGCAGGTAGGTGCCTGATGTCCACCTCAAAGCGATCCTGTGTGTCCACACAAAAGCCTGCATGTGGTCATTTGCAACAATTTTATGGAGCTTTCCTCAAACTTAGAATCAGCCAATATGTCCTACAGGAAGTGAATGAATGAATCGTCAGCTGTATTAATCCAGATGATGGAAAAATTAATGCTAACAAGTAATGATTTATCAAGTTAAGAGATGGCACATGGGAAACTGAAACGCATATTAGCAAGTGAAGCCAACTCAAAAGTCTGTGTATGATACGAGTCTAGCGATGGACATTCTAGAAAGGATAGAAGTACAGAGATAGCAAAAGGATCAGAGTTTATCCAAGATTAGGGAAAAAGGAGGAATTATGAGGAGCAAAGAGGACATGTGGAATAAGGAAGCAGTTCTGTGTGACACTGTGATGGCAGATACATGTTATTCTAAGTAGGTTCAAACTCCAATTATATATAATCTCAAGAACATACTCTGATGTGGGATTTTGAGTGATCATTATGCATCATTATGTATCAATGTAGGTTCGTGGACTGTCACAATTATATCTTTTTCCTGGGATGCTAGTAATGGAGTAGACTGTGTACAAGTAGATGCAAAAAATGTACTTCTAAGTTCTAGTTGGATTTCAGATCTGTTTGCATTGTCACTGCTTGAGTGTCTATTTTGTATTCTCTAATTTTGTAAGTTGAACAACTATTTCTAAAAGGACAATATGTAATTTATCAACCAGTGATCTCTTACTGTTTATCCTTTTTTTTGAAATTCTGTAATATTTCTACCCTTTTTCTGTTTTTTTCTCTTTAAATAAAAAAATTTAAAAAAATGTGTGGGAAATCTTTGGACCTTACAATTTTGTTGTGAACCTAAATAATCTGTACTAAAAACAAAGTTTATTTTAAAAGACAGAAAAACATTAAATTCTATTAAATAATTAGGAATGCATATTCACAAGAGCTTATATTTATGTAAGCTCAAAAATATAAAATTTCTATCTTTTAAAGCCAGGTTTGGTAGTACATGTCTGTAATCCCAGCACTTGGGAGGCTGAGGGAGAAGGATCACTGCATGTTCCAGGCTAGCCTGGGCTTCTTGGTGAGTTTTTCTATATTTTAATATAGATCCCGTAAAGTGAATAGTTGCTATATTGTTGCATTTTAGTTTGTCTTTTGCACTCTAACTTGTAGATAAAATTTAAATTTTATGAATGGTGGTAATTAACAATACTGATTTGTAGAGTGTTTGACATATACACAACTTGAAGACTTCTACAACTCTCTCCTGAAAAGTACTGCAACACCTTTTTTTCTCTACATACGTTTTGTGCATTTTTAATTTTCTTGCAAATTCTTATTAAACATTAACAAGTATTCTTTCAATATTTGTATTTAGCGGGTGTTGTATTGTTTTGCAGAGGGGATTGGAAAAGTGTGCTTCTTGATCATACACTGCAGTATGTATAGTGCCAGGAACTGTGAAGTATTTAGATTCTAGTCAGTTGTCAGCTTCAGGAATAACTATCACTAGGTCAATCTGACAAAAGGGCATTGGTAAATAATTGTTAGCAATTCATGCTATAGCAAACAGTTTTAGTGTTACAATATCAGAGCTTTGCCAAACTAATACCAGTTCCTCATTTATTACAATTGGGATGTGATTTAAGTGCAAATGTTTTAAAAGCAGCCTTCATAGTTTCTAAACATCTCTTTACCTTCTTTCTCACTCTCTCCTTTTATTTCTGACTTTAGGCTTATTTCTCTCATTATAATACTAAGTAATTTCATTTAATTAATCCTCAATAGTCTTCTTTGTGACCTAGTAAGAAGAGGAAAGTTTAGTGTTCATCAAAGTATTTATCATTTTGATGATGACATTGTGGAGGATTTACTTCCCAAAAGAGATACCTTTTACAAAATATTTCACATGTGACGGCTTTAGTTATGGGTACATCATAAAAGCAAAAGAAGTAAGTGTCAGCGGCTAGAGTACAGATGTGCTTTTTCATTTAAAAAGAGATGATGTAATTGTGCTAATTAGAATAGAATTCTACTTCCACTCTGAGGTGTGGTGATTATTGCTGGGTAAATTAATGACTGTGTGTAGCACAGTTTTGCTAACATTTGGGTAAGAATGATATCACGCCCATATACTGGCATAGAGCAAATCAACAATAGGTCAACTGTCAGTGAGGTCACAAGAAAGAGTTAATGGTTTGGTTCAAAGTGCCTGATGCTTTTGGGAAGAAGTGCAGTACTTGTTATCTGTTCCATGCATACGACAGAGACTTTACAACCAACACTGCAGGATTCATGGTGACCCTGCACAAAGTGAATTAGAATTAAACATGGTAAAATACACCTATCTTATAACTATAATTCAGTGATGCTTCACAAACCTCCAAACCTCAGTAACCAATGTCTAGTTCTCTAGTGTTCTATCTCATACAATTTCTTCCCTACTTTAGGGACAGCTATTGTCCTGTCATCTATCACCACAGATAAATTTTCTCTATTCCTGAAATTGATGAAAATAAAATCATATAATATGCACTGAGGCTTTGAGGAGAATGGCTTCTTCTGTTCAACATAATCAGGAACACGAACACATATAAGTCTTCGTATCTGTCAGAAGTGCCGTTTAATTGCTGAGCAGTATTCCAGTGTATAACTATATCACAATTGGCTTCTTATTCTCCAGGATAGATACTCTGATTTTTAAAATAATGTCCTGCTATTATTAGTAAAGTTGGTCTGAAATTCTCTGTTTCACTCTCTTTGTCAGCACATTCTCTCACCTTTCTTGGTAATTAGTTTGGAATAGACTTTCTGACTAAAGACTTAGGTACCTGTTCAACTGTGTAACACCAACATAAGCCAAGGCGAGTTCAGTTGTACTACATTCTCAGCAAATTCAAGTTTGCCAGCTTCTTACTTTTATTTTAGCCAATCTGGTGAATGTAGAATACTAGGCTTTAACTTATGATAGCTAATGATGTGGAATATCTTTATCTTGGGCTGAAGGCTATTCATATCTCCTTTTAACAGTACCTGTTCAAGACCAGATTTTTATGTTTTAATTGGTAGACCATCTTTTTGTAGCTGATTCACAAAGATTTCTTCTGGATATAAGCCTTTTGTTAGGGCTCTATTTTGCAAATAATTTTGTTTTTCATAATAGTGATATTTTTAATAAGAAGATGTCTTAGTTTTAGTGAAGTTAATTTTATCAATTTAAAATTCTGTTTTTTTTGTCTTAAAAAACTTAGTCTATTTGAAGATTTTATTCTCACAATGATTTTATTTTCTACCTATAGTGCTAAGGCTCTGTGAAATGTTATTGCACTAATTTTTTTGTATGGGATGAAGTAGGTGATGCTCACTGTATTCAATCTATTTTTCTATCACCATTTACCAATGCTAATGTTAATGGTTTTCTTCCTCCATTGAATTGCATTGTGACTTATAAATGTGAACTTAATTCTGTCCCTTGTATTCTGCTCCACTCTTGTAGTTTTATACCCTTACATCAGTGTTGTACTGCTTGACATAAGGTGCCTTGAAGTTGGACAGTGTGTTGAGTCCAACATTTTCTATTTAAGATTCCCTTTGCTATGCTATTGTGTTTGTATATTCATGGGATTTTTAAAAACAATGTGTCAGATTTTTAAAAGATTCTCTGTTGAAATTTTGATTGAGATTCTATGAAAACTATAAATCAATTTGGAGAAAAATTTTTATTCTATGAAAAATATAAGTCAATTTGGAGAAAAGCTTTTCAACTCATAACCATGTCATTTCTCCCATTAGTCTAGATTGCATGACATTGTTAGCATAAAGGTCTTGCATAATCTGTTGCTAATTTTATTTTGAAATGTTTTATATCTTTGATTCTATGTTAATAAAAATATAGACCTCAACCTTAAAATACAATTAATATTCAAGTATTGATCTTACAGTTCCTATCATATAAAACTTACTTTTTTCAAACTTACTTCTTATTTTGTATTTTTATTAAAATTTACTGCAATGCTAATGCCAATATTTTCTGAAATAAGTAATTATATTTTATGTGAATCAATAGAATTTGCTTTTTATTTTTTCATATCTTTTTTCTAACTATGTTGCTGTAGCTACGATTTCTATTCCAATGTTGAAATGAAAATGATGCAAGTAAAAATCTTGACCTTATCCTTGAAACTTGTGTGAGTTCTCCATATTTCTAATTTTATCCTGATTTCTTCTTGTATCTGTATTTTATTCACTGGTATATGATTTAAATTCCAAACCTTGGATACTTTCAAAATATATTATTTCCACTTCTCTTTCAGATTAATTTCATTTTAGGAAAAGAACACAAGATATATGATTTCCTTGTACAGAAATTCATTGATGTTGGTTTATAAACCAGCAGATAGGCTGTCATGAAAAGCATTCCATGTTCATTTATCTCATCTTATTCCATGAAGAATAGTCATCTCAGGAAATCAAAAGATGCAAAATGCTGGTGAGGAAGTGAAGAAAAAAGAAGTCTTCACAGTGCTGGTTGGAGTATACATGCAACCACTGGAAAAATCATTATGGAGACTCCTTTAAAAATTAAAGCTAGAAATTGCACTGGACCCAGCTATTCCTTTGTACATGTCTTCCTGAAAGAGTTAAAGACATTGTATTACGCTGATCCATATGCACCCATGTTTAGAGCTACATGATTCATATTAGGTCCATCTTGAAAGTGGCCTATATGTCCAGCAACAGAAAAATGGATAAAGAAAGTGTGGTATGTACACACCATGGAGAACTACTCTGCTAAAAGGATAACTTGGATTGTTTTTAGGAAAATGGATGCGCCTTGAGATCACTGTGTTAAGTGAAATAAAGCAGACGTATGAGGTTAAATATCACCTGGTTTCTCTTATATGAGAAACTCAAATTACAAAGAGCAAAATAAAAGATAGACTACAGCAACCTTTCTCAAAAGGGAAGGGATAAAGAGATGGAGGGGAGGGTGGGAGAGAAGGGAAGGGGATGAAAGGGATGAAATGTGTGATCACAGGTACCAACCTCACACAAGGAATGCAGGCACTGCAAACGTGGACTAATAAAAAATAAAAAGATGACTATCTTTCAAAGGAGAGATGGAGAATTTAAAAAAATACATTCTTTATCACTTAGAACATTCCACTGAACTAAAAAAAATTCTCTGTATTTATCTGTCATAATGGTTCTCGAATGTCAACTAAATCAAAATGTTGCTAAAGTTCAAATTGCTGATATTGTTAAAGATATCGCTAACTTCTTTTATGAATTACAAAGACAGCAGGTTAAAAACTGTGTATTTCACCATTTATTCTATTCTGTAATTTTTTTTCCTTTTATTTTGAAGCACTGTTTTGGGTTTAGATACAATTAAAAATGCCATGGTCTTTCTCATGGATTAACATTCTAACGAGATGTTTTCTATTTGCCTCTGAGAATACTTCTGGTCTGCTGTATATGGTACTAATACAGCAACTCTGCTTTTATTACATGCACAACACATCAATTTCCTCCCTTTTATTTTCAACGTAATCTGTGTTATTTAAGTTGCATTACTTGAAAAAAAAAGCATATATTGGTTTTAAAAAGAAAATACATTCTGATTCATTATCTTTTAATCATAAAATACAGCTCACTTATATTTAGGAATTTACCAGGATTATTTTGTTTTGTTTTAGGTCTATTCTCTGTCTTTTTTTCTAGATGTTCCTTTGGATTTCTTTCGATTTTTCTCTACCTTTTTTCATTTTCAGATTAATGAAAATTTTTTACTGTACCCCTACACTGTTTTTAGCTTTCTATTTTCTATCATCTTAGTGTTATTATTTTATGTTTGCTCTGGAAATTAAAATACTTAAATGCCACAGTATTTTTAGTATTAAGAATGTTTTATTATGTTTCGCTATATATGTAGTGATATACATTAAAATTCCAATGCCGTCTGTCATTTGGCTACATATTTCTAAATACTTTACCAAAATTTAATCTTCTTACTTTTACTTTAAGCCGTCTTTTGTCTTTGGATGGAATTATGACACAGAAAGTTCATAATTTATATTCCACATACTGAAAACTCCCAGTGTTCCTAGCTCTTTCCTGTGGCTCCTCCTGCTTCGCTCTCCCCTAAGCAGGGTGATTTCTTTCATATTTTGCATTGTGCAGCTCTGCTGGTGATGAACATTTATTCTCAAGTTTTGTTCATATGAGAAAAGGACCTTATTTTATAAAGGACATTTTGTTGGTATAAAATGTGCCTAGAAATTTGTTTTTCATTTCAGTTTCTCAAAGCTGCTCTCTGTCTTTTAACTTCTATTATCTCTAGTGAAAGGTCTGATATTGTTTGTGCCACGGTTACCTTTTGAGTGTTAGGACTCTGTTCCCAGAAGGAAAACTCTGGGCTGGTATTTCCTCTCTACCTTCGGCTTCTACCAGCTGCGCTGTGATTTTCCTGAGAGTCCGGGTAGGAGCAGTTGTGTTGCTGGGGGTTGCAGAGGTTCTTTGATCAGCCAGTTGAAGCTTCTTTTCACAAATCTGGAAAACTTCATATATCTTTACACATGTTTCCTGGTCTACTCTTTCCCTTTCCCAAGGGGCTTAGCTACACGTGCCCCGCTCACCCCAATGTCCTCCTAAATATTTTCAGTCTCTCTCTGTCCTCTTTTCACATTGCTGAGTATCTGTTCATCGTTTTTAAGCATGTTAGATTCGGGGCGGGGCTTCCACCTTTAGTTAATCCTCTCAAGTGCCTGTATGGTTCCAGACCATAGATTGCTTTGGCCTGTAGATGTTTACCCAGCTGCTTTCCAGTTATTTATCTGCTCGGAGTAGTTAGGAAGGGCTTTGCCCGCGAGCTTCTGCGGCACCTTCCGGGACTGTCCGGTGGTCCTTAACAATGAACCCCCCTGCATGCCTTCTCAGGGTCCTCTCCACATTTTCTAAAAGGTTTTAATCACATCATTGTACATTTTCATGTCCAGTAATGATTATTTTTCCCAAAGGCTGCACATTTGGTAATACGCTGTGGTGAGGCTACCTCTGTTGTGACTGTTTTTCCCTTTTTATGTTTATTATTTGTCCTCAGTATGTGCCTCTGATGCACCATAGGCCCGTTCATCTCAGGATGCTGACGCACACACGGATCGCGCCTGGGTCATTTTCATCCTTCTTTCCACACCGCCCTTCTCTCTCCCTTCTTGCCAGCTCCTCTTCCAGTCTCCAGAGTCTACCTCCCTGCTCCCTACCATTTCTTTTATTTTGTTCTTTGAATTATTTATATTTGGGGTTTTCAGAAAAACCATGCAACATTCAACCTTCAGTGTCTGATTTATTTCACTAAGTGTTGCTATCTCAAGATCCTACAAATAGCTTTATCCTTCTTTATGGTTGAGCAATACATATATATATATATATATATATATATATTTTTTTTTTTTCTTAAACGACTGCTGTCATTTTAGGTTGTAGTCTGGAAAGTCATTGATAACAACCTAAGTGCTGTGATAGAGTTAGGGTTAGGTCATTCATAACAACCTAAGTGCTGTTGTTATAGGGTTAGGTTTGGGGCAAATATAAAGGGACAACGTAAAATATTACCAACACGTCTATATTCCAGTATAACTTTATTTTCAAAACCAGGTGTTTGCTTACAGATTGTATTTTGCTCAACCCTTCTCTGGAATGTTCCATTTTATTGTAAGTGGTGTTCAGTTTCGTTAGGGTTATGGTGCTGGTGAAATTTTTTTATCCTGTCCATTTTGTTCATTATTTTTATGGCTTTAGGTCAGTTTTGAACTTACTTCTTCCTAGGTACCTTTCTTAGATGTAACTCATGTAGGCTTTTCCTGATATTCATGCACCAGTCAAGTCATTCAGCCAAGTGTCCTGGGCCAATGGTGGCATCGGATGGTCACTATGGTCCTTTGGTCTAAGCTCTGTATGCTCAGGGCAGCCCTTCACCACAGCTGGGCCTCAGCTCTTGTGCAGAATTCATGCAGAACCTCCCTGCAAATCTCAAGCATTCTAACCAACTGGGACTCAGCTCTTCCTCAGCAAGCAAACAAGATTGTCACTCAGTTTGGGCTCCACCTCTTCATGTCCTGAAACAATAAAATATTCCCACACAACTGCAGTAATTTTACCTCCAAGTTCATAGCCTATTGCTGAACACCTGCAAATGAGGGCCATGTGTATTTTTTTTCCCAGTTTGGTAGTTTTTCTTTGTTTAGATGACAGAACATGTCCAGTCCCAGTTATTTTGTCAATGCCAAAAGGGAAAATTCACTGACCATTTGCCAAAGGATTATTAATTTTTTAAAATTAGACTTCCTTCAGATCTTCTAAGATTAGATGAGAGACATGTTTCGTTGTCATTGGCTACTGGCTACTGAGTAATATGTACCATAGCATTCAGAATATATTCAGAGTATAGCAATAGATCTGATATATCATTACCTGATAAAACATCCATTAAGTATGGAACTGTCCAACAATTTCAAATTTTAAAAGTACACATGCCAAAGTTTTGAAGGAACATGTATGTATAAATGACTACATAGTAAACTACACATGCTTTGACCCAATTATGAAAATGTTCCTACACAACTCCTGATTTTACTATTTTTCAGGAAAAAATGATATTTGGAATGCTTATCCAAAATGCAGGTTTCTGGTGAGTCCACCTAGGGTTTATGTAAGTTAAACATTGAGGAGTTTTAGGAAAAAAGCACTTTAATAGAGTATCCACTTTTAATGCCTACATTGAGATGACATCATGTGTGACAATGTGACTCCCTACCCCACAGAATAGCTTCCACAGCCACTGCGGTTTTTAGAGCAAAACATTCTTTTTGAAAAGCTAACCGATGTGGCAAATATAAGGGATTTAAATTGTTATTAAAAGCATAACACCAAGAAACCAATATAATTGTGGGTGTAGTTCATGCTCTACCATTAACTCTGAAGAAAGATGTGTAACTTCTCAACCCTCTTTAATAAACAAATAATAAACATAAACTGAGTATGGAACACTACATGGCTTGGAAAAATGACTCCTGATACTCTTTCCAGATTTGTCTTTCTCCACATAGATTCAAAGAGTTGCAATTGAAGATCGCCATCATTCTGCATGCAACATTTTCTGTGTTATATACATCATTCTAAATTGTTGTATTATACTTAATGAATATCTAACAATTTCTTGGCAGATTATATTTGTGAACCTTTTGCCCTAACTAGAATAAAAGTCTAGAAAAAGTTTCAGGCTCCTTTTTTCTTCATGCCTGTTTCTGTGAGAGAATTTCTTCTCTTGAGAGGAAGTAGTATTTGAACTCCAATTATAATTCTTTTCTCTCATCAGCTTCCTTCCAGTGAGAAGGGAGAACTGTAGCACAGGTCTCAGTTCACGCTCCGCTCCATCTAGCTGCAGGTCTGCAGTGCAGTGTCAGAGGCTTCTTCACCCAAACCAAACCGATTGTAAGAGCAATGCATGAGTGCAGGAGGCCTGTCTCTCCTGAAACATACAGATGATTGCAAATAAATTGCTTTAAAAAAATAACAAAACACCATCTCAAACTACTGAATTGCAGTAGAAAAGCATATTTCAATCTCGGGAAGGGTGTAGAACTGTGGCTGGCAGATTCTCTACAAGGGAAACCTTACGTAATTAATAGGACTCAGCCTTTAACTTTTTAAACATGCTTCCCTTATTAAGCTTTCAACGTTCTGAACTATAATATCAGGCCACAGCTGCTAGAAATTTATTTATCCAAGAAGATGATTGGAGTCTGGCCTATCCCTTAGAGAATTTTATTTAGCTTTTTGGATATTTGCCTCTGTTTTGCCCAAGAAGAGGATAGAAAGGAATGATGTAAATATTTGCATGTGGTCTGAGAAAAGATGTCACGATTTCAAATTCCCTTTGGTATAGTCTCTAATTGTATGTCGCTACCCCGAATGTAGGTCTCACCCACTCAGTTCTATTCACGTTTGCCAAGGAATGTAATGCACAGAAAGTTTATTATATTATTCTAATATCTTGTAAATATTCGAATAATAAGTGGTGGCTGTTTTGTTTATGCATTAAGGAATTTTATTTCAGCCTGTCTTCTTATAAATTACTGTTGCTATTAATATTGTTGCTACACTTCTCAGATTGATGCTTAAGTGTCCTCTAAACAAAATAACAGGCAGAAGGGCTGGTCTGGTCCATTTGGTTTCACGACATGCTATTCTCAGGCGGTCACCTTAGGAACCAGGCCTGTATGACGCTTCTCACTAGCATATTGTCATTTCCCTGTGTCTGGAGTCTGCAGGGTCCTGTAAGCCGGGGACATGTCAGGTGTTCGCTTTGAAGAGGCGAAGGCCAAAGCACTGGGTGTCACCTGTCACCTCTGCCGGTGGTAGTGCATCAAGCACCCGGAGTCTCGCACTGTGTGGACTCCGTGCTCACCGCATCTTGGCCCCGGGCTCCCTACCCTGAGTCCTGAGCTCCCCAACCTGGTCCTGGGGGTGCCCCAAGCCCCAGGTGTTAGGATCCCTAAATTGGAGCAGGTGTTGGGTTCGAACTCATGATGATGGCACGGCTGTTGCACACTGCGGTGGCGCTGCGGGCCCCGCCCGCGCTGTCCCTGTCTGCAGGGACACGGAGGCGGGGGGAGGCGGCAGTCCCCGCGGTCCCCCGCTCAGCCCCTAATTGTCAGCCGGGCGCTCAGGGCTTGTTTAAAATAATTAGAGCGCGCAGGGCTCCCAGCAGCCACCAGCCGCGGTGACAAGCGAGCTGCGGGCTGCAGCGGGAGGAGGGAGAGGCTCATCCCCGACGCGCACGGATAATGCAGCTGGGAGCCGCGCAGACGCGCCTACCGCGCTGGGAGGGGCGTGCACGGAGACCGGGTGCTTACTCTTATTTTATTTTATTTTTTTTTCGAGAGATAGCTGAAATCTTTCTTAATTACCGCTTACTCCAATGACAGAATTGTAATTTATCATTTAGTTGTAATTTGACATATGTTCACACCTTTGCCATTTCCAATTTCCTCCCGCGCTCTAATTGTGCGCCGCGCCCGCCTGTCACGCGCGTCCCCGGGGATTAATTCGAGCTGTCTGTCTGCGCTGCCGCAGCCCGTCCGCCCGCGTGACAGCGTCTCGGCCCGCGTCCCCCCGGGCCCGTCCCCGGCCGCCGCCACCGCCGCGCTGTTTACTGTTTATCCCACTCTACATCGGTGGCTTTTCCGTGTTGCATTAGGCTCCAATCACGCTCCTGGCTGTCAGCTGCAAAGAAAGAAAATGTTACATTAATTACAGTGGAGGGGAGGTGCTTGCGGCCCGTAATAAACAGGCCAGTAGATGTCTCTCTCTGTCTCGGAGATCCACGCAGGGTTTAAATAGGCTGGTCCCACCTCGGTCTGCATCCTTCAGAGCTGCCTAGGCTCCAGCATAAACGTGCAAACCGGCATCCGAGCAAATGCAGCTTTTACAGGCCTGGCCCCTTTAGCCTCTGAGCCCAGGTAACGGTGGTGACGATGAACCTCAGCTCACCCCACCCCCACGTCCCCACCCCCGGCCACGGCTTTTACAAAGGTCAATTGTTTAATTCATGGTTTCCACACAAGCAAGGTGAGGAGCTGCGACGGTGAGCAGCGCCTTCAGTGAGCACAGATGGAGACCAGTTTTGGGGAAAGGTGGATGTGGTTTTGCGCCATCAGAATCTGTTAATAGACCGTTCCCTCCTCCTTCCTAGGGCCATCACAGTCCGTTAAAATCCAGCAATCATTTCTGCATATGCCATCAGGTTTTTTTCCTTCTAAAAAAAAAAGAATTCGTCCTGTTGCTTCCAGCCTACCTAAGCCTAAAAATACATGCTTCCTGTCCTTTTGCTGAAGACATTTCCATTATAATGTAAAACTTCCTTGCAATAGGAAACAAGAAATTGCCCCCACCCCTTTAGGCTGGTAGGAAGGGCAGTAATTCATTGAATTAGTGGCGTCGAATTAGTGGCATCCTTCTGCCACTGGCCTCCGAGAGTGAAAGTGGTTTCTCGGACTATCTAATTATCTATGGAAATGAGCTTACATTTTGTTTTCTATTCTCAACAAATTTCTCAGTCTTGCTTCAGGTAATTGTGGGGCTAATTTACTCTGTAGCTTCATCCCCCCCCTTTTATTTTGTAATCCTAGCAATTAAAGTTCTGCTAATTACAGTTTTTGGCTTCAGAATCAGAGTTTTAATTCCATATATTGGAAAGCCACATTGTCGTTATTTCACTTATTCACAGCTTGTAAAATACTGATATTTCTGCAAATATACACATGAAACTATACTGTTAGGTGTTACAGGTTTTATGGACAACTACTAAGGCGTAAGTGAAGAAAGTAACAGCCTATAAAATATGGTAACTGAAGATGAAAGTTGTGAAATATTGTCCAGACTAGTTTTCTTCAATTTCATAGAACAGATCATACATTTTCACATCAGTCAAACTACTTTAAATATGTATATATATATATATATATATATATATATATAATCTAAAACATTAAAATCTTGCTGATCAAAAGTAACTTTTTGATACATCTCATTTTTTCCTTCTATGCTCTATTATAAATAGTCTGAAATATTACTGAAATCTAAATTGAGCTTCAAAATTTTGTGCAAATAGAATGCAACCAATTACTTATCAGCAACTCCAATTTTCCAGCATTTTAAAAGTTTTAATCAAGTATACCAAAACAGTAAAAAGGAAAAGTTCAGAAACAAGGGAAGAGGCCCAGAGAATAGAGAAGAAAAGTTAGGGAGGAACCAGTAGGGGACAACAAAAGAAGACCCACAAGTCATCAATTCAGCAAAAATGCAACACCAAGCCAAAGGCTTGTGTTAGGGCATTTAATGTGCAAGAGCTCCTACTTGGAAGTAATTTTTAGCATCAACTCATTGCCTCTCTCTCTCTCTCTCTCTCTCTCTCTCTCTTTCTGTTAAGGATAGGCATTTCTTATATATGCTTTTTAAAAAGGTTGTGAAAATAATATAAGACCCTATTTACTATGCACCTCGATTGCTACAACACATTTGTAACTGGCTTCTGTGCTTTTCAAATTTGGAATCCTGCTTGTGCACATAATGGTCCTGTGACAAACATAGCTCAAAGACTATTTTTATTTTGGAAGCACTTGCTTAATTCCCTTGCTGACTTTCACAATTACCCATGATTAGATTTTGCTTTAATGTGCCTACCTCTTTGTCACTACCCCGTCACAGGAATGTGCCACATTCATTCCTGGTGGGTCCGTTGGTTCACACATCTCTTCATATGTTGGTTCAACAAGTGATAGCACTGTGCACAAGACAATTTCTACAGATTTCTGCAGGTACAGAGCTCACTTTCAGAGAATCCGTTTATTCTTGGCACTGACTCCAGATGGTACCTGTTCTGCTTTGCACCCCATCCGTGTGGCACTTCATCTCATATGTGTACTTACCAGCTCTCCAGATCCAGCCTCTTCTGGAGGGGACAGATCAATTTGAATCTTCTTAATGAACCCTTTCTGACTCACACTGAGCCAGGAAATTTGATTTTAAATTAATGTTATTTTATGTACTTTTAAGGGCTTGTTTTTTAATTTTGTCAAGACTAATTTCTTCTTCGTTTGGTGAAGCAATGCCTTGCAAGCAAGATTTTATCCCAGTCATTTGCAGAACTCTTTAACTGTCTGCTTGTTCCCATTGTTGTACCTGGATTTAGGCTTCTGGTGCATCTGTTTAAAAACCCTCAGGGGAGAATCCTGGTGAAGAGCCACAACTCCCACTGACATTGGGCACAGAACACACTGATTAATGGATTGACCTGGGGATTAGCTGTGCCTTACCCAGCTTTGAGGAAGTCAAGTCACGTTGTGATTGTTCTACGCAGACATGACTGGAACTGCCACCTGCAACATGGTGACATTAGTGCAATGTCCTATGTCAGTTTTGTTATTAAACAAAACAAAATTAGCAACAGATGGTTTTAAACTTGTATGAAATGAGAGGAAAATTACAAAGAAATTTTCCATTATTTCATACAAAAGAAAATTTGATGACATTGTGCAGTGAAAATGCAAATAACGATAGTGGATACGAAAAAAGAATTTTGGCTGTTAAGAAAAGGTTTTGTTAAATTTAAAAAGTCAAGGTAAGTCATACAGAACAAAGACGGAGAAAAGAGCTCATTCTTGGTGATTTCTAGTTGACAGACTTGCTGGTATTACGGACAAGGGCTGAGAAGCCAGTTTAGCAGAGGGAGGCGGGGCCTGTGAAGTTATGATGACGTCACCAGCCAGCTGCCCAACCACCGTGCGGGAGCCATAGTCAGGGGTGTGGCTGCCAGAGGGCGATTTCAATGCGTATCTGTGGATCTAATAGGAGAATGGGGGAAAACTAGGACACCTTACAGGAAAACCACAAGACCTAAACACAAATAGGATTACAGGGTCCAGCTGATAACAGCAAATAATTGTAAAATAATCTGAAATGCACATTGCTTCCTTACTTGCTGTTTTTCAGGCATAGGAAAACACATACTGCCGTCAACCTACTTTTCTCCACCAAGAAGACTTTATGAGCATAGAAAAAAATCTATTTTGTCATGTTAGTTTGTACCAACTCTACCACAAACAAGTATAAAATGTGAGCTGAGAAATGTAAAAATCGATCTAAAAACATCAGTTGTTGGGGATCACAAATTCACAATGGCTGATTTTTCATACTTCTCTGAGGGGTAAATGGAGATTTGGGATTACAGTATCACCTTTATTAGCATAAAATCGTCTCCACCTTTATTAGAATAAAATCATCTCCTTCCTGAGTTATCAATCTCTGAACCTCCCCCTACCTAGCCCCTCCTATCACTGTACACACCCACTGCATTGTACACACCCAGTAAACAGTGGCTGGTTTGGAGGGTCTGGGTCTCTGCTCATCCTGAGCAATGACCTCCCAGCTCCCCATCATACATTGCTAAATTTGTTTGTTTCTTATTTCATCCTTTCTCTGTACAGGCAGTTGGGGATCTTGGTCAAGTCTCTGAGAATCAGTAGCTATAATCTGAGAGGCCAAACATTTTTGAAGGCCAATATTCTAGAGAAAATGGAAATTAATTGAGGTGATTCAATTTCCAATTTAAAAAGCTTGAACAAAAAGTTTCAGTGGCATATACCACCCCTCCCCCTTCTCCCAGTTCTCAACACATACAAAATTAAAGAAGGCATTTGGGAAAAAAATTTTCCAATGTGGAAGCAGGGGATTTTTTAAAGGAATGTAAAGCATAAAATAACAGACATTTAAATCTGAAATATGCATGCACAAAGATAGTAACAATACTTTGTAGAGAATTAATACATCTAGCAATAAATAACAGAAGGGGAAGTGCATGGATAAAGGAAAGTCTAAAATTGCCCCCAAAAAAGCTATGGAATTTTTCCCTTTGATGAAAGTGAGTATTTCTTAAGCATGAAATAATTTTTCCTAAGCATGAAAGGAAATATTGGTAATTTAGGTATATTAAAGTAAAAGTATTCTATTCATTAAAGGATACTTTCATGAGAGTAAAAACTAGGGTGTAATAGTAAATTTTCAATATATATAGATGATCAACTGAGTGCAGATATATATATATATATATATATTCTCCAATAAGGGGAGAAACAGATAAGTAAATATGAAAATAGGCAATAAATGTATTAAAAATTGTTCACCTTCATCTGCCTTCAGGGAAATACAAGTTAAAATCACCACAAGCTAAAACTGTACACAAACCAGAATGGGTAAAATAAAGCCTACTAACACTACCACACATCAGCAAAGATAGAATATAATTGAAGCCCCCTTCTTGCCAGGGCAACTGCCAATCTCAATGCTCACATATAAATCAGTGATTCCACTTCTAGGCACATACTTATCAGAACTGTGTTATGTCTGTATCACAGAGCATGTATATAAAAATGGCTTGTGTTATGTTATGTGTAATGTTCAAAATTAATAAATAAATGACCACCAAAAATAAAATGAGTAAGTAAGTTATACTGTTTCCATTCAGTAGACTACTATACAGCTATGAAAAGAAATTCAATATTGCTACACCACCAACAGGGATGAATTTAATGCTATTTTTGTCAGTGAAGAGAAGCCAGACTCCAAATAGCATATATGATAAAATTCTATCAGAAAAATTTTCAAAACAAATGAAGCTGATTCATAGTGTTAAGCATGTGGACAACAGTTAGCTTTAGATGTGTGGTCCAGTTGGAGGGGATACACTACAGTTTCTTGAGTTTTGATAATATTTTTCTTGACTTAGCTATTTATACTATGGTCTTTCCATTTAATGAAAATTCCCCAAAGTTGACTTCATCACCTTTCTCTTCTTTAGCTCGTGCTGTTAACTGATCCCCCTCCTCATCCGTAAGCAAAGCCCCGGCTCCCGTTGTAATGGTGTTTGTAGGTGAGGCCATTGGGAGATAACCAGGGTGGGGTGGTTCCCGAGAGGGATGCTCTGGCCCGGTGGGTTGGATGTCCTTGTAAGCAGTGATACCAGAGGGCTTGCCTTTATAACCACCCAGGGCAGGGCATGAAAGGGCACCATGAGAAAGTGGCTGCTTAGAAGCCAGGAAGGGAGCCCCCAGGACCCAGATCTGCCCTGGTCTTGGATTTCCCAGCCTTCAGGACCATGAACAGTAAATGTCTGCTGTCTCCACCACTGTCCTGCGGTACTCTCTGCGGAAGCCCATGTTCAAAGAGAATCCAGTAACTTCCACAGGATAAGTACGATGTATGCTACATCATATTTCTCCCTAAGTAGCACTGTGCGGTCTAACAGTCTGAGATATTTAAACGCCTGCTTGCTTTCCACATGGCCTTTCAGGGAAAGCAGAATTCTCATATCTTGCTTTGAGTTTACTTTATCAAAGTGAAACAGCATTGTATCCAGCACATATTACAATAAACAACACTAGACAGGACTTCCCTGCTGGGCACCTCCTTCGGTTTCACTGCACTCCTCGCAGGCCTCACCCCAACCTGTGCTGTGCTGAGTACACAGATCATTGGGCAACAACCCTCCGTTGAGTGATTCGATTCACTTCCAAAAGCAGTCTCACCACGGGGTGGGTCTATTCAGAGGTAGATCGTCATTAATAATCGCACAGTATGGTGTTTTCTTAGTACACTTGTGGTGCTTTTTTCTCAAGGGTGGTTTGTGATACAGGTCTCACTATGCGGTACAGGCTGACCTTGAACTCACTATGTAGCCCAGGCTGACCTGGAACTTGCAGCAATCCTCAGCCTCTCAAGTACTGGAATTGTAGGAGTATACTGCCATACTCAGCTCTTCTTAGTATATACAATGCAGAGTCTCATGTTGACCTATTTGGGATCTATACAAAATTCACAAATAAAAATATAGTATATATGATTATGGATTATTAAAAATTAAAGCAGCTTTCTAAGGAATTATATATCCTATAATCTATAATAATCAGCAGTGTTTTGAAATACAAGGTATTAAATATTGCTTCTGGTATAAATCTAATTTTTCTAACATGTGTCTTTAATTCATTGTTTTTTTCATCACATTTTCACTCTTTTCTATGTTTTTGTTGGTAACTTGTTTTCAGCTACTTTACTATTCTGGAATGTACTCAGATATGGATTAGACTGTATTCTTTCAAATGCCATCCCTCCCCCCAGGAAGAAACAGAAATGGAAACTGCTCAAACCCAGACATTGGCTCTGTGTGCAATACATGAATCTTGAAATACAAGAGCTCCAAAGAATAATAACACAGTGCTTTGCAGTTATATAATACTTTGCTTTTCAAAGAAGTTCTCATAATTGGATCTGCATATATATTTTATCAGTATATTTGCTGATCCAGTGTGTAAAACCAAAATTATTCTCTAAAATACTCATGTGTTTCTCTGTTTCTACATTAGCAGTCTTGAGAGAGCCACATCTTGATCAGTTATCTGCTGTTCTTCCTTTCAAACGTTTCATTTCAAAGTCAGTGTTAAAGTACATTTATAAATACATCACACCTTCCTATGGAGTTATTTCATACTTAATTTAGTGTCATGGTTTTATATTTTGCCTTTTATGGCACTTTCCTCACAGTGATGTTAATCCTGTTTTAAAAATAATCAGAGAACATCTATTCTAGAGTCTTAACTGATTGCTAGTTTATTGATCACAGCTGATTCTTCATCCTCCGTGGCTAACTAGTTTTAAATCCTTCTCTTATAGTCGACATTATAAACTGTAGATTTCCAATATTTTTTACACCTTGATCCTCAGCACCTCATCCTGGAGTGCTGGCCTCATATGAGGGGATTCTGCTCTCTCCTTTCTGCATACTGTGACCTGTGGTGAGGTTTCACCCTGAGACACCACATCACCTTTGAGCAACAGCAACAATCCCTGCCACAAGATACAATCTCCTCCACGATGATGTCAATTGCTTCTTCTCAATTTGTTGGGGCCTGCTGTTCCATAAAGCAATAAAGCAAAGCAAAACAAAACAAAAGCTCAAACAAGCAAAAAAAACCTCATGAAGATCTTCTATGTCCAGTTGGTAGCAGAGAAACATTAATTACTATCTAAAAGACAAAAGATTAAAGTTGCTCAAAGAAACTGCTCTTAAGAAAGTCTCTAAGTTTTTTTTTTTATGCTAAGCCACCACCAATAAACATTTATCCTATACATTAATAAAAGTGTTAATTAACAAAACACATTATAATTCTGCACAAGTATTTGAAGATTATTCTTAAAAATATTTATATGGCATCTGAAAGTGATTTTTAAATTCCTATTATATATTTTTTGTTTTTCACTCTAGCATAGTTATTTTTAAGGAACATGAGCATTAACTTTCTGAAATAATTTTTTTCCCAAAGAATCCATCTCTCTGACATCATCACTGCGATTTGGCTCTCTTAATAGTTTAGATTAATGGACTACAAAGGACAGAAAGATCTTGCAGTCAGAAGTGGCAGAAGTCTATGTTACAGATCCAGAAATCAGCTGAAACACTGGTATCAATAATGAACCAGTATCTTTGTAGGTGTGACCTTCTTAGTTGCTTCCTAACTGAAGTCTCGGTTGACATACACAATTTTAAATCAAGTGTCAGTGGGATTAAAGTCACAGGGCAGGTAAACAAGAGCAGATTCCAGGAACTGATGGTGTCACAAACCTCTTTGTGCTACTTAGGCCCGTTTTAAATATCCAGTCACTGTCAGGGAGCAAGAGGGACTGGTAGATAATGAAATATTGAATTATTGTTCAAAATAAGCACCCCTGTTGTTTGATATGGAGGAGTTTATCTTGTATGAGTCTTCCATGTTCTCGCCTAGTTAAAAAAAAAGCTTTTACATCAACTTTTAATCATTATTTTTATGCCTTTTTTTCATTAGTTTCTCTTGTTTTCTAGGCCACATCGATTATCTCAACTGTGCCAGTCACAGATTGCATGTATCTAACTGAATTCCTGGAACTCTAGTTATCAGAGCTGCATCTGAAAAACAGAAAAGGTGCCTATGGTCATCTTACAGAGCTGCTAAGCAGATTTTTTAGAAACTGCTCTAGGGAGAACACACAGCACAGAGCCTGACTCTTAGTAAACATAGACTTAATTTTTTTCTATATATAAAAGAGTTTTAAAAATAACCCAAGATCTGTCCTTTTCACATAATTGGTGGCACAGAGCCTGAATTGCAATGGTCTGAATTATAATCACAACAAGCCCATGTCACAGAGGAACACACATTCCGCTAAGTGGATGGTAACTGACTGGTGAGTTCTCTACCATCAGGAGTTCACCAGTGAGAGAGAGCCCACTCTTCGGACAAGAATGTCAGAGGAAGGCCAGGTGAGGGACAGAAAACTCCTGCATTGCAGGATGGTGACTTTTTTCACCTGGGTCTTATATCCCAGCCCTACATTATGGAAGGACATTGTTGTAAAAGAATTTTTGTCATGACACATCTGACTTTAGGCCCAGATGAGGCAATAGGCAGGAGTGTATCAGACTAGAAAAGGAACTTTCTACTGATTTTCCCCTTGCTGTAGAGAATGACTGAAAAATCAAAGGGCACTTGTCCCTGTGAAGGTCCAGCTCTTTGGAAAGTGCTAGAAGACCATTTTCTGGCATTTCAAAGGACAGTCCTCCTTAACTCCTACTCCATGAGCTATGAGAACCAAACCTTCTGAGACATGATAGCGATTAGACGTTGATGGGACATTCTCAATATGCTCTTTCTCTAAAAATTCATTTGTTCCTCTACTTTACAGATGTATTGGTTTTCTATCTGATTTGGGGAGGAAACTGTTCCTTTAGCATGGGTAGTTTGAAGACAACTGCTCCAGGGAAGTTCCATGTGTCACTGGCAATCATGATCACTTTGCAGTGGGATGGTCACCTTTCATTGGTCACCCTTTGGTGGGCTTCTGGTAGTGAACAGAAGGAAGATTGGAGGTGGAAAAGCTTCATGGCTGTATCCCCAAATCCATCTCAAAACATATGTGTAGCAAGCAGGAAGGCTCACTGTGTGCAAGTATAAGTAAAATGTACATCTGCCTTCACTATATGCTAGATGCTTGCAAAAACTGGGAAGAAATGGGTGGACTCTAGAACTGAGAACTATGGTGCCTGCCTTAGTTACTTATTACTCATTGTTGAAAGAAAATACCTGATACCCAAGTTAGGGAAGGAAAGGTTTATTTCTTACAGTTCTTGGAGGTTTTAGTTAGATCCAGCTGGCTCCAAGGCAGCATGGTGAGGGGCAGCCCTTCATGGTGGCTGCAAACAGCAGAAGCAAAAAACCACAACAGTGCCAAATCAGGAAGGAGGAATGAGTCAAAAGAATTAAGACACTAATATAACTGTTGCATGATTTTTTCCAGCATTGGAATTTTGGAGGTAACAGCATTATTTCTTGTCTATGACTATCTATAGGAGAAATAAAATTGTAAGTGGCTGTCCAAGTGATTTTTACAGGAGACATGAAAAGGCAAAGTGAGTAACTACTTGGCCATCCCAGGGAATGACAGAAACATAGTCATCTGAGCATCACAGCAGGGACAAAGGCCGAATAGGAGGGAGTCAGTGCAGTGGAAAAGAACATCCAGAAAGAGCTCTGGTTATAGTCGTTAGAGAAAATAAACCAGCTCTATTAAAAACAAAAAATAAGGACCAGAACACTTTAGATCTTGTTGCCCACTACCCTGTCCAATAAATTGCAATTAGAGAGATGCTAGAGGCTTTAGATACCACAGAGGGAAAATTCTAAGTGAGAAGGAAACAGGGCCCATGAACTTAGAGTTTAGTCTCTGAAATACAGAGTGTGCAGATCTGCCACACGGGGATGCATCTTTTCCCATGTGAGATGCTGTATTGGTTTAAAAAACTGGCCTCAAAGGTCCATGTGTTCAGGGTGTGTTACCAGCCCATGGCAGCCTAGCAGAAGCTAGGTCACTGGGGAGGGATCCCTGGCTTTGGGATGTGGCCTCTCACTGTGTCTCTATCTTGTCCCCCAACCACCATGAGTGGGCAGCCTCCTCAACACCTGCTTTGGCCGAGAGGCAGCCCAGCTGCTTGGCCCCCTGCAATGGAGTTGGTGGACAGTAGACAGAAATCTAAAAGTTGTGCATGAGAATAAACTTTTCCTGTTTTCAAGTTTGTTATTTCAGGTGTTTTTGTCACAGCAACAGCAGGCTCATGAGCAGGAATGGTAATTTCATGGGAACTTGGGTACTTTTAGTGTAAAAAATGAGAATTCTGACTTGTTAGAATGTGAGAGCTTCAGTGTTTGGTGGGAATTAATACAGCCCTTGAAGGACTGAAAAAGGATTTGCAAAAGACTGAATTGAGTTGTTGTGGAAGAGGGTTTTCATACTTTTCTGGTCTTATAAATATCTACGAGTTATATTAACTTGTAACAGTTTCCTGTTCTCTAGGAGGAGACTATGCAGTGATTTTGTAGGTTAAGTTACAGGAAAAAAATGTAAGGTATAGTTAAGAAAATGAAAATCAGCCCTGCTGATAATCAATCACATGCTCCCAACAGAACACCAGGGTATTCACAGTGAAACGTGATGAAGTCAAGATAACAGCGTTCTCAACGGGACACGTGTGATGCAATGCAGCTGAAGGATCACTAAGACCCTCTTGTTCTGAGGGGCAGATGCTCCTCGTCACGGGCTTCCAGCTTGGACTTGCTGCTCTCTGCTGAGACAAAGTTGTGCATGTCTCTGGTCACTATGTGGTCCCCACATTCTAATCCCTTGTGAGCATCAGTCACACACACATGTCCCCACTACAGAAGGCCTGTTGCCTCACCCATATGTACTCAGGAAGTCCATGCAGCGCCCTCTCCCTGCACCACAGCAAACAAAATGAAGCTCATGGTGGGTTCTTCCTTCCCTACTGCAGGGTGTGCCTGACAACTGTCGGGGGTGTTTAGTAAGAGAAATAATTTACCACAAAGAGCACAGTGAATAGAAACTCCATGATGCCATTGTGTCAGAAGACCCTGTATTTTTTAATTATACAAATAAGAAAAGGGAGGTTAACAAAGTCACTTTCTTTAAAACACAAAGTATCAATGAAAGTGGTAAACTTGAGGATTAACCAAGTACTTAAATCTGGTGTTTGATTTTTGAAGAGATAGTAAAGGGCCAACTTGGACAAGACAACAAATGCTAAACTCCTCACACAGCAAACACAGGTGCCTGCCTGAGTAGCTTGCTATGCCCATTACCCAACTCATTGCCAGGCTGTTTTTATCCCTTTCAATCCCAGATCACTTCAATTACATTCATCTATGAATAATTTTTCTTCCCAAAGTCCCTCTTCTGAGCAGGGTTCTTATTGAGCCATAGAACTGGATTGTCCAGTACAGCATATCTTCTCCTCTTCAGAGTACACAGAAGGAGAAAGAAACCTAGTCAGTTAATGGGAAAGACAAAAGTATAGGTCTCCTGAATGCAGTGCTCCTCTATGGCACAAGTATTTTAGTTAGTTTCCTCATGCTAGATGCTGTAAAACCCTCTGTATTCACACACCTGTGTGTGATGACGATGCACAAGTCTGTGGAAGGTGCACCAAAGATCTCAGTGAGTTACAAGATTCTGTGTGTAGGTTGTGTGTCTCAGGGATTTCAGCTTCCTGCAGCAACTTCATCATACCATTTTAAATTCTTTCTAAAAAGTCTATAACTCCTATTTGAGAGAGATCATTGTTCTCTACCAGTGATTCTTTCTTCAATAAATAAATTCAAAATGTATTTCTCACTGATTATTTAATCACTTTCACTTCAAGTTTTAAATTATATTTTAACATGTCTACCAAGAATTCTTTTTCCTTCTTGTCTTCCTTAATCTGTTTCTCTCCAGTGCACATTTCTGTCATTCAAGTTTTCCTCATGGTCCTTGCCTTAGTTACTTTCTCATGGCTAAGGCAGTACCCTACACCTGGACTCCAAGGAGGAGTGGTTTATTTTGGTTCAAAGTTTGCATTTTAGTCTTCTGGCTCCAAGGCAGGGGAGCATGGCAGAGAAAACAGCAGAGAAGCTGCTCATGGCATGGCCACAGGAAGCAAGAGGGATCGAGGGGGAAGGAGGGAGATAGATCCTTACAGGTCGTGCCCCAGTGACCCACCTTCTCCCACCAGGCCCGGCCTGCCAGTGTTACAATTATCTATAAACTCATTAGTGGACTAACCCATTGTAAAAATCACAATTCTGTGACCCAGTCACTTTCCCAGAGCCCCACATATGAGACTTTGTGTGTGTGGGATTATCCAAGTATAAACCATAATGGTCTCCCGTAATCCATCTAGAAATGGTTGTATGTGCCATTTCTCTAATTCTAAGCCTGTGAAACCTGTATTTTTTTAAACCCTCTTTAATAGTCTTGGTAATAAAATGTAGTGATCTGCTCATTGTCACACTCTCAGTTTTATGTGTTAATGATTTTCACTCACCCAGTTATAAATAAAATCTACCGAAGCTAAATAACTTTCTTCTAAGAATCTTTTCTCAATTTAATTATGATACTAATCTTGTTTTGTATTTACCCTGTATTCCTGGACTCTAAAGCAGGGTTGGTAAACTCTGGACACTAGGCATGTCTTTCCTCCGGCACTGTACCTTTGCAAGGCTTCTAAAATTGAGCATCCTCTTCCTTGTCTCTTACTAACCCACATCCTGCAGCGCCCTTTTCTGTCCATGCCGCGTCCTAGTCCATCCACGCCTTGTGACAATCACTTCTCCAGGAAAAGGACGCCGCATGTGGGAATTGGGCGCGGGGATCTTGAAATGTTTTGTACTGATAATTGTAATTTGTGTAGTTCACATGTGTATGTTTTTATGTAATGCTCAATATGGAGTCGAGGGTGGAGACTCCAGGGGGGTTGCTGGAGGCCCTCTAGA
>PVLA01004200.1:92920-184747 GCA_004027455.1 Hydrochoerus hydrochaeris | reverse complement strand
TTTAAAGCTTTTGTATAAACTCTCTCATACTACTCACAGAAGGTAAAATTTCACAATTAGTTTTCACAAAGTTATCTAGAAGGTTTCTAGTAACTCCTCTGGAGTTTCTATTTTTGATTTCATATTGAGTATTACATGAAAATATATATATGTGAATTACACAAATTACAATTATCAGTACAAAACATTCCAAGATCCTCGCGCCCAGTTCCCACATGCGGTGTCCTTTTCCTGGAGAAGCGATTCCTTGAAGCGCTCTCCTCCACCCATGGACCTTGTCACAAGGCGTGGATGGACTAGCACACGGCAGACAGGGGTGAGTCTGACCCCTGCATGGAAACATCCTTTTGAACTTGTGCTGTTTTCTGCCCTTTCATACACCAGCGTGGCTCTCCATCCATCGGCCTTCCCTGCCGTGGTCACACCTGAGGACTTGTAGCTGCTCCCCAAGAAGCATCTAAAGACCTCTCAGATGGGTTAATACCCTGATGGCCAAGTCGCTAAGGTTTTTTCTGCTCTTGTGTGATATTTGTGCCCTTCGACTGGGGGCCACTCCATCCACTCATTACACCTTGCTAATGTGCACACTTTTAATCCCATGAACCCCTGTGTTTTTATACAGTGAATCCCCTCACATAGCACCTTTAAAATGTGCTCTGGAAAAATACAAGAATAAAATAAACCTGGGATGTCGTAGAGGCATTCATATAAGAAAAGCAGCTTAGTCAATAGAGAAAAGGCCAGAGCAGGTGGGACCGAGAGAGAAGAAGGAATTAGCTGTGGTAGAGATGAAGCCTGGCTCTTCCCTTGAATTACAGCAATCAGGGGCAGCATGGAGAGCACCAGGTGAGTAGGTTCCTTAACACATGGATCCCCAGCTTCCTCTGGGCCAGATGCTGAGAGTTACTCCACCTGCAGGAAAGCCGTGCAGTTCCTGTGGCCCCAGTTACTTACTGATCTAATTCACTGAAAGGATAACATTTTGATGAACTCTAGTTGATGGAGCAGTCAAGCTATTAGTGAAAAAGATTTGTATTTTGGCTCCTACCTGTGTTCTGGGAACTCGTGCATATAAACTTGAAGGATTGCAGCAGTGTAGACTATTTGAACTCTTGAAGAAGCTTGGTTTTCCTTACTCATTTACCTGTATATTTTATCTAGAGAGAAATTCTAGCTGTCAGCAACACCAAGCAGGGCAGCCCTTCCTTAGCAGCACAGGGCTGAGCAAAGGGGGAGAAGGTCTCCTTTCCCTTCTGGTGAATGTCACTGTTCCTTTCTGGATCTCACCGCCAGAAGGGGATCACTGCCCTCAGATTCGGAGACAAGGTCCTCACTTCCTCTCTGGGCTCACAGAGGCCGGGGAAATGTCACTCAGCCAGTCTTGGTTTCAAAGACATCATCAGGGGAAGCCGCAGAAAATGCACCATGAGTTCCTTTTACACACCAAAGTGTTTTATTTCAACTTGAATAAAGTCTTACATTTGGTTTATTTTTAATGTCCTTGGTTAAAAAAAAAAACCAAAAACTTCTCTTAGCAGTCTTTAAACCTACAATTATGCTCAATTACTCAGTTGCAATAAAATTTCCTTCCTTTACCTATTTTGGCAGAACTCAGTCTCATGTGAAAATAAAAGAGAGGTCGTCAAGCTACTGTACCAAATTACCTCGGAGCAACTCACCCCATCAGTCCAGCTCCCTGGCACAGGGAGCAGCTGCAGGTCTCGGGACGGGCTGGCACTTTTCACGCGGGGACCCTAGACCCGGTGCTGTCTCTTAGCCGGCAGACTCCTCCTGGGTCTCCTCCTGTCATCACCCACGTCTTTCCTGGTCTATCCCTGCCAGAAACCAAAGTGATCCTTTCTTCCCTCCACCCAACCTTGCCCTTGACAAAACAGTGTTACTGAGAATTGATAAAGTAAAAACTTGACAACACCAGCTATCAATACCAGACTCCAATATATAGGCTGTGTGTGGGGAAGAGATAAACATTAAATTATGATTCCAAGGAGAAAATAAACTCATGATTCAATCATTGAAAGAGATGGATCTCTCAGCTTTAAAGCAGAGCACAGTTACATAAGAGAGTCATTACCAAAGACTGACCAATTCAAAGTATTCATGAAATATGCTTCAAACATAACAACAAAGTAAAAGTGTAAAACTGGAGTTAAAAATATTATCATCACATACAGCAGATAAAAAATTATTGGTCTTTATGTGCAAATGGTATTTATATCTAAAAAGAAAATAAATGACAAAGGTACAGTGTTGCCCCCTAGGCAATGATCAAAGCACGTGGACAGAACATGCACACTCAGAGAAATCACACATAGAAAATGAATGTCCAGGGAAATATATTCTTCCCTTCACATAATAAGAATACAGATGCAACATTAACAAAATTTCACAGTGGCTTTTACATGCATATATACAACAAAAAGCTGTTTTAACCAGTAGAATCTCTTTGGAAAATAATGCCATGTAAAGATATTCATATCCTTTGACCCAGTAATCTCTCTTCTGGGATTTTATCTTAAAGAAATAATTCAATGAAAGCAGAGTTCAACTGAATAAAAATGTTGTTCTGGTGATATATAAACAAGGCAAACCAACAGAATCCCATTAAAAAGACCCAAAATATTTGACAATAAAAGAATGGTTTATTAATTATGTAACATCAGCAGGAGATAATTTAATGAACCATTAAAATGGTAATTAGAAAGGCAATGCGACCACACAGAAGCACAATGTCTCATCATTACGTGCCATTATTGCTTTCTGAGGGTGCAGTGTTTATTCTGGGAAAGCACGTTGGAGCCGAGCACCTGGACACTTCTGCAGCATGACCCAGGAGCAAGGAAGGACACCTGAATGAATGTTTTGTGTCACTGATGGAGGAAAACCAGAGCATCAGGATTCAGAAGGTCCAAACCTATGGACAAATCTGAGAGCTACATGTCTTGGGGTAACACCGATGAGAAGGGAATGCAAAGGAGCATTTTCAACACACATAAGTATCTAACAGGCACATATTAGATGGTCTGCTTTTGACGAACAATAGAAACCACCTTCTGTCTTCCTAACAGAGAGGTCTACACTGTCTCCTACTCATTTGTGTAAATAGATTCTCCAGGGGAGCTTCAAGAAACAAACAGGGAGTTTAATGAAGATTGGCTAATACCAGGGTCTGAAGGGACTTAATATCCATAAGAGCTTGCATAACTCCTGAAGTCCCTATGGGCTTCTATTAACTTATTGTAAAACAAGGATATAAATTATCTTCTTTCAAAGGCCTGCTGTGAACACTGCATGAGTTAGTACACAAAAAGTGCTTGGGACAGTCTTATTGTTACGGTTTGTGTCTAGATGTCCCCCCAAAGCCTCAAGCAGTCATTGAGCTTTTTCAGAGGTGGCTGAATCTAGAATGGGTGAAGCTGGGAGTAAGGGTGTGTGATTAGTGAATCAGTCCACTGATTGATTTGCATTGTTCTGGCTGGGATGAAGGGTGTGAGTGCCACATCCGTCCTAGGGTGGGTAGCCTGAGTACAATATAAGGTGCAAAAAGAGCCTTCCACTCTTGTTGCTTTTGCTGTCTTCCTCTTGCCATGAAATGTTGCCCCTCTGCCATGACATCCTACCTTGGAGCCAGCTGATACACACAAAAACCTCCACAAACTGTGAGCTAAATAAATCTTTGCCCCATTTAACTAGGGCATCAGGTATTTTCTGTCAGCAATGAGAGAAAAATGACTAAGACACTTAGTCTCTACATGTGTTATCACTGTCCTGTGTCGTCATCACATTTTTCCTCACTTCACCTTGGTTCAGGACAGAGACAGCTTTTGAAGACTCAGGATCCAAGTGAAAGGTTGTAGTTAAAGCTGTGCTCTGCATCTTCTTATTCAATATTTGTATTAATATGTCTGGTTGCATCAATTAGATTTTTTTCATTAAGTCAGAGAAAATACAACTTAGTAAATGACCTAAGCCTTTAGTATTCACTTTTAAATATTTCAAAACAAAGAAAAACCTCATCAAAAAAAAATTAGAAACATTGTACACAAAGTTACAAGAGACTGAGGTAGGAAAGGTAGCATTTGATCAGAAAAATAGCAGTCACAAGAACTGAAAACCAGTAATCATATACCTGAGATACTTTAAATTTTAACTTAATCTAATTGATCTTGGTCATGGAATGGAAAGATTCCAGAAAGAGGGATTATTTAAGAGCTGATATAAGATGCCAGGGTGTCAAACCAAAATTTTACCTGAAAATCTGAGAATCAGCCTAAGGGTTTCTTATTAAAGAAGGAGCTAGAAAATCAGATACAACTTGAATTTTGGCTTATTTTAAACTGAAAATAGAGGATTTAAAAATAGTGAAAGAGCAGGCAAAATTAATATCGTGTACCTTGGATGAATGATATTGATATATTCAATTTTAAAAAGCCTTATGTACTTCTATTTCCACAAATCATTCTCAAATTCTCATTTATATTTACAAATATTGTGAATATTGAGTTTTTAATGAACAACATAGTTATATGGAGAAAAATTATTAGTCTTTTCAAAGTTAATTGCAATCGAGAGTTTATTACTTCATCCAAGTGGAATGATTTATCAGCTAGCAGCTTACCTGGATCACAGGATACAATTTAGGTAAAAATAAAACTTTTAAAAGACTCATATTTGCAAATACAAACTATTGCATGAGTACAGTATTCCTAGGAGCAGCCTCAGTGTAGGAATAGACGGAGGAAAGTGATTTTATTTTGAGTCCTGAAAGAAGAGCTGACGATTGGAGATGGTCTGGGTTAGAGGCTCACTTAGGCCTCCAGGGTTAGATCTGGCTCTGGACTAGGACCCAGTTTGTTTGCAAACTGAGCATTATCCTTCAGTGAAGCCCAACCTTCTCCCTCCTCCAGGAAAACTGGAGAAGCCCTAGTAAACAAGCCCTGCAGGATTCGAGCCCTACGGCTCCAAGTCAGGACTCCCCAGGTACCTGTGAGGAGCTGACCTGAGATGGTCCCAGATCACCTGTGAGTCAGTCACAAGTCTTGGGTTAGAGCCTTTTTACAAGGAGGTGCCTGGCTTCCCCAAAGATGCTTTTCACCATTCTATTGTAGGAAATTTCATATGAGATGTTTCCTCTGAAAAAACCGTGATTCGGAAAGTTAACTATTTCTGAGCTAAATGGTGCCCTTGGCAATTTGAGTCTATAAAAACAAAACCTACACTAATTTCCTTTCATAGACTGTCAGTGAGCTTCCCATCTACGTGTGTCTGCTCTCATGCTGAGGCCTGTGTTTGACTCCGTCTTCGCCTCCTCCTGCGTGTTCCATGAGAGGAGCAGCATGTGGGGAACAGCTGCCCACCCAGGAAACGAGCATCTTTCTGCCCGGCAGGATCTAGGATGGGAGCAGTTTAGTGTTTGAGACCGGTCTCTTGTTCCTTCTACTGAAGTGTGTGCACACGTGTGTGCATTGTCTCCTTGTCCCCAGTGCACGCCTGTGCCCGTGCACAGACACATGCACACAGGGTTTACTTGTAGGTGAATTTCCTTTGTTAATGGTGAAGACTTGCGGAGAAAGGATAGAGGCTAAAATTCCTAGTCCCACTTCCGAATCCAGCCCTGATCCAAGTTCCTGGCATAGCTAGGGTAACCGGCTGGCAGTGCACCCTGGGCCTGGCATTGACGGCCCAGCTAAAAGTGTATTGAAAAGAAAGAGAAAAGGATGAGAGTTAATGCAGTTTGGTCTAGGTCTTGTGTTACTGCACAGAGGGTTCAGAGCTGCTGGGTATGGAAAGCTTTGTATCAGCTACACATTACAGGAAACAGCACAGCACGGCAGTCACGGCTCGGCACTGCCCTTCTCTGTACGCAGTAGGAAAACCTGGCACTCCACGATCGTGTGCAACAAGATGCAAATGACACCTCAGCAAAAATACTATGCATCTGTGGAAAGAAAAACCATGGGGAAAACAAGCTCCAATGTGCAACATGTTCAGCACATCGTGTTCCTAAGTAAAACGCATCTGACTCCAGCCAGAGGGAACCTGCACTGATACAACGTCAAGAAAACTGATCAGGGCAGAAGCCCCTTGTCACATGTGCGTGTGTGCTTTTCCTCTTGGCCCTGATTTTTCAGTTATATTCAAGTTGCTATAAAGGGATATGCCGGCTAATCAGAAATCTAGGGTTGTGTGTCCTCAGTCCTGGGTATCAGAGCTTAGAATGTCAAAGAAGACAGAGAACAGGACACCTCTGTCACATCTGCCCACCTGCTCGCTGTTTTACTTCCAAGAAAAGCCACTGAGCAACCATCACTCGGAAACTGAAGGAATCAAGTCATATGCATGATTATCTATTTTCCAGACAAAAAAAATTAGAGTCAGTAATTTAGAAGAGATTGTCCTGGGGAATGACTGAGGGGAGGGGAATAAGGGCCAGAAGTCTGTAGTTGACACAGGCACACTGCTAAGACTCAGCTGAAGACGGTCTGTCCACAGGGGAGGAGGAGGGAAAGCTCCAAAGCAGAAACAGAGGAGCTGGAGGTCACACCCACTTGCCCAGCCAGTTGGCCATGCCTTAATCTCCTGCCTCAGCTGGATTGGTTGAGCACGTCTTGGAGTTCACATCCCGTCATCTTGCCTGGGACACTGGGGTCTTGAAATGTTCACTCAGCATTAGGGACAGTGGGTCCTCTCCAGGAGTTAGTACTCTAGTCCTGATAAACCACTCCTGAATATGGCTCCTTTCACAGCAGGAACCCGTTCAGTCCCTTCATAGCCTTTGTAAATCTTTAAGCAAACTTTATCTCATCTGGCAGATACTTGTACCTTATGTTAGTCACTATTCCATCTCTGTGATAAAATACCTGCCACAAGCAACTTATAATGGAGAAAGATTTATTTTTGCTCACCATTTCAGAAGTTCCCATCCATGGTCTCTTGACACTGCTTCTTTTAGGCCATGCAGCATAGCTCATCCTGGCAGGAGGGTATGGTGACCAGGAAGTACTACAGGGTGACCCGGAAGCAAAGAGGGAGACAGAGGAAGGAGTCAAGTCCCAATCTCCCTAGTGACTTAGCTTCTTCTCATTGGGCCCAATCTTTTTAAGGATCCATATCTCCCAGTAGCACCACACTCTGGGAATAAACATTCAACCCATGCACATTTCAGATTCAAATTATCAAATAATTCAATTCTAGGCAAAGCTATTGTAGATTTCACCCTAGATGTGTGTTACCACCACTGTGCATGAGTAGTGTCTGCATGGTTGATGGCTTAAACTGGATGCCTAATACAGCTGGTTTGTTGATGTGCCCCAAGGCTCAGGAGTTCAGAGGTGGAGCTTTTCAGAGGTGGCTGGATTTAGGGTGTATGAATATGGATCACACAATATGTTATAATTATGTTAGTCCATTGATTGGTTAACCTACTTTTAGGTTTGGATAATGGGGAGTTTGCCCAACACCTTGGTGTGGCTGGCACCGTATGACAGGCTTGTAGCCATGGTGCAATAAAAGGGAAAGGAAGGCTCCATGTTGCTGCTGCTCATTGCCTCCTGCCTACCCTGCCATGGGCTGTTTCTCCTCTGCCATGCCCCTCTGCCATGCCAAATTTCCTCATTTTTGTCTCAACAAGAAAAGTATCTAAGACAATACCTTACATATGACTTCCTCATAGCAAAAACTAAAACATTAAGCCAAAGTTTCATGATACATATCTGCAATTCTCTGTGAGCTTGAGGCAAGAGGATTTGAGTTCATGCTCAACCTTGTTCACTCAGTGACTTAGTAAGACCTTGCCTCAAAATCTCAAAGAGAGGGAGATGGGCTACAACGTCATTCAGTGCACATTCCTGAATTCAATTCACATTATCAAAAACAAACAAACAAACAAACAAATAAGCATATTCATAGTTCACTTGACCACACCAATAATATACTCAATGTCCTGTGGTCTAACAGAAGCACTCCATGTACTGGGTTAATTCTGAAGGAAATAATTTTAATACATTTTTCAAAATTTAGAAATGTGGCATTTTATAGAAGTCTTATTTGCTTAATAGTTTTGCTTTTTAAAATGCTGTGCACATTTTCAAAGAGGGTACAATGTATCATTGATAACATAATTTCACAATATCTGTCTGTATATTATCTTACCATATATGTTCAAATTATACATAAGGTATATATTCTATTTATAGTCTATGTGTATCAAATTTGCATGTTAACTATATTAATTTTTTGCATTTCTTGGTTCCAAAAATGGATTAACAGCTCTGAAAATTATTAAAGCATAAACAGTAATAGAGACAGAAACATTCAAAAAACACCACAGTGTGATCCATTGCAATACAAACTGTGACTACGTGTATTGTAGGAAACTGAATCTTTAAGTGTAATGATTGCTAAGAGATTAGCCTAAGGGAACTAGGATTTTAAAATACATCATTTTTTTAAAATTCCATTACATTTTGAGCCCCTGGAAATTTTCTCTTATTTATTTTTTAACAAAAAATATTTTTAAACAAAACTTAGTAATAAATTATTTTTTAACAAAATTTAGTAAATACCAACATAAATTCACTGACTCTTGCCCTTAATTTCTCAATTTTCCAAGAGTAGAATTTGTAAAAGGCCATTTAGAACTGCATTAAATTGATATTTTTTTTACCATTACAGAAAGACAAGAGCACAAACTAATGTCATTTTATCCACAACTACACTGCATAGAATGGAAACAGATACAAATGATGCTTAGTTGAAAGTGCTGTAAAACTAACATCAGAATGACAAAAGTTATGCCAGCAAAAAAGAAAATGATACTACTGGATATTAGCAACGAATAAAAATAAAGAGATTAAACTCCTTACATAAAGGTATGAGAGCTGTGTGTGTGTGTGTGTGTGTGTGTGTGTGTGTGTGTGTGTGTGTGTGTGTTTACATGTCTACACAAGGAGAGATTTCTTTCTGTAACTGGACTGAATTTCCATTGTTTGGGATACTGGCTTTCAGCACATTTACAGACCGGCCAGAAGGAGACCCGCCCGCCCAGTGGTCTCTATTCTGTTTTTCAGTGAACTCGTGGGGCTGCAGAACACAGGGTTTTATTTGTTTGGAATAGTGATGATCATCTTTTGAGGCACGAAGTAGATGCAAAAGCACCTTTGAGATACAGAAAAGGACATTAGCTGTGTTTGAAGAAAACGTGGTGTATGAAAGTCCACCCGAACATTACTCACCCGCAGAGAACGGCCAGTGGTCAGCGGCACTCCTGATTCACTGTCCTGAGCAGGGCCAATCGAAAGGACACCCTGCACTAGTGAATATGCTTTCTGTCTGCCCTGCCTGGTGCCACACTCCTGGACACCTCTGGGTCCTGAGGGCTTGAAATGCACCAATTAAACGGGGAAATTAAACGACGTTCTCATTTGATTTACTTTGATGCGATTTAAATTTACTTCACCCACGTGGGTGTTGAGCCCACAGTGTGGGGAGCAGGTTTCCCCGAAATGCTCCACATGCTGAATGTGATGAAGCCACAGCCAGGGCGGGGCCGTCTTCCCGTCACACTGCAGGAAGAGCTAAGCACGAGTCCCGGAGTGCTGTGCTGCTCAGCAGGCAAACTGGCACCCAGAGAGCTCAAAGGCTGCTGCTCCACATCACACTCCTGCAGCACAGGGGAGAGATGTGAGCCTCGACTGAGACAAACTGAAACCACCCCTTCACTCTACTCACAATACTAGTAGAGGCATTTGTGTGACTTCAAGTGGACTGCTTTAGTGGAATATTCAAAAGGTACACTCAACGTCTTGAATAGTCTGAGTCTAAAAATGCGGGGAAAAATAGAATTAATTTCTAAATTGAGAACGAAATACCAGGATTTCTCTGGAAAACAAAGCAGTGGTTGAAATGGCTTCCTTATAAGTGGTTTGACTTTCTTCTTTGTTTTCATTTTTAGGAGACGGAAATTGATTACAGATTATCAAATTTATTATTTATCATCTAAAAGAAGAAATCATTTCTAGCACTGAAAGAAAGGAGAGTAGATTAGAAACCAATTGCTCTTGTCCAAATTAAAACTTTTGAAGTTGTGTCTTTCAGTGTGATCTACTCATGGGTTTCATCTCTGATGAATGCTGAAAATAGCTGTTAGTGAAATATATTGCTTAAGATTTCTGGGGAATATTTGTAAGGTGATTATCGCCAGAGGACAAAGCTATAAGCAGTGATTCCTACTTCTTCAACATCTATAATTGAAAAATCGTATTTTTTGGCTTTACTTAAGAGAAATTACGTGTAGAACTTGAACTTTAGTCACAATATCCATCATCAAATCACACATACTTTATGGTGAAACTTTAAAAATAATAGCATATCTGTGCCTATACTTAATAAAATGACTATACTTAATAAAATAGCATGTTTTGTTGTAATTATTTTAAAAGTTATTTTATATACTTCAAATTGATTGCACTAAAATGTGGTCATCTGTAATTAAGTTGCAGGAATCAGCCAATAAGTGCTCGTAAGGCTTCCGCCAACTTTGGACAACTGCTGTATAACGCAGGTCGTGATTTCAGCCAGGAATAAGGGTGATGCTTTGACTTGTTCTTACTCTGTTTCAGGTAATAGCCAAGACTCTGAGAGCTAGTTCATCCTTTTCATCCGTATGTCCACACCTACGTTCCACGATAAGACCACACCTAAGTTCTGCTAATTTTAGCTCAAAATTTCCATTCTTCATGTTCTGCAGCTTGACAATGATACCTTAACTCAAGTGTGCATTTCATCCTGCTCAAATTCCAGCAGCACCTTCCTAACTGGCCTTTTGTTCCTTTTCTTGGTCCCCCGAAGTCCTTTCTCCACATTATCACCAGGTTTCTACCCAAAACTCATTTTTGGTGTTTCTCAGAACTATTAAATTTACCACTGTGATATTTTCTACATTAGCAATAAAAACCGAGAAATGAAAATGGTGACTCTTAATAAACAGCATACACGTAGTCAGGAGTTTGCAAGGAGGACAAGACAATACAAGACACAGAATTTGTAGTATTACTCAGAGTGGTCACCCACGGAGTCAAGTCCAAAGAAAGTGCAGGAAATCTGTCCACACACCAAAGACCTAGAGAATCTGGCTGAGGGCCTGGATCCCACAGCAGTGTCCTGCATGAGTCCAGCTGAAGACCTAGAGCCCATGACAGTGCTCCTAGGAGTCCAGCTGGAGGCCTAGAGCCCATGACAGTGACTCATGCAAGTCTGTTTCAAGGATCTGCACTGGGAGATCCCCAAAGTCAGCAGTAGAAGCTAGAAAGTCTATGCCAGCGGGATGGAGGATCAGTGCCAGTAGGCCGAAGGTTCTGCCCTGGAGCCAGGAAACAACACTCAAAGTAAGGACTAGAGCTTTCCTGAAAAGTATCACAGCCAGCCTCAGTAACAATGGGGTCCTGAGGATGAGAACAGCCAGCTCATATCAGGAAGCCAGTGTGACAAGAGTCTTCTGGAGATTGAACTGCACACCATCTTCCCCTCCAGAGCCAGGAAGTGACGCTCAGTGTGAGGACCAGAGCTCCCCCAAAGTGAACCGCAGCCACTCCCAGCAACGACAAGGTCCCCAGCTCCTCTGATGGTAAGAGCAGTCAAGTTCCTATCAGGAAAGAAGCTCAACAGGCTTCTCCAGGAGAACCAACAGCACCAGATGACACCTCCCAACTCTTCCTCTCCAGTTCTTTTTGTCTCGGCAACAGTCCTCAGGTGGGCCATCCGTGGTCAGCACCACACTGACCAGTTCAGCTGGTGTTTCAGGTTGACCACCCGTTACCAATCTACCACAGTATGCCAGGGAGGAATAAGTTGAACAGAAATGGTACAGAAAAGGGAGTAATCTGCTCAAGGGACTTGACAAATATTGAAGAAATTGAAAGTTTCTCTGATAGAAAAGACTAATAAAAATGACAAATTCCCCCACACTAATAAATAAATAAATGTGTTTTAAATTCACTTACATTAATTACTGGTGTTACAGTTTAAAATATTCAGAACATTTTTTTGTGAACTTGTCAGGACAAAAGTGTCCTGAAAATAGCCAACAACACAAACAATAATATTGAAGAGAATTTTAACATAACAAATATTAAAACACATTGTAAATGTTCTGTGATACAAAAATTGGAAACTGATGATAGAAAGCAACAAAATCTACTAAATATCCAAACACTAACCATGGAAATTTAATCTCTTAGAACAGTAGTATTTTATTTCAGAAATTTCAACACAACTGTCTGTGTATCTGAAAAGAGAGTTGGAATTCTATCTTAGCCTATAAATAAAAAATAATAGTAATAATTGTCATGGATGAAACTATAAAGAAAAGGAAAAGACAACTTGTAAAAATATAAGAGAATATACAAAAACAAGATGAGCAGAGACTTTCATCATGAAGTTAGAAGATGAAATAATATATTTCTATAAAAGTTATAAAAGCTGTTACACAAAACCATTAGCTTTATGAAAGCATTGGTTAAATTATACACACTTGAATTATAGTCAAAAAATAAAATATTAATTTAACACAATGAGCAACTTGCAAATTCACATAAAAGTCTAAGAAATTACATGCAAAAATTACAAAAATTCAAACCAAAATAACCAATGAATTTATCTCCAAACAACCAATTGCCAGATAAATGAACAGTATAGTATCAATAAAACCTTTCATGTAGTTTAACTGGAACAAAATAAACAGAGCAGTAACACATGTTGCTGGTGGAGTTTTGGGCAAAGAAATCTCTTAATTTACTGGTGAGCATACAATGGTCTTTGAAGAAGAAATTTAGCAACAAAATCTATTAAATTTGATTCACATACCTTTCATTCCAGCAATTCTGCTTCGGGAACCTAGTTCATAAAATTAAAGCAATGAGCCAATATATATGTACAAGGATGTTTATTTTAGCATTTGTCATTGTGACATAAAACAGGACACAAGAATAACAAGCATCACTTGGAGAATGTCAGGATAAACTATGAAAGATCCATAACACTGAATATTTTGCAGGCATTAAGAAGAATAATTAAAGGTGTCAGATTAACTTGAAGCGTCTGTATGAAATCTAAATGGGAAAAGGTACAGTGAGCCCCAACTTTTTCGAGTGACCAAGCTCAAAACAAATGATGAAGAGATGAGTTTGCCAAGGAAGGCAGAAATAGAAAACATCTTTATTTCTGTACCCACCAAATTCCTGAATAATTCACACCAGTTAGCCATGTGCTTAGTGAAGGGAAAGGTGAGAATTGTTTTCTGATTCCTTGCATACTGAATAAATTAGCAAAGGGGTTAAAAGTGGAAGAAAGGAGTGAAGAGGGAGATAGACATATACACCTGTAGACACTGATAATTGTTCTAAAGAAAAGATAGCATGGCTGGTTTTACCTTAGGAACAAAAAAATCTATAACTTCTAACCAAAAAATCATGTGTAGTTGAGACATTAAAGAATTGGCCATAAATAATGTGTTTTAAGTAATTTTCTTCATTGGTGGAGCACCATATCCAACTCTTGCAAGTTAAAGGAGGAGAAGCTGATTCTAGCTCATCTCTAGGTCCAGAGTCAGCCTGCTCCCAGGAGAAACAGCATGGCGGAGGGCGTGGTGGAGAACACTGCTCCCGGCAGGGCAGAGAGGAAGGAGAGCCAAGGGCAGGGCTGGGAAGGGAGCTTAACCCTTCCCAACCACACCCTCGGTGAGCGGCCCTTCCCATCAGACCCTGCTCCTAAGGGCACGTCAGCCACAGCACCCATCATCCAGACACCTTCCAAACACAGGAAGCTCTGGTGACCTTTTAGATCTAAGCAATGGCAAAATGACCGTGTTATAAAATGAAATGAAAACAGCAAAGAACTCTATTGACACCCAAACTTCTACAAATTATATTTTGGCTGCTTACAATGACACGTGAAGCCCACGAGTCTGTGCCTGCTTCCCAGAATTCCCTCCTGCCATGGCCCCTGTCCTTTCTCATAGTCTAATAATATTCTGAAATACTTCTAGTAACACACAGACAGGACACCAGAATGTGCCTTATCTGGTGGTGTCATTCAGGGCAGAGCCCAAGAGCACAGAGGGACCCTGGATTCTGTCCCCAGTGCTGCAAAATAAAAGGTAAGCTACTCTGAGTCCATGCCCTCCTCCAAGTTGGGTATTATTGATCCCTGCATCTATCGTTGAGTCTGGAATATGAATTCAATAAACACTTACTGTGTCAGTTAGGGGAGGAATCACTGAGCAGATGGAAGAACGAGCGCTCCTCTGTCTGTGCGGAATGTCTTCACCTACACCTTTCTCTGGTGAATTCTTGTGCCTCTTTACATTTGACTCAGATGTCACTCACTTAGGGAAAACTACTTTGCACTTTCCCGAGGAGGAGTCCTCTCCTGGACCTGCATCTTCCCATCCACAGCTCGCCACCTCTCACCACATTAGAGAGCTGTTGTCAGATTCACTGTTTACCTCTCACCAGGTCAACAGCAATTAAACGGCAATGATTGGGTTCAGGCATCTCTGGGTTTCTGCATCTAACTCAGTGCCTGGCATATAATGGATGGTAAGTGATAAACAGAAAATTAGTAGAGTTCTGGTTTTAGAATAGTAAATCCATGTCTGTCATGTCTTTTCAAAACAGCCTCCCCAAAATATAAATTGACAATGAAGGATTTGACATGCAAAATGTAATTATGAAAGATAAAATTATAGACTTTAAGGACAAATAACCGTGGACAACTTAATAGGCAAGATGCAAACCAATGAAGACAGAATCGTCATTTAAAAAGCCAGGTAAAGAACATTTTCATGAAAGTTTAGAATGCCGAGGATGAAGAGAAGACCCCAGAAGGGCTCTGAAAAGTGAAACAAAATATCACATATAAAGACTCATGGATCCAGATTATTTTTTATGTTTTCAGAGCAAACTGAGCAACAATATTATAAACAGAAATTATCTGAATATATTAATCTAGTTTACCAAATAAACTCACAATCAGGGGTGAAGGTAAAACGAAGTTATGTTAAGACATGAAAAATGTCTCCAAAAGAACCTCTTCACGTACTGCAGAACATCTTATAGCTAAACAAACCAGTGCCAACAATAAGGAAAGGAAAGCAAAGATCAGGGAACTGAAGGTCACGTTGGGAGAGAGGCAGAGACGTTCTTGGAGTGATGTTCAGGGGACAGGAAGCCAAGAGGAGGTCAGGTCCTAGTAGTCAGCATGAGCAGGAGTCCTGCAAGAGCCGAAGCAGAGAATATTCAGATGTTTCCGACCAGAGGGAAGATGGTGCTGACCTATCAGGAGTGTGGCATGCTGTAGCAAAATGTTCCAAGAAAGCTGGGAAATGCTATCAGCTCATCAAAACCTGGCAGGGCCATATGCATGACTAAGGGGCTTTGTCTTGGTGACAGAAAGTGATCTGAACTCTCGAAATTCAATCCATCCATGTTGAATTCACTAAGTTTACTAACTTAATCTTTTAATTAAGCAAAGAAAATACTTTAAAATAGAAAATACATACTCATATGCACAATAGATGGAGAAAATTACTGGAGGAAATGGAACATACGTTTATGATGACAAATCTCCACAAAATAAAGGAAGGGTAATTTCTCATCTCTGCTCAGGAAGTCTGAGGAAAGTCATACGACTGAAGTTATACCTCAGGCTTTCCTGTTAAGCCTGGGAAAGCACCCTGGGGCCACTTGAATGGAAGATACTGTCGCCTCTCCTCATTAAAAATGTTTAGATTTACTCTATTTTTTAAACTTTATCATACCTTGAATATGCATTAATGTGTTAATTTAATAAAGTGGGCGTTTAATTAAATGTCGTGCTATGACTGATAAACACAATGAAACACATAGAGAGAAACGAGTTGCTTTTGTCAACATTTGAAGGTGCTTTGGTTTTGTTGTCTTCCTTTTTGCTCTGGGATTGCAATTTCAGCGTTGGCTCTTCGGATTCAAGCAGCATATATTTATAAAACTGGGTTCCTACGAAACTCTCTACTGAATCCGTGGAAAGTAAATGAGTTTCCTCCCAATATCGGAACATGAGTCCACATAAATTGATCTAAAAATCTAAACCAAACCCATGCCTACCCAGAAGGTTTAATCTGGTTAGTGGAAAAAAAGGTGTGACAAATGACATTGTCAAAATAGCACAGGAAAATAAACCTGCTCTTCCCAAGCTGTCACGTTGGACCAGAGCAGACAAGCTGATTCACACGATGTCGTGTTGATGGATCACCGCCCGTGGGTCATTTTCCTCAGAAGCGTGTGCATTTTAATGAGCAACAATGCCTAGACCAGAGGAAGAGTAAGAAAGGTAGGACATCAGGCCCCTAAGGAAGCTTACGTGAGGAACTTCTAGAAGTTTGGGGCTTGCTGGAGTCCTCCAAACTAGACAAGCTGGTACAGACCTCCTGAGTCTCTGCTTCTGAATTGGGGAAGTGTCTGAATTAGAAGAAATATAAACAAAAACAGCCACTTACTAGCCTGAGGTCCAGCAATTAAAAACTTCTCCTAATTGTGAAATCCCCTATAGGCAATACTTCATTTTCATTTTCATTTTCAACTTGAAAATTGCTTCTAAAAGGGAAATTTTATAAGAGGTAAATGATATATTTTAAAAGCAACTGAAAAAAATCTCAAGACCTAAAATTTCCGGCATCTGTAATCAAGTTTTGCTTCCCTTAATCCATGCAGGGCAAGGTATTTGCAGTGTAATGCAGGTAATTTCATTCATAATCATGAACTGTGTATTTAAGTAATCAGTTCTATGCATAATTTTTCATCTGGACGAAAGCTGCTCCTCATTTTTTTGGAGGATATATGCAGGTTTTGTGCAAATTCACTCCACACTGTTGTCTGCCTCGTGATGAGACCTGCTGGACATCTACAGGATTGAGTCCTAGGGTCAAAAGTGGGTGGTGTCTTGGTTACTCTTCTCTCTTTGCTGGAACAAAACACACGACACCCAAAGTGAAGGAAGGAAAGGTTTGTTTAGCTCACTGTTTGTGGAGGTTTCAATCCATAATCAGCTGGCTCCAAGGCAGCATGGCATGGCACTGGGGCAACACTTCAAGGCAGCAACCAAAACAAAAACAAGGAAACAAGCCTCTTCTCCTCCCTTATATGGTACACAGGCAACCACCCCTGCCTTCAGGGTGGGTGTGGCACTCACAAAATCTCCCAGCCCTCTTTTTCAGAGGATGAAGATAATTACAAAATAAGAACCCTGGCTCCCCGCTGAGTCTGTTATATTTCTAAACTTCTCAAGTTGACACAGTGTATCAACTATAACAGGTGGGAAAGCCAGTGTGGTTTGACGTGACCTGTAACTCTTACTATGGCCAAGTGACCCCAAGAGGGTCTGGCCAGCTCCAGAATGTGTCTCACCTACATTGGAAAGTGTAATTATGGCTTCCTAGAGACTATGGGCTGCTCCAGAGATGGGGCATTCACCCCTTTTCCCCAGAAATACCCTCTAGAGCTTGGTCCACATGAGCAGTACAGATCATGGCATCTGAGGAATACCTCCAAACAACGCCTATCTCAGTGTCAAAATGGTGCTGCCTTCCCCTGGAGCCAAGCTGGAGGCCAGCCAAGTCCCCACCCTTGAAGAGCCATGTCCTAGAAGCGGTCAAGAGCGGCACCCACTGTTGCTCAAGGGCGGCCGCCCTTCGTCTTGCACCCGAGGCCTCACAACGTCCCTCAGACCAGTTTCTATCATGTATCACCACTGTCCCCGCCATCCGAGGCGCCCGCTCTGGAATCTCTCCCTCTGGTTCCAGCGCAGTGATTGAAAGACCCCGCTGACGCCATGTGGATCATTCTTCCTACTTTTCTTGAACTCATTCGTTTGCTCACCAAAAGTGTATTTTTTCAGCAGCAAACTAGCGTTTGGCTCTGTTAGAAGTTAAAATAATACAGATACAGGGTAGATAAATAACTGCAGCCTGGCACGACAAGGATCTAGACGCTTATTGTTTTCTCATCTGAGCTATTTGCACATTCTTGCCATTCACTGTCAAGCTTCTAGATTCTTCCAGCTCCACCTAAATCACGCCACGCAAGCCACTGACGTTTCCCGAAAGCCCAGTTGTGAATTTATCCACCACTGCCCTTCTTAGCCACACTGGAAGAATCCCCCTGTCTGGTTAAGCAACGCTTCTAAGCTCTTTGGTCAGTGCTCAGAGCCTCCGTAGGATTCTAACCAGGTGGCCACATTTTATTTTTCCTTTTCCTACTAATAACCTATGCTATGTACAGCACCCTGGACTGGAACCTGCTACCTTAGTGATTTTGGCCTTTTTTTAGGTCTTCATTTCCATCTTTTTGGGAATTCCATGACTTCTGAGGGCAGAATTTCCTATTTCTAAATTCTGACATCACTTTGCTTGTCATCTGGCCCTTACTACATACAGTTTTATAATTTTTTTATACAACTACTGTCATTTCTCATAGTAGCATAGAAGTGTTTTTGAAAAAAGAGGTTTGACATTAGTTATCATTGATTTCAAATGTCACGTAGTACATAAACCAGATTGCATGTTCAATCTATTGACTGCAAGAAAAATTATTTTATTAGCAATAAATCCTTTGACTTACAACAAAGGTGACTGAGTGGAAATATTTGTCATATAAGTCCTGTTTTCTACTGGCTTCCATTATATAATTAAAAATATGTCCCCACGAAAAGAAAATTGCTATGTACTTAGGAAGAAACGTGTGAGAAATGAGAAATGTGATGATTACCTCAATAAAATAATGAGCATCCTACACAAAACACTGGTCACAAAACCGTAGACTGAGTCTAGAGGCGATTAGCCTTCCCTACTTATTTTCACTGCTTGAAAATGACTTCAGAATAGTTTTTGGGAAGTGTGTAATTAAATGAAAGCCAGGCCGGGCTCAGTTTCAGCTGATTTGCGTGTGTGAACTCTCACTGTAATGAGGTCTCGGGAATGACATAGTGGGGAGGGAACAATGTCATGCACCGCACACTTTGGGCAGGTCCAGCCGTGACTGCCTCTTGCCTCCCATCCTCCTGTCACAGCCGGCCTGACTGCTCAGATCCGGGGAGCAGGACACGAAGCTTGGAGGCAGCGTGCACGAGGCACTTAGGAATCACACTGAAGGGTACATTGCCCCGTCTCCCATCCACACTCTCCTCGCTGGAGCCCCAGTTCACCTTTTTATTTTCTTTCTGCTATTTGCTGTGGTCAACATGAAAATTAGGTAGGAGGCGTACTTCAAATCAACCAAGAAAGAAAAGGACTCTTTGCCCACCTTTCACAGGAGAGTGTGGAGCTTTTGATTCCTTTAAAATCTTTAAAGTGCTGCAATTGCCAAACACTGGATCAGCCAAGGACACCCCTCCCAGGGGTAACTCTGATCCAGAGACAGACTGAAATGAAACAGAAAGGCCTGGAAGCTTTGGTGCACTCGGGAACAAGTGTGAAAGGCCATCGGCCACCCATCTGTACCTCCTCTGGCTTGGCTGGCTCTTTGTCATCTGAGCATAAGGTTCATGTCTCTCTCTGCCCAATCCACTTCATCCCTCACTCTTCCATAGGTTTTGGTAAATACCCAGTGCCTACGTGTTTCATTAAACATAAAATAAATAAATCTCAGCTCCTTATTCCACGGCATTCAGTCTATAATTGCTATGACTAGTGACAGGGAAACCAAAATGTAGAAGATGACTCACCCAACTGCCCATGAGAATGCAGTCCTGGTGGGCAGTGGGCACACACAGGCCACAGTGGCAAGTAGCTGTCCAGTTTGGGGAAGCTGCCACCTGACCGGACTGGCAGGAGCCCTGCATCTCCCTGTGGCCAGAGGAGGTAGTTTGCAAAGGGGACCATGGGTGGCAGGGACTGGGGCTCCGTTCTGTGCACTCTACTTCTCCAGCAAGACGGGCTCAGCCACCCCACTTCCATCCAATGGTGCACCGCCTGGTGCATCTGCTGGGTAGAGGGACCCCGAGGGACAGGACTCATCGCACTGGGTCTGCTCCTGTCACAATCGCACTGGATCTGCTCCCATCACAGAGCCACGTCCAAAACCAGCAGCCTCTGTGCTATTCCACGCTGCAGCTCGGGGCTGTAGCACCCTGCTGGGCGCTGCCTTCAGAGGCTTCACATAAACCCACCTAGCACTGCGTGTCCTTCTTCGTGGGAAGGAATGTGAGACAAGGGAACTTGTGTCTTACTGCCTGAGAAATGTGTTAACACCGTGCTTAGTCCTGGACCCCGTGTACTGCCCTGTAGGTTGTAGGTCCCCGAAACTGCATAGGTTTATTCCAACTTCTGGAAAGCACATGTTTCATCAAGACCTTCAGTGTGTCAGCAGCGCCTGAGCACCCATGGGATCTGCTTACCACCATTGTCAGGATGGGCCAGTGCGATACTGCACGGCACGCACCTCGTGTTCCTCTAGAGAGTATTACAGGAAACAGAGGGTTTAGGCAACGTTATGGTGGTCGTGATCTCTTCAGACATGAAGGCGGAGGTAGCAACCTGTAAAGGAACCTCAGCATCCACTCCACTTGAGTATAAACAGCCTGATCCTCTCGTCTAATCTAAACAGCAATGGGTACATTTGCAAAGCAATAGGTGTATCAGGGGCTTCATTAACTTTCTGTAATGAATGTACCATTTCTAACACAGCAGGTGCCATGAAGCCATGATTTGTGCTTGCAATATTCTAAAATCTTTCTCTGGAACCCACCTGCACTCTGAAGACTGGCCAGATTTGCAAGCTAAATGAGTAACTGTTAGGGCCCACTACTGAAGTGAGCACCAAATCCAGCTCTGCCACCATCGAACCTTCTGCCCAGGGTGAAGTGTGGATGACCTTACGCTTATTGGCTGGGAGGGAAGAAAGTTTCTTTTTTTACTATGGTAACTCTCTTCCAGAAGGCCAGGGCCACTTTCTGCAGATTACTCAATCTCCAAATACATCAACCCCAGTTATACACTTGGGAGACTGGTTCATACACAGTAGACAAGTGTTTAATCACAGTCAACCAATTATGGCCTCATAGAGCCAGGATTTGTTACTGACACTGCACAAAAACTCACCCGAATGAGGGGTTATGAGGCCTTACATCCAGTCAGTCTTCAAAAGCCCAGGTGATCACTTTTCCTTGCGTTAAGTCATGTTTACCAGTTCTCTTGGGAAAAGGAAGCTCCTCAGTATTTTATAGTGGTCTTCAAATGCCATGTCTTGCCTTCATGCTTAAAAAGTATTTTCCAGGGGATAGAATTTCTGGTTGCCAGTTATTTTCATCTTGTTCTTTAAATGTGGTATTATATGAGCTTTTTATTTACATCTCTGCAAATCAACTGTATTATTTTATTGTTATTCATCTTTCATTATTCAAAAATATTTAGTTCATCTTGTGTTCGTAGTGTGACTGTAATTGCCTAAAGATGATTACTTTTAATTTCTTAGCATGATATTGTTCCCATTCACAGATGCAGGACTTATTTTTTTATTTTAAAGAGAAAATAATGATATATAACACAATACAACAAAAATAATAATACATAATTCCATCACAATGTAATAGGGAATTAACAATGCTTGTTATATTGAGCTTTGTTACCTTCAGAGTAGTTGCTTAGGTCATAAGATACAGGATGCAAAATTCTTCAAACAACATAAGCACAAACTGTGCTCTTCAATGGACTCAAAGTAAATAACAGGAAAATTATCTCAGCTATCATATCTATATATTTTTTTTCTTACTTTCTTTTCTCCTTTGCCCACTCCAGTTCTTTCCTTTTGAGTGATTCTTTTCCCTTTCACAACATCTATTATAGATTTTAGATCTTATTTACTCTTTCAATTTGTTGCACTGGGAAGACCATGTAATACTCACATGTGAAAGTCTGATTTATTTCCCTTACGACTATGCTCTCCAGTTGCATCCATTCATCTATGAAAGCTTTGAGTTTATCCTCCTTTGTGGCTTAGTAGTTCTCCCTTGTATAGAAATACCATGTCTTTTTCCAACTTCTCAGGCTGCTGCTGGCTGACTCCCCTCATCTGCAGGTCCCCTTGGGAGACGGCCTTAGTTGAAGAGGTCACAGCGGCCAAGGTTTCTCATGGATGCTCAGCCCAGCCCCCTACATGAGTGTGCGCAGAGAGCTCCCAGAGGCATTCCATCTTCAGCATCCTCTTTTGCACACACAGCTCTTCTCACGCAGAATAGGTCCAAGTTTAACTTTTTCCTGTGCTCAGTCCCTCTCTCCTCTCACTGCCTCTGGTATGTACCTGGCTTGCCTTGGCCAGTAAGCCTACTGCACGGGCACCACAAAACTCAGCCTGTGGGAGGGGATGCAAGGAGCATTATGTAAAAGCTGGAGGCGTGTGAGACTTTGGAACTGAGTCACCCACTACCTGGCCAGCCGTGAGGAGTTCCTTATTTCTGGTAAGTTGAGAAAGGCTGTACTCAGGCAAAGGACGATAGTCGCATTATGTTAAAAATTTTCACCAGCTGCCAGCTAGACTGTCACTCTATTCAAAAAGAACACGTTGGCTTCTGTGGACTATCTAGCGATTGAGAAATGGTAGAGCAAATAGTCACTGGAAGGACAGTGGACTGGATGGACACTGATAACCTACACTGGTATTTCAAAACAACAATAAAAGGCTGCACATAATTACTTGGTAATTAAAAGCTAATTTTAAAAGCAGCAGAGGACAGAAGGCACTAATGACCATGCAAAGGGTGTTGGATTGGAAGTGAAATCAAAGCAAAGCTGTTATGCCAACATCAGGGTCCAAGATGGGAAAGAATGTATCTCAGACACACAGAATGACGACACTGGGGTTGAAGCTTCTGAGCTGTAAACCTCCGAGTCTCCCTGACATGAGTGAACCCGCAGAAGTGACCGTGTACTCCCCAACGATGACTCCGAGCTCCTGCTACTTGAAACTTACACATAGGTTTTCTCCAAAAGAAGCCACAATGTGATGCCTCCCAAATCTGCCTCTGTCTCCTCTCCAAAACACTGTGATCATCACCAGGGTTACAGTTGCACTCCAACCCCCTGCAGATGTGCTGAGCTCCGTAAGGGAAGAAGAAAGCGTGGCCAGAGCGACAGTGGGAAGTAGACAGGACACCGTGAGAGCCAAGAGATCATCATGAGAGAATCGTGAAGGTGCCTGATCGAAGGGTAGCAAAGCACAAAGTCAGAAAAGACAGAGTTCACAGCTTGCCCTGCACTCCCTTGGGATAGAGGATTTATGGTCCTAAGAGGACGTGGATGGTGGCATAGTTGTGATGCAAGGAGAGCGTCCAGAGTAATGGAAAAAATTGGCTTTCCACACCAGGTGAGCTAGAAACACAAGAATTTCCCTAGAAGATGGTGATAAAAAAAAAAAAATCTTCAGGCACAGAGAAAATGACGTGCTCCAAGGGACGTGCTGTGTGATGTGGGAAAACCCATCAGAGGGCTCTAACTCAAAGGAGGGCCTGAAGGATACACACCTACCAAAATGAAACACTTCAATGACTTCCACTTCTGCTTTAGATTATAGAAAGCCAAAAGAAAGTGTTTCGTCTCTCTTAACAACAAGGAGAGGCTGCATAAAACACAGAACTGTAACATTTTCTGAGCCCATTAGTGAGCAAGATAACAAGGTAAATTGAATTTCAAAGGTTGGCAAGCCTCTGAGAAGAGACAGGACTCATGCATTCTTTTGCCTTTGGCAGAGCATTGGAAGAAAAAGTGAGAGCCCTGCAAGCAAATGAGCAAAACCCACTGGTAAATTAATTAACTCTCAAAAGAGGAGGCTTTGTGGTGTGACAGTTTAGCGTTCCCGAGAGTCCAGGACTTTAGGGTGGTTCCCCCAGAAAGTTCTCATTGCCTTACTTAACTGGAAGCTCATGAAAAGGATTGGGACAATGTCCCCTGCAAGCTTCTCCAGGGATAAAGGCGTAGGGGATGCAACTGGCACCACAGATGGGCATTAAGATCTACTGCTTCAGGAATAGGATAGGAAGAAGTCGTGTGTACCTCAAGGAGAGGGACAGGTGACCTCACCGCTGCTAGCCAGCCTGGGCAGGCAGCAGACACAAAGGACTGCAGTTAGTTAGGCCGCCGCTGGGAAGAAAAGGGAGGATGTTGTACAGACTCTCCCGTGGAGGTTTTTGTTGGTGGGCTGTGTGAACAGAGAAAACTCCCCCCAGGAATACAGTCTCCAAGGAAAAACTGACTGCAGCTGACTACACAGAGGACAGCACTCTGGGCAGAACTTAAAGGCACACAGAGAAGACTGCTGAGCTGAGGTAGACCAGAAACCCTTCACCCCGTGGGCTGCACTCCAAGAGGAAAGGCAGCAGTAAGCCCCAGGGTCTCACCCGGGGTTACGACAGAGCGAGGCTCCCCACCCAGTTCACTCTGCACGACAGTGACTCCCCTCACCCCCAGAAACACACTAATCGCCCATTTCCATGTGTCAGTAGACTGCAGCTCAGATGTCAGTGTTCTTTTCTGTGGAAGGTGAAAAACTGAATTGAAACAATCGTCAGGTACGTGAAAGAACCAGGAGGAAAAATAATAGATTTTCAAGAAAGCAATTAGAAAACATAGCTCAAGGTGATCCTGCTGTGGCAACCAAGGAATAGGGTCTTTAAAAAAAAGACAGATGCACACAAACCCACAGAAGAAACAGAGGATGTACACAGTAAGAATGTAAGACTGAAAGAGAGAGAATGAGCTTCTAGAAATAAAAAAGATAATTTCAGAGGTAAAGAATTCTCTCAGTGTGCAGAAAATAATCGGTACATTTCATGGAAGAATAAATCAAATTTGAAAAAAGATGAGTAAAATTTACCTAAAATGAAATTCAAAGAAAAATAGCAAGAAAAGAAAGAATACTCAGTTCCTGCACTGTGTTCTGTCTAAAATGTGCGTGTAGTTGCAGGACAAGAAGCGGGCAGAAGAAATATTTTTAAAAAATGATTAAGTTTTTCAAAATTAAAAACCTGAAAAAATTCTACAAACTATGAAGTCCAGAGAATTCCAAGAATAAATGTTATAACACACACACACTCACACACATACACATGCACGCACACGTACACACGCACACACACTGTAACGTGTCATACTTAAGTTGATAAAAGTTTGAATTAGAGAAAAGTTTTGAAAGCAACCAGATAGAAAGAAATATACACAGGCGGACAAGATAGGAATTATATCAGTTTTCAAAGAGGCTTTGCATGACAGAGATTTTTATCTTAAAGCTAGCAAATTTTTTTAAAAAAATAATTAAAATGAATAGCATCTTTTAAATTATGACACAATTGAGATGTTGTCATTGAAACAGAAAATGAGAGAATCTGTTACCAGCAAGCAAAAAAACTGAAGAAAGTTACCCAAGAATAAAGTGACTGACACCAGATGAAAATAAATTTGAAGAAATGAGAAGCCCCACAAATAATGACATTTAAGTCAATTATTATAAAGATATTTTTCTTGCATTTTCTTCTAATCACTGTGGGAAATAAGAGACTGTCTATAGTGACAGTATATCTGCGATTGTATTTAGAAGAAAATATTGTAATAGCACACAAGACAGAAGGAAGAAGGTAGTCTATAATGCAACTTTTTCACTGTCTTTCCCGTGGCATCCTATTATTGAAGGTAGGGTGTATGAGCTAAAAACATAGAATATAAATTTTAAGGGAAAAAATAAAAATTTTAAAAAGAGTCAGGCATGGTGGCTCGTGCCTATACTGGGGAGCTAGTTCTGAAGGATCTCAAGTTCAAGGCCAGGCCGAGCAACTTAGTGAACCCATCTCACAATAAAATGTAAAAACCATTGGAGACGTAGCTGAGTGATAGAGTCCTGGTGAGTTTAATCCCCAGTACTACAAAAGAAAGGAAAGAAGAGGCAAGACTGTGCTTACTAAGCCAAGTGAAGTTAAAATGAAATAATTAAAAATATTATATTCAAAAACAGGCAAGAAAAAAAGAAAGGAAGGAAGCAGGGAACAGACAGAACAGGTGTAAAACAACAAGTGATATGGTAGTATCATCAGTAAGTGCATTAAATGTAAATGACTAACTTCTGATTAATATACAGAGAATAGAAAAGTAGATGGAATTACAGCACATGCAGTGAACAAAGGTATAAAGTATGAAAATTGAAATAATAAGAAAAAATAAAGACAGGTAGAATAACTTTGATAAATTCAGAGAAAGTAAATATTACCAGGTACACAGAGGGTGTCATGTAATAATAGCAGCACTAATTCACGTGGGAGTCACCTAGAAGTTCTAAGTCTATGTGCAGCTAATGACAGAGCTTCTTCACGCAGAGAGCAAAAAGCCAACGTGACTAGAAAGAGGAAAGACAAGTTGGCGATGATAGATGGAGACTGCAAAACCCTTTTAAATAGTTTATGGAATAAAAAGAAAATTAGTAGAGATGTCAAAGACCACTCACAGTATCAACCGATTTCACATGTTGTTGTTTAGAGAACACCCTACATAACAACAGCAGAATTCACATTCTTTATACTCACACATGGATAATCTCCCAGATGGTGATTCCAGATTCTAGGGCAGAAAACAAGTCCAAGCAATTATAAGAGACTGTAATCCTGAGGATACACTCTCCAATTATTATAGAACTGGACTAGAAATTGATCACAGCAAAAAAAAAAAATAGAAAATATTTCAATAGTTGATAACATAAACACAGCAATTACAATTGTAATAGTTGTTAACAAAAGTTACATTTAAATTTTTAAAATCACAGCCAAAGTTATCTAATATTTGGAATGCAACAAAAATTAAAATGTATCGATATTCAGCAAACTGAACTAAAAGAGTATGTAGGTGAAAGTCAATACTGTTAGATAATGCATATCCTGGAAGATAAGAGGATCTCATATTAGCAATATAGGTTTATATAACAGTAAAATAAAAAACTAAGAACATTGAAGACTCAAAGAAGGAAACACGTAAGAAAACAGAAGTCAGTGAAATAGGGACAGAGAAAGTCTGAACACATGTTACTGAGAGCACACACACCAGGCCAGATTAGGGAATAAGAAGGAAACCTGAATGATCAGATGAAGGATGACAGAAGAGCATCATTACAGATCTTGCACACTGGAAGGATAATAGTGGGATATAACTGAATTTTCATGCTCACAACTTTAGCACCTTAAATGAATGGAAAACTTTCTTAAAAGACACAAATTACCTAAGTTTATTAAAGAAAACCAGATACTCTGGACAGCTCCCTACCTACTTAAGATGATTAATCTGTACTTCAAAGTCTCTCCACAAAACTCATTTCCTAGTGAACTCTTCTAAACCTTTGAAGAACAAGTAACACCAGTTCTAAAAAAGAAAAGAGTAGAGATCCTTCTGATATGGTGCAGGAGACCCACATTACTCTGATTCTAAAATCAGAAACAGGAACAGTAACTCATAAAAATTGCTTTATAATAACAGAGGCAAAAACAATCCTTAACATAATAAAGTAAGAAATCTAGTGATAGATAAAAGCAATAATACATGACCAAGTATGGTGTAGCCCTGGATTACCAGATGATTTTAACATTTGAAAATCAAACAATATAAGGTACCACATTATCAAATTTGAAAGGACAAGAAACCTAGAATTATCCAAATAATACAGGAAAAAAATAAAAATCTCCATACACTTATGATAAAAACTGTTTTCACTTGAGCACTAAAGGAAACGTTCTCACTCTTGTTCATTGAGCTGTGTGGTGTGTGCTTAGTTTAGAATCTATATTGTGTAATCCCCACACCGCCCCGCAAAAAGAACAATAAATGCTTAAATTTTAAAAATTCATTTTACTAAAAGACAAACTCCACATTCTTTCCTTGATAATTTGCTGTATGTTAACTGGTAGCAAATGAGCCTGACATTCAAAATTTATATGAGCTAGAAAAACAAAAGCAACAACAAAATTCTCCTCTGGGTCCCACGTGGCTCACAGCTGACCTGGGCTCTTCAGACAGCCCAGGTTGGAAAGGATGTAGCCAGCACTGCTTGTGCAGCTATCCGAACTGGCAGTGCCAGCTGTGCCCCATCAGAAGAACTTCTCTGAACAGCAGCACAGTGTCAAGACTGGCTGCTTCCCAGAGAAAATTAATAGTAATCCCGGGAGTTGGAAGGATCTTACCCAGATGCCGGGGATATTGCATTTCTTTACCTTAACATCCTCCTTCCACCTGCTGGCTTTCATCACAAAAAATCCAGATACCACACCAAAAGTTCACTGCAACACTCTTTGTGGATTTTAGTAAAATATATTTGATCTATGTGACACCAGCCCTGCAGGCAAAAAAAAAAAGAAACAAAAAACCCTCCATTCTTGTGTTAAAAGCACTCTACCACCACCATGAGATCCATTCCTGTTCATAAAAATGTTGGCGGTAAAATCAAGGGAGCATAGTACAGTTACACGGAGCAAATGTGTATGAGAATTAGCAGGAGATACTGCTAAGGTCAATAGTCTTTATTCAGAGTCATACGCTTCATTCAGTACCTGTGTTCGTTTGCTTGTGTTTTGGTGTTACAGATAGAGCCCGGGCTCTTGTCCAGCTGAGCTCGCCCTCTCACACCAAGGTACTCCCCTATACCCTCTAGAATTTTAGTAAATGCACATTGCTTGAGCTAAATTTCTTTATATATGATAGTCACGGTCGTAATGTCCTGCATCTTTGCTGGTGTCACTTTAGCCTTTCAGACACTGGCCAATCTTCTTAGGAAAACTACATGCTAGGTTTTTCTATAAAACAATACGTTGTGGCTTTGGAAATTCTTGCAACTTGAAAGGTCTTGCAAGTGACTGTCAATGTTTCTGTGCTTTGTTGCTGCATTTCGTGTGACTAAGTCCTTCACATTTTCTCTGCCTGTGCCTGCATGGGGACCTGCCTTATTTTATTTTCTGAGTCTTCAAATTTTCTTAGTGGGTCAGAGCACCAAGAGATTTTTATTATCTAAAAATTATGTTAACAAATACCTGAAATATTTATTAGCTTTTTTATTATCCATCTGGCTTTATCACATTTGTGTGAGACTTGAGTTATTAAAGTAAATATGAATATCAGTACCGTAAATTTAGGGGCATAAGTTTCCCTAAAGTTAGAGAAAACAATGACGATTCTACCGCATCTCTCCCCACCCCACAGTGCCAAGGAAGCAGAGCTGAGAGATTTCTGTTGTCCGCCATCTTGTCTTTAAGGACAGAGGAGACGTGAACCGTCCAGAGGTTCCCCAGATACCACCCCCCATCTCAGGCTCCCTCATGACGGCAGGGTGTGATTTTGAAATGGTGTCTGCACAAAGTGTGCTCGCCCCTTCTTCACCTTCGAGATAGAATGGGAGAAAGGAGGCACCGTCTAGAAAAGGCTGCCGTGTCTCTGTGCCTCACCCCAGTTGCCGTCTCTTCACGCTTAGTCCAGCTTTGTATTCCTGAGTCTGGCGCCAAGTCACTGGATTATTTCATTGGCTTGTTATTAGGCAAAATTTCTTGCCAGAGTGATGCTGATCTTTTGACCCATTTCCAGTGATTGGTTGTTTTCTGTTAATAATGTGATGTGATAAAAAGTATATGGAGTTTGAACAGCTGGGCTCTGGTCCCAGATCTACTAATTTTAGTACTCTGACTTCAAATAAGTGATTAAACCTCTGTGTGTTCATTCCCTTTTGTTTATGAGGCTGATAATTCATACTCTGTGGGGCATTTTGTGATAACCAAACAAAATAATGTAAATTAAGGGATTTGGGACATAATGGGCCACAGTGGTTGCTCAATGCATATTTGTTCTCTTGAATCTCATAGTCCTGGCACCGTACATGTTACATACTCAGATGTCAATGAAAGATGATTTAATTAAGGTGCTTTACACCAAGGTGTGGGCAAGATTAAGACATGAAAAGTCGATAGTGAAAGACAGAGGTGGGGCCGGGGATTTAGCTCAGCGGTGCTTTGCAAGTGTGAGGTCATGAGTTCAATACCCAATACCAAAAAAAAAAAAAAGACAGAGGAGCAACAACCTCGGCCTGAATAAAGGATGCCTGCTACTGAGAGAGGGAGAGATGCGGCCTGCGGGAGTAGCTGCTGGACAGGACCTGTGACCATCAGCAGAAGAAATCAGCAGCCACCATAACCCTCCCTCCTGGACACAGCCAGGGTAGACGGCGGCAGGAAGAAGACCCCAGGCTGCGGTCTTCATGCCCACTGACGTCCTGCTGGGATGGTTCAGGGACTGAGCCCAGCTGGAGACAGAGTGTGGGAGCTCAGTGCGGCCCTCAGCCACCCCGCCCCCAGCCCCGTGACTAAAGGGTGAAGCAGGTGGCTCGTGCCGCAAGCGGAGAACACAGTTCTTCTCTCCAGCTTCCACCGCTGTTACCCCTGTGTTCTCCTCACCCGCCCTGAGCGCTTCTCTCACATTGGATATCAGCTGAGGGCACCATCTGGGAAATCAAGGGTGGGCGCTTTGTGTCATTTCGGCATTTCCTCCAGGACACCTCATGAAACCAGCTGCGTATGGGGAAAAGAAGCCCACCACAGAGCACCTTTGGGAAGGCGCAGTAGCAAATAAATGTGCTCTTAAGAGTTCGGTAGAAAATAAATGCCAACAAATATTTGCCTATTGGACTGTTTTTCTGAGAAAATGACTAATGCCTAAATGTTGCGGCCAAAAATGCAGTTTGGGGGATCGTCGCACCCCTGTTGCACAGCCTAGCATACCCAGTGCAACTTATATACCTACATAACGGGGTCCCTCATGACTGGGTCCTGGGCTGCTCTGGCTGACTTCCTCCCGTCCCCTGCCCTTTCCCCTCCAGAAACTGCGATCTCGTGTCTCTTAACCATAACCTCGATGACCCGACTCCTACCTCTTCTCTCAGGGGTCCTATGGGAACAGCTGCCTGTAAGTGACTAACCGAATTATGAATGCACAATCGAAGTCTTTATATTTCGCCTCTCTGTTAGACTCATAAATATGATCAATCCATCTCCCCACACTTGGGAAGATCTAATCACTCTTTCCAAGCGTGCTGAAGCCTCTGGCTCTGGACTTGGAAAAGGCCACTGTCCAGCCTCCTGCCTCAGCTTCCGCCCCTAAGCCCCAGTGGAGGGCGGTGCGCCCTGGACGAGACCCTGCCCACTTCCAGCGTCTCCCACCGACTGAGGCCCACTGGCCATTCTACGCGCAGACTGAGGCACACTGCACCGTCTGACTCACCCACTGTCTAGGTGAATAAATCCAGGAGGAGGAGGCGCGTGTGTGGGGCTCTCCTGAAGCGCTACTACGTCTTCTGCCTGTCATCAAACTCTTTCCTGCCTCTCAATGTTATTTGACAGAAAATCAAAACAAAATCGACAGAGGGGATCAAATGTAATGGGAGAGTAGAGTAAATGAGGAAAAGCGAAGCAGGACAGCTGGGAGCTACACGGATGAAGGCGTTTACTGCAGAGTCAAACTGGAGCCCAGAAGACAGAACAGCATCCCTTCCCGGTGGGTGGAGTTTTACAGAACCTGGTGCCTTCGCCCGTGAGCCGCACACGTGCCTGGCCTGGAACTTAGAGAAGCTAAAGGAGCTCGGAAAGGCGAAGCCATCCCATAAGGAGCGGAGGAGCAGACCAGGGTCGAGGCAGGCGTTCCTGGGGGCTGTCATCCTCCGGGCAGTGACGACTGCTGCTTCTCCTCTTCCTTCTAGATCTTACACTCCCGCCCCCATCGCCACCCCAAACCCTAGACCTTAAGAGGAAGAAGCTTCTGGCAACTGTAATTCTAACTCTGAGACGTTGGTGCAGTGTAAGATCCCTACGCTCCTCATATGTTTATATCAGAAACGTATCTGACTTCTTCGGGGGACAATATCCATATTTATTGGAGAATTCAGAGGGCGGTTGGAATACAGAGAACCACACAGGCACCGAGAAACATAAAGGTGTCTGTCTGTGGCCGTACACATTTGTTTCCCGAATAAAACTCTTTTGATCTGCAGTCCGTCCTACGCCTCACTGATGATTTTTAAAATTCCCGCGTTAAGTAGACTTCAGATCAGTACCGCGCAAGCTCTCCTGCTCTGCGACAGCTGTGCTATGCAACTTTTTTCTAAAATACTTTTTCTTATGAATATAAAGACCTGTGATAAGAAAATAGATGGAAACGAAACCCAAAAGTTCTGACAGTTGAAGATTAAACTGCAAGTGCTAATGATCAATCTGGAAATAAAGTGCTTCAGTGCATGTAAAGTAAGAAAAGGTGTTGATTTACTCTGGATTCATGGCGTGCATCGCTACATTATGAATGATCAACGAGTGTTATCACCAGAACAATGTCACGCTATTACAGTTTCGGGGCATCAGAAATGCAAACTTAATTGCTTCACTCTTAATGAAGTACAGAAGCCACATTTTAATAATGTTAAGGTTGTGGTTCAAACTGACAAAACCCACATATACTCCAAGTTAGGGTGATAAAAGTCTGCCCTTAACTCTTTGATATCACAGTATAAAATAAAGACATTCCACACCCCATTTCCAGCATCCCCCCACCCCCGGAACAGCAGGAAATCTCATCCCAGTCCCTCCTTGACTGGTTGTTCACAGACAAGAACATAGACATCAGTGAGGTCGACAACTAATCTTACTTTGTCTAATGTGAAAATAGAATAATACATACAAATAAGGGAAAACAAAATAAAAATATAAGTAAATGCTTACACCTACTGTGCACCAAAATGCAATCTTTGTTTGAATTTGTAAAAAGCACCACAGTTAAACCAAACCTTTAATAGAATTGAAGGATGAAGTATTTTGAACAATTCTAGAAACACTACACACACGCACACACACACACATATTATAGATAATAAACTTGCATCAGAACCATTGCTATCTCTGCACATGAACAACTATGTATTTTTTCTTTTTTTATTTTCTAGTCGAAATGAATATTTATCAAGAGTACACATAACTACAGAAAACAGTAATAATCTTTTCAAATTGGACTTGAGAGAAACTGAAAATGTTTTAAATGTAAATAAGTTTATCTGTACAGTTTAAGTCCACAGTGACCACATTCATCACAGGGAATTTGCACCTGCACACAATACACTTTGATTTGTCTTTTTTTCTTTCCCTTCCACTGCCTTCAACCCCTCTTCTCTTTATTTACAATGCTTTGTTTCCATTCTAGCCTCTTTTTTCTCAGTTTTTCTTATACCTTCCTTCCTTTCCCTCTCTCCTCTTCCTAGTTCCCCTTTCTTTTTGAACAATTTCTTCCCATTTCACCATATCTCTTGTATAATTTGGTTCTTATTTACACTTTCAATTTCTTACACAAGTGAGGTAATGTGATACTTACACATGTGTGCCCAGTTTATTTCACTTAAGAGAATGGTCTCAAAGTCTATCCATTTAGTAATAAATGTCTCAAGGTTATTCATCCTTATGGCTGAGTAGTACTCCATTATATTAAAAAACACTTCTTTTTTATCCAGTCATTGGTTGATAGTTTCCCAGATTGAGCTGTCACAAACTGTGCCACTATAAACAGGGTGTCCGTATATTGCTGTGGTGTGATGTCTTTAAAACTTTTAGGAAGATACCAAGAAGGGGAATAGCTGGTTTAAACTGGACCTCTGGTCCTAGTTTTTTAAGGAATCTGCACACTGAGTTCCACAGTGGTTGCACCAGTCTACAAACTGTGGAGCAGGGTTCTTTTTCTCCCACAGTCCTAGCATTTGTTATTATTTGATTTCTTGATGATGACAGTTCTTTCTGGAACAAGATGCAATCTCAATGTTGTTTTATTTGCATCTTTCAAATGACTAGAGACAATCATTTTTTATGTATTTATTTGCCATTTTTTTTCTCCATCTGAGAAGTGGATATTCACCTCAGATGCTCAGTTTTAGATTGAGTCTTTGAATTTAAGGATCTGACTTTTTTTCCATTTTTTATACATTCTAGACATTATTCCTTTGTCTGAGAAGCAACTGGTTAGTTTTTTTCCCAACAGTCAGCCTGAAACATCATCTATCCTCCATATCATTCAGTTCTTGAGAAAATGGAGACAAGAGAAAATGTGTTTGTTAAGGCAATACAGATTATTACAGACACAGATTCTGGGAAAACTGTAAAGTGAGAATATTTAGTATTTATTGTCTCATTGCCTTGACATTACCACTGTCTTAGTTACTTTTCTCTTGTTGCTGAGGCAAAATACCCAACACCCAAAATAAAGGAAGGAAACGTTTATTTAGCTCACAGTTTTAGAGGTTTCAGTCCATAATCAGCTGGCTCCAAGGCAGGGTGGCATGTCTGAAGGGCAACATGGTGGCTGTGGCAGATACCCAAACATCAAAGCAAAAGGACAAAATGCTCAAAAGGAGAGAGCATGCCTCCCTCACTCCCTTATAGTGTATGCCAGCTACCCTCCCCTGGATGGGTGCAGGACTCACACCACCAGTCCCAGCACTGGCCAATGAACCAATCACAAATGCTAGATTTAGCCACCTTTGAAAGACCCATGACCTCATGAGGCTTTGGGGAGACATCCAGACACAAACCATAACAACCACATGATTAAAATTCCTGGTGAAGGATAGAACTTATAAAAGCTCCAGTAAACAAGACATCAAGTCCTCAGTTAACAATCCCTGCTGTTTGTAAGCACTCAGGCAACTTCTGAGTTTGTTTGAATCTTACAGGTTCTTCAGTCAATGAAGACTTACAATGAGATTTTGCCTTCATTCTATGGATGGCTCTGGTAATATTGGACATGGCAGCATTGGAATCTGTAAGTAACACATTTTATCCATAGTTTCAGCAGCTAACACTTCCAACTCTAGGAGATGCATATGAGTAAAATGCACATGAGTAAAATTTGTTTATGTACCTATGTGTGTTTTCCATTTGTGGAATTTCAGGAGATCTATAAAAGCCATTTGAGAAAAGGCTCGATCCCTTAGTCCTCTGGACTACCTCCTTCCAAGAATAAACTGGGAACAGGAATCTAATAGCCTCAGATAGGTCCATGATAATGAAACCATGGACCTTCCTGAATAATCTTCTCTTCAAATTTTTATTTCACTTGTAGGAAATTTTGATTTCTTTAAAATACTCAGAGAAATTCACTTTCTGCTACATCTTAGCAGTCTTTTCATTTGTTGTTGTTGTTATTGTTGTTTGTTTGGATTTTTTATATTATACAAGGAAGAGCTTAGTTTCTGTACCAGTTGTTTCTGAATTCTGAGCTGCTTCCGTTCTGGCTCTGGTGCTCAGATTGCCAGTGCAGTTAACAAACATTTTCTTCTGAGTGCTCACTGCAATCTCAAAGCTGTGTTCAGCAGGAACTCCTGAGCTGTCATGGACCACAGACTACTACAAATATTTTTCTACATTTAAAAAATTTCAATACTACAACCTGTGATTTTTTTATGATTAAATAGATGAACTAAAGAGGAAAAATCCTTAGAAAAACAATTTACCATATAAAATTTGTTCAATTTTAGTGTTTACATAACTTTTTATCCTGCAGAAAATTCATTTGTATTAAGAGGTTTAAAAGCTCTCCCTAGGGTATATTTTCAACACCAGGCACACAGGCATGATCTGCACAGCCCTTACCATTGCTTCTCCATTCATAGCCAAAGTCAAGTGTCTTGCTTCTAGCCAACCATGTACTGAAACGTTATTAACAGAATAACAGTTTATTAACAGAATAAACTGTTCCTCTTTAAATTGCATCTTTCGGGTATTTTGTTTCAGGGATGGGAAAGCTAACCAAACAGAAAATCGGTACTAGAGAAGTACAGTTGTTGCTGTAACTGTATTTAACCATGTTGTTTAGAAGTCTTCAGAACTGGTTTGTGGGGGAAACTCCGAAGGCTTTTGAGATTCTGGTAAGAGAAGCTTTAGACTCCTTGGAACAGATTGGTGGGCAATTTTGGTCAGATCTCTGGGAGGAATGTGGACAATAAAGGCCAGGTGCATGAGGTTTTAGATGGGAATGAGGAATTTATTGAGAATTGCACTAAAGGCCTTGTGCAATTCATTCTGGCAAAAGAGAGAGACAGACAGAGAAAGACAGACACAGAGACAGAGAGTTTACATTTTGGCCATTCCCTAAAACATTGTGTGAAGCTGAGTTTAAGGTGATGGACTAATTAACCAGGCAGAAAGAATATATGCAGCTTGTAGTCTGCGGCATGGGTGCTAGTGACCGTATCTAGCCAGATTTATAGTGAGAACACAAAAAAAAAACAAAGCAGAACGATTTGGAAAATATTCAGTTTACTCAAACATGAAGCACATGTAAAATCAGGGCCAAAGGAAGTTTGAATGCTGAAGAAATTTACACCACTGAATAGAAACCAAAACACTAGACATGGTGGCACAGAACTATAATCCTAACACTTGGGAGGCTGAGGCAAGAAGATTTTGAGCTCAAGACCAACGACTTAGCAAGACTTTGTCTCAAAAGTTAAAAAAAGAAAAAAGAAAAAAGAAAGAAACCAAGCACTTTGTACAAGGATACAAAGGAGGATGCTTTGAGAGCATCTCAGGAAGCAACAAGACCTTACTCTTTGAAGGCTGAAAGGTGCCAAAATGTTAACCTTTTATTTGAGAAGAGAGCCCATGCGCCCCCTGCTTGAGAAGACCAGTGAGGTTATTGATTCCCTGCGATTCACTTCATTGTGTTCAGCCACCCAGGTACTCAGGGGCCAATGCAACCATTTCCAAGGTGACCTGATTATTGACCAAGCTTGTGGAATATCTTAGCACCAAGTCAACATGACACCGACGTTTCTGGTACATAATGTATAAGATTATGGGGTCAGGGAGGATTTCACCCAGGATTCAAAGGAAGATCTGGGAGATCAGAAAGTGTGCACCAGTAGGAGCTGTCAGAGGTGTTAAATATTGGCTGAGGGAAGCTGCTGGTGGTGAGCAAAGCCAGCCCAAGAGAGAAGCCATATGCGTTATAATTAACAAAGATATAGGGTTGAGCTTCTTAAGTTGTTTGAAATTCATATCTCACCACCATGTGCCATGTGCGCTGGAGGTGGAGCTGTGTGGTTTCATGTTTATCCTGCTGGACTTCAGTCTTATTTTGTACTAGTTCCTTCTAGCTTTGCATTCCTCCCTTTTGAAATGGGAATGCTTACCCTGTGCCATTGTGTCTTTTTTTATCCTGATATTATCTATCTTGGTTTTTTAATTTTAGACTGATTTATAGTCAAGAGATACCTTAAGTCTCAGAGGCGAATTTGGGCAGAACTTTCGATGGAACTGTCACACTTTTGGAGAAGGTGTTAGTACAGTTTTTGTTTTATGCCAGATACATACAATAGGCAGAATGATACCTTGTGATTTGCTTTAAGGAGATATGTTTCACTGTCAAGTGGACAACGTGCTGAATGTGATAACTAATCTTGGTTGTCAGTGTGATCGGCTGGAGAGATGCTTAGTAGGCTGGCAAGGCTACACATCTGGGATATCTGGTGAGTCATGGAGTCATAAGCACGGGGACCCTGTCCAGTCCCTCACCCATTCTTCTCGTGCCACCTGCCCTGATCTTTGCTTCTCAGCTGACATGAGTCAAGCAGATATTTTCTGCCCTACCTTTCTGCCATGATGTTTGAGCCTGTAAATAGCTGACCATGGACTGAGACCCCTCACACTGTGAGCCAAATAAACTTCTCCTCCTTTAAACTATCAGTGTCGGGTATTCCGTCCCCAAAATGGGAAGCTGAACAATATAGAATCAAACCACTGATAATTCTGCTTAGAACAATATTAAAATTAGATCGTGTTCTTTTGCAAATAATGCTGTGGGAAGGTTGTTAAGCAGATTCAGTGTTGAAGCTTTAGTTGTTCTCTCTTACTGTAAGATCCACTGGATAGCACCACAGAGGCTTTCTTCTTCATAGTTTGCGAAGTATTTATATATAATTACTTACAATTAACTTCCCTCAGCCAATCAACCGACCATAAACTAACTTAGGCAGTTATGAACAAAGCTTTGTGATGAGAATTTGTCCTTACATTAATTGTTAGTCATTAAAAGCCTAAGCTCAGGGAATTACAGTAGCTATATTTGAGTTTCTCATTTATGACTGCATTAATATATTAAAATAAGACTTCTCAATCAGTGAGCCCAGCATATTAAATGTTTTAAATCATCCCTATCAGAATTCTCAAGATGACTCTAACAATGAAGCAAATGCTCAAACCGATTCTGGAATTTATTTACCGACTCAGTAAACCTGGGTCCCTAAGGCAAAGCTCATGTGCTTTCGTTTCTTTCTCCCCCGGTGGATAACTGCATTCTTAGCTGTGCATATATCTAGTTGCATTCTCTAGCTAAAAAACACTATCAAGGAAATATGATTATTTTGATATAGATCTATGTGTGGTAGACACTGACTGGAAGAAAATTAAATCATGATAGAGTAGAAAAATATGATCTGTCAAGGGTGAAGCAGAAATTTAACACAATGTGAGAACCCCTGATAAAATAAGGAAAAAATGTTAAAGGCAGCTGATAATGCAGTGCTATTGATCAGTTAAAGTCGAGCACTACAGAAAGGTGCAATGTGAGAGCTTCAAGCATTCTAAAAGCCTAGAAGAGGGAGGTTCAGGATTTTTGTATAAAAGGCCAAGAAAGTGGAGAGAACTAGACCTTGCAGTGTCTTGGGAATGCATAGGCTACAAGACAGACAGGAAGTCTAGTAAAACAGCTCGAGGGGACTTGGGCTCCCTGGAGCTGGTGGTAGAGCTGAGAGCACTTAGAAAGTGGAAATTGAAAGCAATAGAAGCTAATGGACGGAGCCTGCCAGCGGGAGGCTGCACTTAACACCCAACACCAAAAGGCCGCAGCAGGAGCTGCTCAGTGTGTAGACGGGGCTGCTCTGTGACTAGAGAAAAGCACAGCAGAAGACGGAGCAATCAGAGTCAGGTCTCTAAACTTCTACACTGCGCGCTTATTAAGAACAGGAAATGTAAGTACATGCTTCAGATAAAAAAAAAAAGAAAAGAAAAAGAAAGAAAGAGCAGGCTGGACACGGTGGTTCCCACCAGGAAACTCAGCACCCAGCACAGGGAGGCTGAGGCAGGGTAATCGCAAACTCGACCCCAGCCCGGGCAACTCAGCAACTTAGCCGGACCTTCCTTAAAATAAAAAACAAACCAGGCATGGGCTGTAGCTCAGAATGAGGCCCTGGGGTCAATTCCCAGTGCTGGGGAGGGGCAAAGAGAGGTAAAATGCCCACTGATTTCCTAGGGCTCCTGGTAGAAATGAGGAGCATAAATTATGGAAAACTGTTTTTAATGTGTCTTCAGATTCCTCAAATGTTTCCTATCTTTCTTACCATGGTAAGGCATTATGCTCAACTGGACGGTAAATGAGGCACAGATTAAGTCATGCTGCGCTAATAGGCAACCCCAGATACCAATGGTTTCACATAGCACATGCTCCCCTCATTCTGCTCTGGGGAAACTCCCCTGGGGGAGGGGAACAGAAGTCTGGCCTCGTGCGAGATCCAGCGCCCTACAGTTTCACCATTTAGCACTTACAATCTTCCTACCGGGTGAGTCTAAGGAGTGATGGAGGCATTAGTGATTAGATGCTCGCCAGGCAGTCTCACATCACTTCCCCGTACAGTTCATTGGCTGAACTGTGTCTTGTGGTCTTGTCTCGTAGCTCAAGGCTGAGAAATTGTGGCATCCCAGTGCGTAGGAGGACCAGAAATTGAGAACCATAAATATGATCTACCACAGATGTGATTCCCCCCACGACGCTCCGACCCACACTCTGAGTATTTCCCTTGTAATTGATTGCAGATGTTTGATTAGAACTGAAAGAATGACTCCTGTATAAAGGTTCTGCGGGATTAAGGGACTTGGGTTGGTTATGCTGATACACTGAAGTCAAATTCCAAGGAAATAACCGGACTCTCATGGACAAGTACAGACTCATCCTCACCTTCTCTCCCTCCGTGTTTTCTACAGCTATGTCCTACTTAGTTAGTTGATTAGTTTGTCTGCAATACTTAAGAATTTCTTGGCTAGGACTCCTGCTGGAATACCGCGGTACTCCTGGAAGAAGAATTGTTGGGGGAGACTACTCCACAGGAAGTACAGCCTGGCAGATATGGTACAATAGGACTATACAGATACCCCAAATGGGCAAGCACTTCCATGTGTCTTCTGATGTCCTGGAAAGTATGAGTAGTCAGAAAGGGAGCATGGAGGATGATCCAGGACCCCGAGAGGCAAAGGTCTGCAGTTATTCACCTGTGAATTCTCTCAGCATAGTCCGGGGCACTTTGTAGGAGTGGAACATATTTATGACACAATGGCTGAGCTTAAAAACATCTGAGTGACACAGAGTATGGTTCATGACAGGACAGAGCAGCCAGCATTTTCATTTCTTTCCCATTCCTCTGCCTTTGTTGCATCTTTTTCCAAGATCCTCTATATAATCATAGATCTCAAACATTATTTGGAAACTCCGAAAAGCTAAAGGACTCACCCCAAGCATATACTTCATGGGAAGCAGTCAAGGCAAGATGCAGGTTCAATCTAATTCCCTTTGCATGGAGTGGCTCTGCCAACAGGGCCATTCAGGGAATTCCTCATTCGTGATGAATATGTATTTGATTTCCGTGTTCTGTGACCACACTGCCACCATTTACACACACACACATATGTGCACACACACACACACTTATTGTAAGTGCCCAGTGTTTTACTCTTCTTCATGGGGCAGGGAAGTAGCTCAGTGGCAAAATGCCTGCCTGGCAAGCGCCAGGTCTTGAATTCTTGATGTGAGATATATACAGTCTTATTAGCTTATTATCTATATTGGCCATCAAACATAAATCCTATCAGAAAAAAAGGGCCAGGGATATAGCTTAGCCACATAAGTACCTGACTGGCAAGAGCAAAGCCCTAAGTTTGAGTCCCAGTACCAAAAAAAAAAAAAAAAAAAAAAAAAAATTAAAACAAAATAAATAAATTCTATCAGAGCAAGTCTTTAAAAAATGATTTTCCCTCTTTGGAGTCTAAAATCCAAAATCTCAGAGTCACACCTGTCAGGCATTAGGCTCTCAAGATGCCCTTTTCTGAGCAGTTAAAGGGAACAGTGAACTAACTCATGGCAAAGAGGGTGGTTGCACTGGAGCGGTACGAGTTCTCCGAGGTGGGGCAGAGCGAGCCCCACGCGTGGAAGGTGAGCTACAGGCGTAGCAGGAATTCATAGAGGAAAAGCACAAGCGATAAGGAAAGGAGGTTATGGGCCTATCCGGGAGAGACTCTGGGATTTAAAGTCTGGAGAAGCTGCTCCAGCAAGGAGGTGCGGGAAGAGGCCCGGGCCGAGGCAGGGCCGCCGGGAGAGGGATCCGGTGTGGAGGCCTCCGAGCTACCTCGGGGCTCCTGCAGGGTGAGACCCCCGGGGACCAGGCCCTCCGCCTGACCTGCTGCTCTGCAGTGACAGCAGCAGGCACCTTACCTTGGGGAGCGGTGAGGAGGGAGCGGGAGGTGGATACAGGGAAAACCGCGCACTTGCTGAGATGCGTCTTTACCGCACCGCTCCCGCAGCGCTGGACCACAGCAGCCTTGAGCTCGCGTCTCCACGCGTAGAATGCGGGTAGCAGAGCGCGCTTCGTCTGTCTCCCAGGGTCACTAGGAGAACTGGGTGACCTCGGAGCATAGGCTTTTCTTCAGTGGGAGATACAACTCTAGGGAGAATATTATTTTTGGCAATAATTACTCAGTTCATTCTTAAGTTACCCACACGTAGAAAGTGGGTGTTAGCGTGTGAGTTTTCTCTCCTAGGAACCTAGACTTACCTGTAATCCAGGCTGGGCTGGTCGTAAGGCTACTACCTGGTTCCTCCTCTTTTATATGAGCCCATGGTGCAGGGAGATGCAGGTACCACAGGCACTGAACAGCACTAGAGTCTTACAACCACAGTCCTGGAATCAGTTATTTATCAGAGTGTCCGACACAGGCAGCTACTGTCGCTCACCTGGCACTGAACCTCCTGATGCCTGAGTCTATGGTCCAGGCTCCCGGCTCCCCAAGGTAAATCCGGGGCTCACACCCTCAGCGCTTCTTCCCCTTAAACCTGCAAATGTGCATAAGAGGCCCAGCGCTTGGACAACCCAGCAAGACGCTGACAATGAGGAGAGAGTGGCAGTTTAATCACAGCCGGTCCCAGCTCTCCCAGGTCTGGAGCAAAGGAAACAGCAGGAAACCTCAGCTCTCAACACAGCTTTGTAAAATTTGCTGGCTTCATACCTTCATGTAACTTCAAAGAAGTGGCGGGTTCTCCGAGGAATCTTCTTTCCCACCTACCCGAGGACGCCTTTGCTTTTCTCTTCTGTGAGATTTTCCCCATCAAATGTTTCCAAGTGTTCTCATTCCATGTGGCCCTTTGTGATACATTAATTTTTCCCCGTAACACCCTACCCCGCAAAAAAGTAACAAAAGCAGTTCTGTCCGGGATTTGCTCAGGTCCTAACAACTTAATAACGATAGTTAATGCAGTAAGCAACAGATGCTGTTATATCTCTCTTAATGAAATTTGGGGGGAAAATGGTCGTAAATCTTATCTCCCTTATTAGCTCCTGTATTTTGATGGCATATCCACTCCAGAAGCTTCCTGTGAAAGGTTCTATCAGTTAGGTTTTGACACAACAATATTTGCCTTTATTCATCCTTGACATTGCTTGATATTTTCCTCAACATATATTTGAGGAAATTTGATATTATGCGCGTATTTTGGAGCTTTCTGTGTGAGCTCCATGAGGACTTGTGAATTTTTTTGTATCACCTTCAAATACCTGACAAATAATAGGCAAACATTAGTGAGGCAGTGAATGACGGGGCGGGCCTTGCCGTGAGTCTACCCCCAAGCTCACCAGCCAGCAACACAGCACAATAACTGGGTTTTTAAAGATGAAAAAAATGTATTTGATTGGAGAATTGTAAATAAATCCTAATATCAGAGTCTGTAGTGCAGGAATAGTTAAAATTCTTATATTTTATCAAGTAGAAATGGAAAAATGAAGGAAATTTTATAGATTATATTGGAATTATCCCATCTAATTTTAATATTGTCATCTACCCTTTAAATTGATAAAACATTGCTTCTGCTTTTAATGAGATTGTCAATAGTGCATACAGTTTGAGCTCCGTAGTAGCTAGTTTATCATAAAGTGAAGCCGGCCTGTATTTGTAGTATATTAAATGCATGAGCCAATAATTCTGAGGCTGAAATAATACACCAGTCCATAATGAAAGTTGCTTTTAATTCAGCCATTGATGAGTAAAGGATAACTCAATACTCGTCTTCTAAGAAGGCTGTTTAATAATGACCTGACTGTCCTTTCTCCATAATAAAGGCAGCTACCCACCAAACACACCATGCTCCAGTTCCGGCGAAAATGAGCCTGTCTGAATCCTGTGACATCAGTGCCAATGAAGCCACCCCGGAGCGCCGAGTCCTTCACAAGTCCTGTAGCCTCCTGGTTATACTAACCGGAGGAAAACTCCACACAGCTGCAAGTAGTGGCAATACATCAAAGACGTCATTATTACCATAATCAGTGAACGTCTTTGTCATACACTGAAAGCAGAGCATCACTTACCCAGTTCATCAGATTTGCTTTCATGTCTGTAATTTACACCCACTGTGTTCTGTGAATCCTTTCCACTCATCGACTTATATTGAAGTTGAGTTATAAAGTGAGTTCTGAGTAGATGCCCTATTGTTGGCTAAGCCTTGATGGAAATATTGGAAACTTCTTTGACTGGCGTGCAGAAAGCCCCCACCTGGAGGCTTGGACTTCAGACCCCATTGCCTGTCCCAACAATCCCCACTTTTCCAGTTCCCCATGTGCTTCTGTCTGCTCAGTCTGCCCTGGCTCTCCTTACGGCCCCTCAGACAGGGCCTGAGAGCCGGACACCCAGAGTCGTAACCCCTCCTCCTAAATGCATTTCTCCACCAATGCAAGCTTCTGGTTCAAACAGCACAGCAGCCCCATTCATAACTAGGTGCCATGGACTGAACCTCATGGACCTTTCCAGTGCTTGTTCTTAGCTGTGTCGCAGGTGACTCAGTCTGCCCTCTTCCCAGTCCTTTTGGGGACCCAAGTCCCAGAATCTGTATGTATTTTTGGACCCTTGTATGGAAATCAGTGCCACCAGGCACACGTCTTAGAAGTCTGCTTTCATCCTTTCCCTCCCTGATGAATCTCTGGTGTGACTTCCTAAAGTGACTTCCGGAGCACGTTCTCATAACACTGTTTGGCTTCAGGCAGTCGTTCTTGTATTGGGTCCAATTAAACCATCAGAGAAAGAGTTTCAGCCAGGTGCAACCCTCTGTGTCTGACTCTGGTTTGAGAAAGCAAGAACTGAGTTTTTACATGAACCTCCTTCCGGTTTTCTTTGTTCCACAGGAAACATTTTGCCTCCTTTCAGGAAGCAGAAAGACACTCTGATTTTTCTATGCCTAATCACCACTGAACCGTTTGTTTTATTGGTTTGACTTTTTATTCTTTCAAAGAAACTTGAACAAGACTGTAAACTGATTTTAGTGCACCCGTAATTACATAACCAGCCTAAATATACACATGCAAAAGAGAGGCACATACCTGAGATTCTGAGTCAGGCAAACATCTGAATTCTTAATCTTACTAAAAATGGTAGTAAGTCCCTCAGAGCAGGTACTTTGTATAATTCACAGATAGTGAGACTGAATCACTGTCATGTTCTCTGCTTTCAAGATGCTGGCAAAATAGGGGAGACATAAGCTTTCTGGCATCAACAGAGTAGGGGAGAGTAATCGCTTTCACACTTACAACTTTATTTAACCCATGCCAGGAACACCAGGCCTCGTGCCCCACGTCTCGGGAATGAGGAACCTGAGGGAAGGAGATGCGCAGACGGCACAGAGCTGTCCACGGACAGCGCTTGGTTGAGTCGGCAGCCGCAGCCCTGGGGACGCTGACTTCTGACCCCGGGGCGCCTTCTGCTTCCTTCCACTGTGATCCCTGCCTCGTCTTCCTTTTTCAAATTTTGGAAGAGAAACCTAATTAGAAAGTTAAATTTTTAATGCATCCTTTCAAGTCTGTACCATATTGATTTAAATTTCTTATCCACTATTCATTTTTATTGTAACATTTTTAGAAGCTGATGTGAGCGTAACCAAAAGTGAAACACGGGCTGTAAAGTCTGTATGTTAACAGGTCACACTGGGAAGCCCTTGCTCACCCCAGTGCTTAGGGGCCCGGAGAGGCTCTGCTCACCTGTGTCCTTTATCTCCGGCTGTGAAAGAAACACTCTTACTGTGAGTAATTCCAAACTCCCACAGAGTACCTGTCACTGCCTGCCCCTTACCTGTGGGTTTAGGGAGGGACACTCACAGCCAGCCCTCATGAGGTAATATTAACTGTCACCCACCGTCACTGATATTTTCTGCTATAGGACATTTTGTTTAAATTAGCCACACATCAGGCTGCATCCATGTCTTCATTTTCCTCTAGAAAGAGCAGTGAGGAACAATGTCCATACAATTAACCGTAACCATTAAAAGTGGACATTGCTTTTTTTTCTTTGTGACCACTGTAGAGGTTCACAAAGCCACTGGCCATGTTAAGGACACCTCATCTCCCGTGTTCTCTGTTTGCATCCATTCCTGACACTCCTTGATCTAATCAGATTGGTTTTACATTTTATAAGAATTTACACCAGTGGAATTAGAGTGACCCACTGTGTGAATAACTTCATCTAGAATCCCACTTTCATGAATCTTCTCTGCTGTGTCCTATTGGCTGTCCCGTCCCCTCCTGTCCTGCAGTGTGGAAACACCACTGTGTGACCTTCCACACACTCCATGCACAGTGGAGCTTGTGTGAGTTCCACTATTGGAAATAGAGTTTCTATGAATGAGAAATGTACAGAGCAACACTGAGGCAAGAGTAAACAAAGCTAATTAGGTGAAACCAGTGTCTAAGTAGTTTTGGACTTGACACATGGACACTAACATGTGAAAGTCTTGCAGGTATGTAGTCTTGGTTACATCTATGGGAAAGAAAGGCACCCAGTGAATGCTAAGCTTTTTACATAATTCCAAAGTGGTCCTGTTTAGTGTCCCACAGTGGCCTCTCCTTTTACTTTTGGTTGTGCCAGTAGGTAGTGATGGTGCCTCACTGCTGGTAATTTCCCTGGTAACTAATGATGTAATTATTTTTCTGTGTGCTCACTGACCATTGGTTCTTTTTCTGAAATGTCTTTTCACACTGCTCATTTGAAAACATCAGGTCATTTGTCTGCTTATTGTAGAGTTGTAAGGATTCTTTGCATATTTTACATAGGAATAAAAGCATTTACTTCTACTTTTTACAAAAAATAGATGAACATTAAGTGATATTTAAAGTAAATGCATTATGGAAAAATAACACCTTATGTTCGATGACACTTATTTATATGATCGTATGCCTTTTTTATTTTGGTAAGCACAACAGTTCCATAAGGAAAATAAGGTATTTATAACTATCTTCTTTCAAAGTGATGAAACTCGGCTTCAGGCAGGCAGTCAAGCACACACTAAGCACTTGAACCTTGGAAGCAGATAGCCTGTGTTCAAATTCTCACTCAAGATTTATGGACCAAGAAACCTGACCTGGTCCAGTGAGCATCTTTAGCCAGTTTTCTCCCTGGTTAAATGTGAAGAGTCAGACGGTTTAACTCAAAGCATAATTGGCCATAAGTAAAATAGTGTTTGTGAAATACCAGTGGATGTAGCCAGAAGAGAGAGCAAAGACATGGTGAGACAAACAGGCCTGAGGTAGAAAGCTTCCACGGAGTCTGCTGGAAGTGCACGGCAGGTGGGTGAACAGGTAAGTAGAAGACTGGAAAGTCAAGTCACAGCAAAGACGCAGAACACCCCAGGGAGCAGGTTGAGGGGCAAGAACTTCCCTCCTCAGGGCACATTTGAGTAGGGAAATGTGCAGGTTAATGAGGGAAAGTGCTGAGGAGGAGCCACGTGGAAATGCTGGCCATATTCTGAACACTGACTGGGAACGGTCCTGCTCAGAATGGGAATCAATAGAAGAGGGGTTTGGGGCTGGAATCTGTGGCTCTCGTTACTTTGCTGTTGCAGAGCGGTCAGCAAGAGTCCAAGGCGGCTCCCGGGTCTGGAGTGACTCTGATACAGAGAAGCCTCACTGCCATCCACAGGGCAAAGGCTTGGAAAAGAGGACAGGAAGTGGCTAACTCGGGGGAAATGGAACAGGAGCGAAAACCATTCAATGACGGATATTTTGAGACTGACTTAAAGAAGCCAACCAGTGAGGGGATAACTGAAAATAGGTATATGGGTCACGAGAGAGGCAAAGGCCAGAGACACAAAATGGGGACCCCATTAATAGACACTGAACTGGGAAGTCAAAGTGGGGGAGCCCGGCCCTGGGATCGGACTCTGAAGCGGGACAGAGTTGTCCTGCGAATTATCTTCAGTGATCTTTTTATCTTCTGGTAAGTTCGCCGTTAACTATAGAACAAATACCAGGAGGAGATGTGGGAGCCTGACTGCCCAGATTCTCCCAGCAGCAGCCCCTTGCAGGACACTGTACAACGTAACCAGAGTGCTGACGTCTCTCAGATTTCTCCATGGCCCCTGTACATATTTGCCTGTGTTTCTTCACGTGTATTTTGTTCTACGGAATTTTTATCATGCATATAAGCTATGTGCCCCCCCCCCGCCCACACACAGTCTGTCCCTGTAAATCCTGCGGCCTCGAATCCTGGCCTCATTCTCTTTCACTGTTCAGTACTAGCCCGCAGTGTGGACCTAACACCGCTTCCTTAGCCCCTCCCCTGCTGGAGGCTGCCTGCTTCTAGGTTTGGGTTATTCTGAGTAAACACATTGTAAGTACCTGTTTCTGGCCTTTGTGTGGATACAAGTTCGCATGTGTCTGGTGTGAACGCCCAGCAGTGCGCTTGCCGGGTCATGTGTTAATCACATTGAATTTTATAAGCACCTACTAAGCTGTGTGACGTGGCAGCTGCACCATCTTCCACTCCCAGCAGCAGTGCGTGACTGACACCCTGACACCTCTGCGTGTGTTTACAGGTGTGAGTAAAGCCTTGCGGGAGCAGGGCATTCCCATCCAGTTCTACATGCTGTTGTCCATTGCTGCTCTATCACTGCAATGGCTGAGTCGTTGTAACGAACACCAACTAGTCCACAAGGACTCAAATACTTATTATCAGCGCCTTTACAGGAAAAAGGGCGCTCACTGCTTCGAGGGATGGCTTTGTGACCCGGGACACAGCTCTGCATCCCAGGCTGAGAGTGGCTCTCCTGGAGCAGCAGAATGAAGCACGGAGGGTTAAGACAGAGTCTCAGGCTGAGGGAACCAGGGTGTTGAATGCAAAGGGGCCCCGTGTGTTTGTCGTGAGTTGGATCCACTGGATTCCCAAGAAAGTTCTGAATGCCATGTCTGCAGAAATGGAGAAACCCAGGATTGCATGGAAAACTGGACTGGAGGGACACCTAGAAAGATTTACTGGGCAATAACCTAGAAAGGAAGGAAGCTGGGACAAAGTGCTGAAATTGTGGAGGGTGTAGGAGGTGGTAAGGATGCAGGAGATGGTCAGATGGTGAGCAAGAGACATTCCCATATTAGTTTAGTTCTAAGATATCATCATAATTAGGAAGCTCAATTACTAACATTACAGGACTTTAAAAGGAAAAGAGGTAGAAATTTCAAAAATCAATTTTAAAGTGCATCCAAGTAACTTTGCAATATTGGGAAAATGTGTGCTCGAGCATGGAAGAAATGTAGATGGCTCGATATTGTGTGTTGCAGTGAAGTATTTATGAGTTCTTTAGTAACTGATAATTCCCGTGACATTGAGATCCTAGAGGGTGGTTTAAATGACAGACAGAAAATAGCCCTGCAACAGATACTAAATCTTGCAAAATGTGTTCATATTGACAGTCGTGTCCAAAGCCTTTATGTTTTAAATTTTGCAGGAAGTTAAGTTTCTTCCCTACTCGATCGGCATCTCTCTCAGCACTTTCTTAAGATCGCTATTATTATCTCCACTTTTGCAGGCAGGTAAGCTGGCGAGGTGGTTCTGGAGATTTGGCCAAGACTGAAAGACAGGGAGAAGGCAGAGTGGATGCCCGAGATCAGGAGTCCTAGTCTGTGCGAATGGCCTAGGGTCGCAGAAATGGAGATGAGGAGGCAGGAGGAAGGGTCGTGTGGGCGGCCTGGGCTCCACTCCACTGCCTTCAGGAAACCGCGTCATCTGGCGGAGGGAAAAGGACGTGGACAGCGATGTCTCCCCTCCGTTCCCTTCCTTCATGTTTTAGGGTTACAGGATACATGGGGCACCACCGACACCATCGCAGACATCCAGCCTTCGATGCCCCAGTGAAGGTGTCTCTGGGGAAGGGGAAGCTTACTGATAGGAGACCAAGGCCGCCGAGATTCTACACAAGACCCAGTAGGTGGGAAGCAGGAGCAGTGAGGAATTAAAGCTGAGCCAGTTAGAGAGAGAAAGCCCGCACCCCTGAGTCTGGACAGCCTTCTTTTCCCCCTTCTGCTCTTGGATGTAGGCTGAGTTTGCTTCCCTTAGACTTCTCCGAGATGCCCCATTCTCTCTTAGCTCCTAGGAATCATCTCCCCCAGGGTTTCTCTCATGCCACAGGACCTTTGCAATTCTGTATTGACTTTGTAATTCTTTCTGGACTGCACCAGCTTGCTTAGGCACCATGGAGGTCAGGGCTCAATACATTTGCATGTTAAAGAGCACCTGTTCCTCAGCCTGCAGCAGTAAAAAAAGAACAGTAGCTTTATGTTCTTTTCATCCATCACCATCTTCTCCAGAGCCCTCTTTGTAATTCAGTTACTTTCTGGAAAGTTCTGTGGGTTTTTGGGTTTGTTTTGCTTTTTTGCCTCTTTAAACAAGTCTTTTAGCTGCATCCATAAACTGATTTCTTTACAGATCTTTCAAACTTCTTTGCTGCCCTCAGCCGTGGTTTGAGTAATTTGGGTGGTTACATCAGATGAGCACAAAGGAGTGAGAACACAGGAGAACATTAATCTGTAGACGACTAAATGGGGGCACTTAAGAGCTAACATAGCAACTGAGGGCTCTCCCAGGGGCTGCGGGTCCCACTGAGGGTGACCTCAGAGACCCGGCCCAGCTCCCAGCACTAAGAACTGAACATGCATTTGGCTACTTTCTCTCTCCCTCTTTCACTCATTCAACAGACCTCAGAAACCCTATGAATGATTAATTCAGGCCCAAGAGGCTGAGTATGATCTCATTGACAGGGGCCATCTGCAAACAGAGCAGAACCAGAGTGGGAGAGATGCGGGAGCTCTGGTGAGGCTGAGGTAAAGCCGTACACTTGTCTGAGTTCTTCCTTTGTTCTCTCAGTCATTAACATAGCGTTATTTGAACACTCTCATTTACTGTCATTTCTCTCTCTGGTTTTTACAGTCTGGCTCTGCTAGCACTGATTAATAGGTGTCATAATCTGGACTCTAAGGCTGGGTAGAGACAAGAGGGACCCAGGCGTGCACTGGAAAATGGGTGAAGAAAGCAGTAAACCTCCCTCCCTCTGTGCTCCTCTCTTCGTTTCTGTGTTCCTTCTTTCCTTCCTCCTTCCTTCCTCTGTCTTGCTTCCTCCTTCTATTTTGTGGTCAGAAAAAGGACAGGCTTCCAACAACTTTCTACAGTGAAATGTGCTCGCCTTGTTGAGCTCCTTGTGAATTTATGCCTAGGCCGTCTCCGAAAGACACACGGGCTTTGAACTTGCAGGAGGCGCACAGAGAAGGGCCTGGGGCAGTTTTACATTTTGCCTAATCTTTTACAAAAAATCACAATTAAAAGACTCAAACTACAATTGAAGAGCCAAGAATTACATGCTGAAAAGCATATTTTTAAAAGGATTTTTAGATAAAGAAAGAAATATACTTAGATTCTGTAACAGTTTCTGTATGTTCTCAAATTTACTTTTGGTTTCTTAGGATTTTGCACCCATGCTTTCTGGCATATAAATAATTTTAATTTGAATCCTTAAACTTACTAGGTCTATGGAATCAGCTGCCCAAATTCATTAAATGTTTGAAATAGGTTATTACTATTAAGAGTTTCAGAAATATTTTTTAAGTAACACTGAATGACGGTTTCTCGAGGGATCTTCCCAGCAGCCCCTCGGGCCTGAGACTCACGGAGGCCGGAGACTGGCCTCTCCACAAGCTCCTTTCAGCCCCCTGCCCAAGAGCAGGCACCAACTGGCCCAAATTAAAGTGTTTTCCAGACCAAATCCACCAAAATGAAGCTATTTTCAAGACAAAAGAGTGAAACCTCACTGTTTTTCTTGAACTTATTGTGGGTTATTGGCATTTTCTGTTTGATAAACCTTAACTCATGAGCACTGTAAACATCCCTGGGGATAGAGAGACATGGACTATTGCATCACAAAGAGAGAGAGCATTCAAATCCATCCATGTTTCTCCAGAATTCAGCATCTCCACATTGAGAAAGACATCAATGTTAAGTTGGTGTCTTATGGAGGACTTGTCGTGTATATAAATAGGAGAATGTTGGAGAGTTCAGCGTGATGTATAGGTAACACAGCTCAGGACGTTACTGAGCTTTTGCTGGAGAAGAATGCATCAAAGAATGCTCCTCAGGTAGCGTCAGGACAGCTCTCTTTGGGACGTCTTTCCTTGCAGAAGAGAAAACTCAGTGATGGGGTGGGCAAGTGCCCATTGCCTTCTACAGCAGTACCCTAGAATTCTGCATGACTAGATACTACATTGAGAAGATGGATTCCCTCTCTTGGATGGTGGGGTCTTAAGCCCTATGATTAGGGAGAAGTAATGTACCACCTGGTGTGAACCACTTGGAAATTAGAGACACATTCGGATGCCAATGGCTTTGACAACCTAGCAGATCTCACCATGATAGCAGCAAGATGTCATCAGGACACCATCAGTCCTGCTCTGACATAGCATTAAAGCAAATTTGGTGGAAAAGATTCCAGGTGCCTTTGTACCCCACTGAACTTTAAAACTTTTAACTTACTTTCTGGGAGTCCACTCTGCAGGCCATTGGTGTTAGGAAGTTACATTTTAGTAACTCAGACTATTTCCAGTAAATATCCCATCCCTGTGCTTTGCTCGGTTAACATCTTATTTCACCACAACACTCCATGTGACTGCTGTCATTATAAGGTACTCTAAGAGATATGGGGAGTCACTAGTGGCCAGGTGGCTAATCCCAAAAGCAGACAGGATACTTCCACCTGTAAGAAGAGCTGGGAGGATCCCATTTGCAAAACCAGGAAAACCAATGAGTTTTCCTGGTTTTGCAAATGGAAATGAGGCTGACAGCCTTGGCCATGGTTCAAAGATTTAGAAGGGTAACTGGGGATCTTGATATTGTTTCCAGAGTTGTTACCAATGACTAAATGTGGTCATCTTGAAGGGAGGAAGCACTGTTTATGTGATGCACTTCCCCTCTCTTCGCAGGCCCCTTGGCTGGCATCCATTTTTATTGGCAGTACCAGTGTGGTGTCCTGATGGAGTGGATAAGAGGGCAAGAGTTTTTGAGATCAAAATATTTCTATTACCAGGTCTTTAAAGTTGCTGTTGTCTCTCCACCTATCGCTTCTGCTGCTAGATGGTAGGTCAAGCGCCATGACATACAGCCAAGGAAGCTCATCCCTGGGACGCTATACAGTGCTGTGTGTTCTGGTATTGCATCACCCGATTAGCTTGGAGACAAAATTTTCATCATATATAAATTACAAGGGAAGTGCATGTCACTGGGTTTTACATCGATGTCCAAATCATTAGGTGATCTTGGCATTTCAGGCATGCAGTCACCTGGTCTCTCCTCCAGGACTGTATTTTGCAGTCCCTTTATCCCTGTCTTATAGATGATCTGTATTCTTCTCTAATACCTCCTTTACTTCCTACCGACCAGTCAGAGAACCAGAGAACATCCATTGGGGTTCATCTAATGAGCCCCCGTTCTCCTGTGTGAGTGTGTGTGTGTGTGTGTGTGTGTGTATTCTCTAGAGGAACAGATTGGTAGGAAACTATACAATTCTGCAAGAGGATTATTAGGGAGGCTTGCAGACACAGAGGAGGAGAACCCACACTGCCCTCTGCTCCCTGGGGAGAGAGAAGGTCAAGCAGATGCTCAGCCCAAGGATCTGGACTCTGCAGAGCAAGAAGGCCAGTCAGTACAAGATCATCCCTGAGCAAACTAGCCCTCAACTCTCAGAAAGTTTAAGACAGATACTGAAATTAACTTCAGAGTTCAACTACATTGTATCAGGGAATGAAATAAATTCCAAGATGGTGGCATCGTGGCCAGCCAGACAAGAATCCAAAGAACTGGGAAGCCATTAGCAACCATTGGTGCTCTGAGTATCAGTCTAGCACTTCCTAGTATTTCTTCTATCAAGAAAACAAGAAAAAGGAGAAATACAGAGTTTTATACGAAATGTGATTATTTTTAGAACAAACCCCTCTTCAGCCTGACTCGAGTTCTTATATGATTAGTGACAGCCTCTACCAACTTGTAGTAGCTTGTTATTAAGCTGCAAAGCTCCTTAAGTGGGATAGATAAATAAGGATAATACTTAATAAGCCAAGGTTTCTGTGGACTCTGTGGATCTCAGGCTCATAAGGGATTACTCAGTAAAGTACTCCGTGATTCTCTTCAAAGAGCCCCCTTTTAAGCCTGATCAGTATCTCCTAACCCTGTGAATGTGCCCCTTTCTTTGAGGAATGACTTGGTATCTGCTTAGAAGAGGAGCACATTTTATGACCACCAGCGCTCCCTGTGAGGTTCAGAGATATCATTTGCTGCCTTCTTGTCGCTTTGAAAGGTTTTTTATGCTCCCATAAACAGGAACTTGGGACAAAAGAACTTGTTTAGATAAAGTTCAGCCCCCGGAGCTAAATCTGGAGAGTCATCACAAAGCACCGTTACTAATGTCATTTCATCCCTGAGACAGAAGAAGGGGTGTGGCGGTGGGCCGGCCTGAGTGGCAGTTCAGTCTCTTCGCATCAGAGTCTCGGCTTCCTGTGGGGCATCCCAGGGGCAAAGGAGAAGTGTCTTTGAGAAGAAATTGTTCTCATCTCTAACCAGAGATTTTTGAAGCTCACAGCTACCTGCCCAATCATTGGTCATATTTTTAATTTTAAATTTTAAGTGCGCTACCTAGAAAGAGAATCCAAGAAAGAAATAGGCCCATAGGAGAAAAAAAAAAAAAAGCAAGGTCCCTTCAGGAAAACACACGGTGGGAAAAGGAGCAACTCAGACCGAGATGGGAACTCGGTGATCATTACCTGAGGCGGGAGGTGTTATGAATTCAAGGATCATTACTTTGAAGTGGGGAAGAGAATGAAGACAGAGCTGAGAGAAAGAACACGGGTGAGGTTGTCTACACTAAGACGCTGCTGAACTGAACTGTGTGGTGCAAACGTGTTCCGAGCCCATCTGCAGGATGCGACAGCATCCACTCTGGGCTGGGCAGCTTCATGTCGGGGGTGGGCTCAGGTTGGGCTTGTGATCAGACTCTTCCTGGAGGCTCAGTGGTTCCTGACCAACCCTTGCCACATGAAGCTACTTTATTTAGTTTAAGTCATTGACTAGAATCTCTTGATTGTTTTTAACTTATGCAATGCCTCACACTCAAGACAGAAAAACACAACAGAACAACAAACATAAGCAAACAAAATTACATATTATCATCTGTCCCCATGAATTTTCACACTCCTTGCAATGCAGCAGTTTACAGTACATATCATTAACATGATGGGACATATGGATACATGTACAGGCACATAAACACATACAGTGATATTTTTCCTTCACTGATAAGATGTAAGGAAAGTAATATGAATCACACGTGCAAGATAGGAGTTAAGGAGGCATGGAGCAGGGGCTTTAGTCCTGAATCAACATCACGTGATCGTGAGCCCCACCGCCACAGTGAGGTACATGCCAGTGTGAGCACTGGTGGTGACAACGGGAAAAGGAAGCATTTAAATAGCTGACGTTAAGGAGTGTGATGCTTCCGACTTTGTTCTTCTTTCTGTAGAGTAGTTGGACCATGTGGAGTCTTTTGTGATTCCACACAAATTTTAAATTTGTCAGTAATCAAAATAGCATAGTCTTGGCGTGGAAGCAGACACGGAGATCAATGGGAGAACAGGAACACAATTGCAGACAGAAAGAAAGCCATGGATATATGTAAACTAACCTTCTCCACATGCACCGAAAATCAGAATAAGTCCAGGAAAGTGTCTTTAATGAGTGACACTGGGAAAACTGAATGTCCATCAGTAAAAATGAATTTGAACATGTGTCGTATGCTGTATGCAAACGTTAACTCAAAATGGATTCAAGGTTTAAATATAAGATGAAACAGTAAAATGCCTAGAAGGAAACAGAGGCACAAAGTTCTTTGACATTGGCCTTGGCCATGATATTTTGACATGATTCCCCACAGCGTAAGAGACAAAAACAGAAATAAACCAAGGACATTACATCAAACTCAAAAGCTGCACAACAAAGGGAACAACAAACTGAAAGGCAAACTACAGAGCGGGAAGAATTATTTGCAAATGATGTATCTGATGAGGAGTTAATGTATCAAATAAAAGGAACTCACTCAACTCATGAGAAATACCCCCATTAACCAAGTCAGAATGGACAGAGGGCCTGGGTAGGCATTTCTCCAAAGAAGACACACCCTACTAGTATTTCAAAAGGCATTAGTCATTAGGGATTAATGATTAACCCACAGCATTAATCATTAGGAAAATGAACATTAAAACCACAATCGTTTTACAGCTGTACTTATTTTTTATAAGAAGACAGCAGAGAAAACGATTGGTGAGGATGTGGAGAGAAAGCACACTTGCACACAATTGGTGGGTGTGTAACTTATGTAGCCATAACAGATAACAGTGTCGAGGTCCTTAAAAAGTTAAATGTAGAACCACTATATGATCCACAACTTCCCAGTAGGTGCCTAAAGGAAATAAACTCATTTTTCCAGAGATACCTACACTATTATGGTCTTTGCAGCACAACTCACAAGAGGCAAAATATAGAAACCATTTAAATACCCAAGGATGAATAATTGGACAAAGGAATCATAATGCATATGCACCAGGGGAATTTGTTCAGCATAAAACAAAGGGAATCTTGTCTTTTGTGGCAGCATGAGTGGAACTTGAGATCATTATGCTGAGCAAAACCAGCCAGGCATCAAAAGACAAAAACTAACACTGTGTGATCTCATTTATATGTGGGATTAAAAAATCAAATTCTCAGAAGAAAAGCATAGAATGATGGTAGCCATGAGCGGAGGGGTAGTGGAAATGGGGAAGATGTGTGTAAATTTTCAGTTATAAGCAAGTTCTGGAGAATCTGAGGCACAGCATGGGTGGTGATGGATTTGTTATTGGATCACGATAGTCATTTTGCATTACCTACCAATACGGATCCATCACATCCTTCACCTTGAGGATCTATGATCATTATTTTCCATTCAACATTTAAAAATTACAAATGTGCACATTTAAAAGACCACAGAGTCTCTCATTTTGTGTTATTATTTTTGGTAGAATAGAGTGGAAACTATCAAGTCTGTTTTTCAACACCAAAGCTGTGGAAGTAGCTGAGCAACTCCCTCTTGTCTGCCCAGCAAGGAAAACTGAAAGAAGAGACGGAAGTGTGTGACAAAGCTGTGAGCAGTTTGGTTACACAGACCGGAGCACAGGGCCTGGAGGACCAGGGCGGTCAGCAGAGAAAGGGTGGAAGATCACGGGCTTTGGGTGGTGATGACTTCGTGACTCTGAGGTCACAAAAGTGCATGTAGGATGGGGGGCCGGGGCATTGTCATGAGGGGGCAGATTGTAGGACCTGAACCTAAACTTGGGGCAGATGAAGAAGGAAAATGAACCATCATACTACCTCACTTTAAATGGAAGCAAAACTATGGGAAAGACAAAACAGAAACCCAATGAACATGTCCCAAAGAGTGGGAGGGTGGTAAAACAGAGCCATGCAGTGACAGTAGGACTGATGACCATCATTGCAATGGATTGACAAAGGGATTCTATGAAACCTGCTGTGCAAATGGAGTGGAAACCTACCCTGAGTTAGACCGAAGACCACTGGGGTGGCACAGGGGCCCCAAGCTAAATGCACCACAGGGCTAAACAGTGACAGAAGAGACTCCTGAGGACCTGCCCCATCCTCCAGATATTTCCTATGCGGTGTTCTGTGTATTACTCCTTCCTGACCATCTTGATTTCCTTTTATCATAAAGCAGGTAGGCTTGAAAAGACTCACCAAGTCTTCTGGAAATCGAGTATATTTAGAGCTCTTGACCTAAACACTGGCTCTCCAGGACCCACAGGATTTGAGCGTTGCCTTGTTTATTTGCACCCGGTCATGTGGGGTAGGGCGAGGGCGGGGCTCAGGGTAGAATCAAGCTGAAACAAAACAAAGGTAAATACAGCTCAGGGAATTACCTTATGCCAAGGAACCTGAAAAATCCAGCATCAGAAAAGAGCTTGACCTGCTTTTTAAGTATGTAATTACTAGTTTTACTTTTTAATTGATACACCATTAGACATATTTATAGGGCACAGTGCTATAATTCAATAATGTGCATCGTGCAGGACAATTAGCAATTCCCTCTCCCTTTCATTTCTTAGGGTTGGGGATCTTTGAGCTCCTCTCTTCTACTCTTTCATAAAACATAAAATAACTCATTGTAAATGACCGTCACCATATTGTGCAGCATTAGGACTTATTCCTGCTATTTAAAATCTGGCTGTTACCCAGAATTATGAAATGCTCTCTGCTTTCGTAAAATTACAGCTCACTTACATAAGAATTTGCGATAATTGGCCTGGTTTTCACCTTTGCCTCCCTCTTCCCACCCAGGCTCAATGTGCTACCTCACACAACTCTTTTAAAAAATCACATAAAAAGTTTGCTAAGCACATCCACCATGCAAAAATATTAGAGCACATTTTCCCTAATTAAGAGAAAATTGCTTTAAAACACTTTAGCGCAAACCTATGTTACCTACCTCTGCAAATATTAGCTCATTTGAAAAGAAAATAAACAAGGCACTTGTGAAGCAGAGATTGGCCAACTCCCAAAACAGTTAGACTGAAGATGGAGGCTTCTTCCGGGTCTGTACAGGGTGTGTGGCCTCTCCGCATTATTCCTCTGGTCTGCAGTTCTGTGTTTGATGCCTCATAGCCAGTGATGAGAGCAACAAGATGGTGCAGACCTCAGTGAGAGCCTTCAGTAGCCAGGTGTGGGGCTGTCCTCCCAGCACTCTGAAGGCTGAGGCAGGAGGAACCCTGCAAGTCTGAAGTCAGCTGCACTGCATAGAGAAACCCCTTCCCAAATAGACAAAACCAAACCAAACCACACAAAACAAAACAAACAAAACACCAGTCTAAGGAGAATGTTTTGAGTTTCTCAGGCACATACTTTGGCTCTCTTGCATATTCTAACATTTCACCAGCTCTTGCCTGACATCGGATCGTTTTAGTTTGTGTGAATGTGTGATTCTGATCTTCCCATTGATATAGGAGAATGAAACCTACTATGTCTGCGAGTTTGTGTTCTCTAAAACCAAAGAATGAATTTTAGGAACAACAGAGGTGAAGAGTAGAATATATTTATTGAGAGAAAGAAAGCTTCTGTCTGAAGAGAGACAGAAGAGGTTCCCGAACGAGCGGGTTGCCCAAGACTCTGACTTTTCCAGGGACTTTTATAGAGTAAAACCATGGGTTCAAGGTGGGGGAAGACTGGGAACTCACAAGGCAGATGGGCATAAGGTGGGACATAACTATAGTTAGCCAATCAGATCAATAATTCAGGTAAAATTGATTACATTAGGAATAAATGGGAAAGCAAGTCAGGTAGAAAGCAGGCATTCTTGGAGCTGTGACCTTTACCCTAGAGGGATGGGATAGTGGCTCCAGGGTGAGAGGGAACTATCAGCCCCCAGGATGTAGATGCATTTTTTGATCCTTTGTCTTGAGGCCTGGTCCACAGCAGGAGGTGTCTGTCTCCCCCACAGCTGCAGGTGTCTGCACTGGCTCCAGGAGGACCCAGCCCTGTCTCACTGCCTATAATATTTCCGACTCAGCTGCCTGCAACACCACGACATCACACTTTGCTTGGTGGCGAGGCTCTTTCTTTAACTCGCGGTGATGAGGCCATACAAGCTCAAAGGACCCACGGTACTAAAAACTTAGATGCTAGAGGCAGGTATCCATGCTCCGAGCTTAGCTCTGCTCCCTGGGGCTGTCCTCCACCTTCAGTTTTCTTGGTGGCCGGGATGAGTAAATTATTTAACTTCGCACCACAGCAGGCACTGAAAGAGAGACCTGAATTCAGGCAAAATTTATGACAGGGCACCAAAAACTTGGTAATGAAGCTGTACAATCTCTGGATTTTTTTAAATGTCAGTGTCAATAGTGTTGGTTGATTGATTGCACAGTTAAACATTCAGGGTCTACGTTCCTTCCAGGGTCTGCAGAGAAGAATCCTGGTTCAGGCATTTAGACCCACGCTACAGAGCACACACGATCACAGCTGCATTGGCGACTGACTATCAAAAGTAAAGATCGCACTCCGAGTTCCCGCCTCAGTGGTTCTGCACCGACCTCAGCAGATGCAGAGCTGCGGGAGGAGGCTCAGACCCAGGGGCTCCATCTCTTAACCCATTAACATCAGTGCGGACAAATCCAGTGTGCACCCTGGCGGTTGTGCTTTTGTATTTATAAAGGAAGCCACAAATATAATTTCACCCTGCTAATCTTTCTAATTATTCCTTTCTGTGACAGTGCTAAATCACAGGCGATGACAGTCAGAGGCACTGTCACCCCTGGATGCATATCAGAAATCCTGGAGCAGGATTGGCAAGGGCAGGCTTCCCCTCCTCTCTTGACCTCAGGCTGTGTAGTTGTCCCAAAGCGGCCCGCCCTCCTCCTGGGTCCCCAGGCCACCTGCCTGCCCCTTTCCCTCATTCAAGGAAAATTAAATGAAGACAGCTAAGGAGCAGTTTTATTTTCTTTCAGCAAAGGTCAGCAATCCCACAGCAGCAAATTAATCCCAATTAGTAATGATATTTTGTCTTGATAAATGATGACACATCTGAGTTACTGGGTTTCCAGGATGCGGGCAGCAAATGTTAATGACTCGGTTTGCTGGGAATTTACACTCCCGCTCATTTCCCATTTGCTGATCAGTTGCAGCTCAGGAAGACCTGGATGCTCCAGCTAATGAACTGAGAGGCTCTCAGGAATAATGGTGGTTCTGCAGGCTTCGCTTTCTCCCTCTTTCTTTTTCATGCCATCTGTAGAAACGCAGGTTCTTCTCAGAAATATCTCTGGCAGGCAGGAAGGAGCGATTATGTTCGTATCAATGTCACTTGTAATTTGTATTTCACTTGTTTAATGGCATCCCCAATAAATGAAGCTTTCTGTAGAGAACAAAACTAATTATAGCAAATTCAGAACTGGTGTGTGTATGTGTATGTGTGTGTGTGTGTGTGTACGCGCGTGCTCGCGTGCGTGTGTGTCTGCGCATGCACAAGATGAATAGAACTCATTAATAGAAACATCTCGTCTTTCCTCATCTCCTTAAAATATTCTGATAGCTGTGATACGGTTTAAATGATGATTTATCTACCCAGCTCGTATGGTTTTCCATGAGACCAATGAGGATGTTTTCTTGAGGTCTTCATAACTAAACTTGCGATCCTTTTGTGTACAGTAAATGCAGACATAAATGAAATGCTTTCTCTTTTTCCCCCCAGGTTCCCAACTGGTGCTTAGACTGTATTCTGGAGCTTGCCGTAGGCAGGTAGGTACATGCCGCCTTCATAAAGCCTTCCACAGCTGCTCCCCAGGGCTGTGCATGTCAGGATGGTGTGACTCTGGGGCCACAACTTGTTCCCCAAGCTGAGCAAAGATTCACACCAACAAGACGCCCTGGCAGAGACAGGCTTTCCCATGCTGAGAGGCTGGGGTGCGTATGGTACACTGATGTGGTCTCTGCTACAGAAAATGTGGGATTGGCTGCAACCCTAGAGGAGCCAGCTGGTGCCCTTGTTTACCGGATCTGAGAGTGAGACATGCAGACCATTACAGTTCTCCTGTAAGAGCTGAGAATGTGGGAAATGCCATTTGTATTCTCCTCCAGGGAACTGACTGTTTTCCTCTGTTTTAATCATTGTTCTTGCTATCAGCTAATATAACACCAATAAACCTCTCTTCTTTCTTCAGGCAGCTCTTATTAGTGTGGTAAATGGTTGACCCACCTACTGCCTCTTCTGCTTTTCTTCCTGAGAGTTCTGTTCCCTTCTCAGTCCTGGGCCAAAATGGCTTTTAGCTCTGGGATGAGGCTGACACTCCCCACTGCTTCTGGAATGCAAATGGCTAGGGGCATTGGGCCACTTAGCAAAGGCTGGGAGTTTGGGCTGGTGCAAAAAGAGATATTAATGAGATATTCTTCACCAGACAGCTGGTCTGTTTCAATGTGCTCTGCTTCTCATTCAGACATAATTTTTTTTCTTATGTTCTGGACACGGTGTCCAGTGGAGCAGTCCCTGTATCTGTCCAGGTACTCTGAAAATGCAGACAGGACATGGAATTAAATGTGTAAAACTTTTAAAGGGAAATGCTTATGTGCAAAAAAATTAAAAAGAGAACAGGAGGAGGCTGAGAAAGCTACAAGTGCCCCGCACTCTGACGTTCGAGATTTTGTTTCTTTGATGGTGACTATGATACAAGATTGACATTTATGCCCTCTGGTTTGATGATCTTACAAAGATAAGGCATTTGCATTCTGGTGCTAATCCAGTGGGAATATTACATAACCTGGGGGATACAAGGGACATTTAGGATTCCATAATGAACACGAAGATGGTCCCTTTCAATGAGACTGCTCTTGGAAAACTGACTGTTCATCAGTTCATTCTTCCTTTAAAATCTAACTTCAGGCTCAAATTCTTCTTAAAATTTTCCTTCTGAACCCCTTCATTATAACCTCTGGCATTCGAATACCTCAGTAAGAGAACACCTACCCTGTGAGTCATACATGCTCTGCGTATGGCTTAAATCTCACCCTGCATTCTCTTCAGGACAGCATGTGTAGGGAGTAGTGTGTGAGGGCAGTGCTGACCCTAATTCGCTGTGTTGCCTTACACTGTTCCATTTAATGCAACTGAACTTTGTATTTCATTCTTAGTAAAGAGAACTAGACTAAAGAATCTCTAAGCTCCCTGTCAGTGCTGCTATTCACAAACTTTGGTCTATCTACTGTCGAATGGCCAGCACTCTGTATTTAATATGGTGCTTTTGACCTCGGAAGAGGCTTATGATTATTAAAGGATTGGGTGGTGCGCTGTCTCCCAAGGGGGCAGTGGAGAATCCTCCCTGTACCCTGTTATATCCCGTTATATCTCCAGAAGGTGTGACCTGGAAACAGGAAATCTTATGCTTCTGAAATCAGATACAACAGGATGAGCACCCTCAAACAACCAATGACAACCTGATCACATTTCTGTTTTCCACGCCTGATCCTGTGGAAATGTGGGATTGTTAATAACTTCATATTTTAGGAGAGTCTGTGACAGCATTGCTGGTGGGAAATAGGGGAGAATGGGGGGGGGGTCCAATGCTTTCTTTGATTTATCTTTAATGCCTTTTGGACATGCTATTGATAATGTGCTCCCAGAGATATCTTTAGCATTGCTATCAGTCTTTTAGAAACCTAGACTCTCAAGCCCTACTCCAAAACTGATTGATCAAAATTTCTTTTAACAAAATTCCCAAGTAGTTAATATGTGAGTCAAAATTTGAAAATTGGACAGGAGAAGGTCCATGCCTCATGTGGTCTAAAACTTATCCTTAAGAATAATGTATAAGTGTGTGTAGACATATACATACATATGTATCATCTTGTATTGCCTAAGTCATATCCTAACCTCCTTTCCTCTGTCTTCTGGAGAATCCTGCTCCACTGTAAAGGACTGCTGTGAAGTGAGCAGCTTTGATCATCACATCATGATGTGATGCACTGTCATGATGCTTCACTTCAGAGCCAGTGACCATGGACTGAACCATCTGAAACCATTAAGCCAAAAAGAAAATTTTCTTCTTTAAATAGTGTATTTCAGGTACTTTGTTCCAACAATGGTACTGCTGACCAATGCAAAATATACTAATATTTAAAAAGTGCACAGTAAGTGTTATGAAAATTTGATATGTATATTTCTTTTAATCTTCATAGCAATCTGAAGAGTCAATTGACTTTTTTTAGGTTTATTCTTATTGTAGATTTAAGTGAGTGTCAGAGCAAAGAATAGGGCTCCAGGGATTAATTCTATGGCCCAAGTTCTTTGTTTTATTATTTTTAAGACAAAAACCCCAAAAATTTTAAAACACAATAATTAGAGAATAATAATGGTTAACACATTATATATAATTATCTTCAAATTAGTTACTTGGAATGCAAGATATGTGCATTTAATTGTCCAAACAATATAAATACAAACCTTTCTTTTCAATTAACTAAGAGAATTTAGTAACATAGCTATCTTTATTTAAATATATATATATATATATATATAATTTCTTTCAGCTTCTCACACTAGGAAGACAATACCATATTCACACATGAGAGTCTACTCTATTTCACTGTTGTGTATAGTTTCTAGTTGCATTCATTTATCCATAAAAGTCTCAAGTTTATCCTTCTTTATGACTCAGTAGTATGCCATCATATAAAAATACCACATCTTTTTATCCATCCTTTGATTGATGGGCATTTTGGATATTTCCAAGATGTAGCTATTACAAATTGTGCTGTTATAAATATGGGTGCATATGTGTCACTGTGGTACAATGTTTTTAATTCTTCTGGGAAGATACCCAAAATGAAAATAGCTGGGTCAAATGGGACCTCCAATCCCAGGTTTTGAGGAATTTCCACACTGATTTTCACAGTGGTTGCACCAGTCTACACTCCCACCAACAGTGGAGAAGGGTTCCTTTTCCCCCACAGCCCCTCCAGCATTTGTTATTGGTTGGTTTCTTGATAATAGCCATTCCTTCCATGGTGAGGTGGAATCTCAATGTTGTTTGAATCTGCATCCCTCAAATGACCAGTGATGTTGAACTTTTTTTACATATTTATTTGCTGTTTGTATTTCTTCATCTGAGAACTGTGTATTCACCTTAGATGCCCATTGGATTGGGAGGTCTGATTTTTTTAGTTCTTTACATGTTCTCAGTAGTAATCCTTTGTCTGAGAAACAGTGGACAAACATTTTTTTTCCACATTGTGGGTTGTCTCTTCACTCTGTTGGTGGTTTCTCTTGCTGTGCAAAGGCTTTTTTAATAAGATGAGATCACAGTTGCTGATTCTTTGTGATAGTTACTGTGCGATCAGTTTTATTCATAGTCTTTGCCTATACCAATGTCTTCAAGAATTTTACCTACTCTGCCTTGCAGCATATTTAATGCTTCTATTTTAATATTTAGATTTTTGATCCATTCTGAATTTAGTTTAGCACATAGTGAAAGACGTGTGTCCAATTTTGATCTTTGGCATGTATAGAGCCAATTTTTCCAGCACCATTTATTAAAGAGGCTTTCATTCTTCCAGTGAATGTGTTTGGCACCTTCATTGAAGATAAAGTAGTTAATATGACTGAAGTTTTTTTCTGCATCTTCTAAACTGTTCCATTGATCCTCAGGTCTATTTCTTAACCAGTACCACACTGTTTTTATCATGGCAGCTTTATAGTATAATTTCAGTCAGGGATTGACATGCCCCATCTTGCCTTTGTTGTCCAGAATTGCCTTTGATATTCTAAGTCTCTTCTGGTTCCAGATGAATTTTGGAATTGTTTTCTCTAATTCTGTGAGATATGGTATTGGAATTTTGATCAGAATTTGTTAAATCTGTATAACAGTTTTGGAAGTATGGCCATTTTCACTATATTGGTTCTTCCTACCCAAGAGCAAGGGATGTCTTTCCATTTTCTAATATCTCTTCAATCTCCTTTTTCAGCATACTGTAATTTTCAATGTAGAGGTCTTTTATACTCTTCATTAGACTGATTCCTAGGTGTTTTACTTTTGTGGATGCTATTGTGAAATATACTGTTTTCCTAATTTCTCTCTCAGTAAGTTTGTTGTTTGTACTATTGATTTTTAAGTGTTGACTTTGTATCCAGATATGCTACTGAATTTGCTTATTAAACCTACCAGTTTTTAGTGGAGTTTTTGTCATCTTTTATATACAGTATCATGTCCTCTGCAAATAACAATAATTTAATTTCTTCCTTTCATGTCTTTATTCCTTTTGCTTCTCTTGTGTAATTTTTCTGGTTAACATTTCCAGAACTATGTTGAATAAGAGTGCAGACAGTGGACATCCTTGTCTTATTCCTGATTTTAGAGAAAGTTTTCAGTTTTTATCCATTTGGTATGATGTTGCTGGTGTGTCATAGATGGCTTTTTTCGGATTGAGATAAAGACCATATTCCAATATTCCGTAGGATAATTTTTTTTTATCATGAATGGGTGCTGAACTTTGTTAAAAGCTTTTTCTGCATCTATTGAGATGATCATATGATTTCTGCTCTTGGCCCTATTAATACGGTGTATTACATTTATTGATTTACATATGTCGAGCCATCCTTACATCGCTGGTATGAATCCCCCTTGGTCATGGTGCACAATCTCTTGATGATTCGCTGCATTCTGTTTCCCTGTATCCTACTGAGGACTCCTGCATCTATGTTCATCAGGGAAACTGACCTGAAGTTCTCTTCCTTAGTTAGGTCCTTCTCTGGTCTCAGTGTCCGCGTAATGCTTGCTTTCAGGAATGAGGTTGGGTATATTGCTTTCCTTTCGATTTCATTAAAGAGTCTGAGGAACAGTGGTGTTAGGACTTCTCTACACTTCTTGTAGAATTCAGCAGTGAAACTGTCAAGGTGAGCTTTTTTTTGTTAGTAGGTTTTTAATTGCATTTTCAATTTCATTGACTGATACTGGTTTATTCAGGACCCTATTCTTGAAGACTGAGTTGTAATGCCTGTTTGACAATAAAACTAGAATGCCTAAGGAGTCCGCAGTCACGCAAACAAAGAGAATGAACACACTGTGGGGGACTAAGGTACTTGCCACTGCAGTAACACAAGCATCCCGGAGGCAGATCAGACAGGTGCCCATCCTGTGGTCCAGCCCATCTCACGGAGCAGCTCAGCTGTTACTCCAGCCCAGGAGCCTGGCTTTGACAGCATTTCCTTCCACATTTCTCTTCATTATTTAGTGGTTAAGGTGGAAACACTGAACTCAAAGCTCAAAGGGGAGTGAAGAGAGCATTCCAGGAGCTGAAAGGAAGGTGACGCATGTCATTCAGTGTATTTTCACTAAATCTTTCTGTAAGAATAACTTCAGTGGTCTCATGGTTTTTAATTCTTTGCAACAAAAGCTGTTGGAACTCATAAAAGTAATTTCTCTTTTTGCTTCACAATATGGAAAGAGATGATAAAATCCTTATGAATTTTTCAATAGTGCTCTTGACCACTGGCAAAGAAATGAATCAAATAGGAATAGAGGGAGATAAAATTAAAGTTTTTGGTGGTCAAAAACAAAACAATTAATTATTATATATATCATTTCCTATTTTATTTCCCCTTTCTTCTATATCTATTTTTAGGACTACGACCCCGCCAATAGGATGCAAAATATTATACAGATACGAGTTTACTATGTCCCTCAGGGAGTAACATGGGTGTGTACATGTTCCACAAAAACCAGGGTCTTGAAGCTACACTCGGTGGACAGTTGCCCCAACCTCTGCCTTGGTCCACTTTTTGCGGCTTTTAGGAAGCTTGCTTGAAGATTCTCGAATTCTCTAGTCCTTTTAAACAACAACCGTATATAAAGTAAGAATTTAAAACTTCATTTCCATTGTATTTGAGATTGTTGTATGATTTCTAGTCAGGTTATTTAGAGCAGGAAAGCAAATATCAATGAAAATTAAAAGAGCTTCACTATTTTGACTTTAAAAGAACTAAAGAACTAAACATATATGGGTTTTCTGCATAGCCAGGGTGAGGAGGAAAGAAACGCAATTTGCCAAGTGGAAGATACATCTGCACGGAAACCGAATCCAAATACATGTTCACAGAAACGCAGCTAGATGAGCAAAGGTGGTCTGAGAGCAAATACTGTTTCTGAATATGCTTCAATCATACTGACAGGGAAAAGAAATGACATAAAAACTGATCAAACCAAAATAAGGCAGTTTATGCCATGAAGAAACTTGACTTACAGTGATTTCTGAAACAGATGTTATAAAGAAAAAGAAGCCGGGTAACTTTAAATGGCTCTGCTCCATCGAAGACAAATGAGAACTGTGTAAGGGGCCTATGCCAATTTGCAAAATACCAACAAAGAGGTTGCAAAGTGACTCTGTTGTGTCTGGTTCTGGGCTTTCTGGAGGAAATTGCAGCTGAATGACAAAGGCAGGGTGGTCACCAAGACCATTAGATCCTTCAGTAGAAGAACATCCCGGGCCTCCCGGAGACAGGAGTCAGGCAGCCGTCCAACAGGCTGGTGTAGTTACCTCCCCTGCTTGGAGACGCAGGGAACACACAGACAGGAAAGCTAGGGCGGAGATGACAGTTTAGACTGCGAGTCACAGAAGTGGGTTCGCATTAGCGTCAGGAGACAAATGTCGGTGAAACAGCTGCTCTGCTGCAGGGAGACAGACAGCAGAGTCTATGCTGACCTGCCAGGAACAGCTACTGCGGACTGCAGAGAAGACAGCAGGCACCACAGAGCAGGCCTGGGTGGGGACCAGGACAGGGTGGCATCAGAGTCCCCTGTGACATCAAAGAAGAGCACAAGATGCAGGCAGTGCTGTAAAGACAAGCGAGTGCGAACCTTGTTCAGTGGTGATGGACGATGCCTGATTTCCTCAGTACACGATTATCACTATGTTCACTAAAATCATGACTCAAATTTTTAAGGAATATTTCATTGCCAGGTTCATTTTACAAACCATGAAATCCTAACATAAATTAAATGATCATTATGTAAATAAAGTGTCTAATGGCTTGGGGAAATTGTCGCAGTGGTCTAACGGGCCCTAACATATGGGGATTTTTGATTATGTATTGTTTTTTAAAAGTCCTTGATTCTTTTTCTCCTTCCCACATATATGATGGGGTTATAATTTTGTCAATGCTTCTTAATTGATTTCAAATTATGTATTTAGTAACTCATCAAATACTCATTGTTTTAGTGCAGGCCATCATGGTCACTTTTCTGGACTAATTTGTGGGTTTTTCACACACAAAGACCTCACCTACCTCAGTTTGTGAGAGAATAATCTATCAGTGGACTAATGATATTTATGAGCCCAAAGTAAAAAACTAGCATCATATTTGTAATCTATACATGGAATACATTAAAATAATAAAAATAATAAAGGGACAGCATGCTGACATTTTCTTACAATGTTAAAAATAGAGTCATCATATCTCCCAGAACCTTCACTCCTCAGTACATACTGCAGGAAAACAGGCTGATAGGTTCACAGAAACACCGGAACACAAATCTTCATTGTAGCATTTCATATACTTGTGAAAATGTGATTATCGCTGATGATTAAGGCATATCCACACAGTGGATTGTTATTATTCATGTGTACACAGGAGTGAAATTCATGTACATGCTGCAACATAGATGTGGGTTTAAAGCAAGCTAAGTAAAGAGCCAGATGTGAAATGCCACACATTATATAATCTCATGCATATAAAACACCCAGAATGGACACAACTAGAGAGCAGAAAGTTGATTAGGATTGTGGGGCCTGGGAGGCAGCGGAAGAGTAAATACTAGAGCAGCCAAAGTTTCTTTTGAAGGCAGGAAAAATGTGTAAAATTTGACAGTGGGGTGGAGAGATAATTTTTTATGATTCTAAAAATAAACCAGTTGCGTTAAGTGGGGATAATTGCATGATGTTTGAGTCATTGTAAAGTTGTTAAAAAATAACAATAATAGCTTTAAAGTTCTGCATGATGTAGCAAGCTGGTAGGGTTGTTCTCCTGACAGGTGAGAGCTGGATCGTCTACAGGATGACAAGTTTTGTCTTTAATACCTTTTTCATTAGTGTATTTTCCCATAGATAACGACTACCTTCCTCATGGGGAATTTGTACCTGTGCACAATCCATCTTAATCCTTTTCCCACTCTCCTTCCTTCCCTTCCAACCTGTTTTCCCTTCCCTTTTACAGAAGCTCTGCCTCCATCTTTCCCTTCCATGCCCTCTTTTGTTAAGTCTCTTTTTCATTCCTTCTCTTGCCCTCCTCATTCCCCTCCTCGTTCCCCTTCCAACTGGAGCAAGTTCTTCCTAGTTCCCAGTATCCAGCCTCCTTCTTGCTCCCTACTTACCCTTTGGGTTTTTATTGACCCTGCGAGAGACCTGATGTCCCCAGACAACCAAGTCACTTGAAAGCCAAAGAAAACAAGGTCTCCACTTACTGATGAGAACTTGTCCCTCACTCACTTAGGTTTGTAACATCTACACTGAGAAAATGAGAAAGATCTCCAATGACCCAATATCATCTCTCAAGGAATTAAAAAAGAACAAATAAATCCTATAGCCACAAGAGCAAAGAAAATAGCAAAGATCAGAGAACACACCAAAAACCAAAGATCAGAGCACTGATAAACGACATGGAGACTAGAATAGAAAATTTTAAAAGTAAATGAGTAACATTCTGATAGGGCAAAACCCACTGTGAATTGCTCATGGGAGGACTTTAGGTTTTATGCTACTAATATGGATCTAACATACTAATAACAGAAAAAAAAAAGTGCCCAATAAATGTCACATACTTAAATCACCTGAAACTATTGCCCTACGAGCTCATCCATGGAATATTTGTCGTCTAAGAAACCGATCCCTAGTGCCAAACATCTTGGGTACTGCTGAGCTGGTGAGCTGTGGGAGGACATGGAGGAAACTGAAACAAATATTACCAGGCGAAAGCCTTCTAGAGAGGCTGCGTGCTGTGTGACTCCCACTGTGCAGTGCTCTGCACAGGCAAAGCTATGCAGCCCATGCAGCTGAGGCTGGTGGGGAGGAGGTGTTCACAGGTGGCAGGGAGGGTTTCAGGGCAGTGAACTTTCCCTGGAAGGGATGGAACTGGGGAGAACACGTCCTCATACACTGGTCTAAGTGCGTCCATCGTAGCGCAAGCTGTGTGCTTGGATGACAATGATGTGTGGATGAAGCTTCATCAATGGTAAAAATGCACCACCCAGGTGAGGGAACAGATGCCCTATTCATGGGAGGGGACAGGGCGAACAGGGGAGATCTGTACATTCCCCTCCATTCTACTGTGAGTGTAAAACTGCTCTGAAAATGAGCTCTTATCTTAATAAAAAGAAAAAACATACCTCACAAAAATGATTAAAACTTCTATGTTAAGAAACTCAAATTAGAAGAAGGAAAGAAAATCAGAGCACACAAAAAGTAAATACTGTGAATGTAAGAACAGAGACAAAAGAAATGGAAGAATAGCAAACATTTATAAAACCAAAGACCTGACTGATTTAGCGGATTAACGGAACGGAGGAACCTCCCCAGATTTCCAGACATTCAGAGGGTAATTAGGAGATCTTAAGGACAACTTTATGCCTATGCTTTTGAGAACTAGAATTATAGGACTACTTCCCTCAGAGACATAAAGAACTGCTGTTCATTAAGGGAAAATAGATGGTTAAATAGTTTTGTCTTTTTCTTGTCTAGCAAAAACATTGAAGATATACTTTAAAACTTCTAAGTAAGAAAATTGTTGGCCCAGATAGTTTCACTGACAAAATAACACCAGTTTTTTGGAGCTTGTTTTAAGTAACAAAATCTCTTCTAGAAAATGGGAAACATGATCTGTTTTATAATCTTATTATGAATCCAGAATTACCTTGATACTGAAATTTGACAAAAATATTTCAAAAACCAAATTCATAAATATTCATAAAACAACTTTCATAAAACAAATGCAAAATATCCCCCAAAATACTTGTAAAAAAATCACAAAAATATTCTGAATTAGTAAGCCAAATTCAGTAATATGTATAACTTCTAATGTATTTTGAACAAGTGAGATAATTCCAGAAACGAAAGACTGCTTCCAAAGCTTGAAATAAATATAAGTCATCCTTTTAACAGACTGATTGAAAAGGAAAAGTATGATCATCTCAATAGATGTATAAAACCAAAAATAGGAATATATTTTCTCAATTTAAGAAGGTGCACCTATCAAAACAAGAAAACAAACAAAACCTGTATATCACACTGAAAGGCTGAATATTTTCTCCTTTACTCAAAAATGAGAAGCACATACATGTTCAGCACTCATATTCGGAATGGGGCAGCTCGTACCTGGATGTCTCCTCAGAGCCCCATTGGCTCAGGGTAAGGCTTTCTGGCCAGGACTGGATCTGGGATGTGTGAATACGGACTAAGGGTGTGTGGTGACCAAATCAGTCCCCTGATTGGTTTAGCACAGTTGTGGGTGTGGACAATGGAAATGCCCGCCCCAGGTGTGGATGGCACCATCCAATAGGCTTGTAGCCTGGATGGGATAAAAGGGAAAGGGCGTCTCCACGCTGTCTCACTGCTCTGCATTGCCCTTCCAGGGACTGTGTCTCCTCTGCCATGCAGCCCTGCGGTGGAGAAAGCCAACTAGGGACGAAACCTTTACAATCCGAACTAAGATAAACCTTTCCTCCTTTACTTTGTGGGTGTTGTTTTTGTCCCAGCAATAAGGAAGTAACTAAGACAAGTGCTACACTGTAATATATCCAGTATTATAAGACAATGGAAAATAAATTATTAAAAATGCATCATAATAAGAAAGAAAGAAAACTATCTCTATTTGTAGGCCATATAATTGTCTACAAACACAAAGAATTCGCTATACAACATTAGAACTTGTGAATCATGTTACTAAATATGCAGGATTCCAGGTCAATTTTCAACTGATCTAATGCAATTAGATGCCGTAAGTTGCAACAAAGTTTCATAGATCTTTATGTTACTTCCATGGCAAATTAAAAATATTTAAATACCATCTGTGACTGTAAAAGTATGAAATATTTAGGTGTGAATCTAACAGCATATATTAAAAGTCTTTGTGGTGGATACTGTAAAACACTGATGAAAAGAAACAAAGATATTTAAAAATTGAGAAATATGCAATAGACCTAGATAGAATCACCATTAAGAGAGAAATACTCCTCAAAATGATGTTAGATTCAATATTTCAATGTAAATATAGCGAGATTTTTGCACAGAAATTGACAAGGAATTTCTAATACCTATAAGGAAAGGAAAGGAGTTAGCATAGCCAATCCCTCTTAGGAATGAAAAAAGTGGAAGAGTTTATTTCAAGATTATTTGTGATGCCATGGTAATCAAGATACATGATTTTGTTGAAATGATAGATGTATAGATCAATGGGACAAAATAATGGATGCAGAAATAGATCTACACTTTTCATCAACTGATTTTTTTCCCAGTGGTACAAAGGTAAATCAATGGACAGAGTGAATAGAGTATAGTCTCTTCAACAATGGAAATAAAGTATTTTTTCATTAGCAAGCTCAAATTGAATCTAATCTATATCTTGACAATACACAAACATTAATTCAATCTAGGTAGCAAGTGCAAATGTAAAAACCTAAAATCATCAGGAGTCAAGAAAGCATACTGAGTACCATCTATAAAATCTGGGACTGAGGAAAGATTTGTTAGAAATGACACCAAAACCACGGCCCATTAAAGGAAGCCTGCTGTACTAGACAACAGGAAGCTCCCACTGGGGAGCATATGAAGAGACACGCCACAAGCTGGGAGAAGATAGTTCAAGTCACTCTCCTCAAAACAGATTTGCACATGGAACATATAAATAATAATGGAATATATCAATAATAATGATCATAAAAGGGAATTACAAGCTATTTAAAATATTTGGACAGTAAGAGAGATAAAGTTGAAAAATGGGAATGTAAGAAATCACCTTATTAGCAAGACACAAACTCTCCAATGGCACAAGAGAAAAAAAAAACACTGGGAGGAGGAGGAAGATGCAGTGAGGGAGGATGAGGAGGAGGAACTAGAGCAGGAGGAAGAGCAGGAGGAAGAGGAAGTGGAGGAGCTGGGTGAGCAGAAAACGGGAAAGAGCAGAGCAGGAGGAGGAGGGGATGCAGGGACTAAACCACGTGCTGAGAAGAATGAGGAGCAGCTAAAATTTCACATACTGTCGGCGAGAAAGCAAGAACTGTCCCACAGCCTTGGCAAAACAGGTTGAAATGTTGCTGAAGAGTCCAGAACCACCCGGTGAGTCCAATGGTGCTCACTTACCCCCATGAAAGAAACACGCATCTTCACACGGGCATCTGCGTATAAATACTTATGGTCTTTTTGTTCATAATCACCCCAAACTGGAAAAACTTAGATGCTTTTTACATGGTGAAGGGATCAACAACTATGCGACATCCATGAAGTAACATAAAGACGGGCGACAGTGCCTAATTCTATTATGTACTATTTTGGAAACAGAAAACTTACAGGGATGCAGAAGAGATCAGTCACCACCATGAGCTCTCATCCAAGGGAGGAATTAAATACCAGTGGGCATGGAGAAAATTGAGGGGTGAGGGAATGGTTTATATCTTCATTTTGACAGTAGTTTCCTGCTTGTATACATTTGTCGAAATGCATAGAACTATATACCCAAGAGTCCATCTTAGTATGTGTAAATCTACCTCCATTCTCAGGCGTTATTAACAAGCCATCTTTCTTTCAGAGTTAGTGCAAAGAAAAATGACAAAATGTAAACAGAGTTTTTCATGACTTCTCCTTGCCCAAGATGATAGAATGTTTTGCTTTGTAGAAATGCATCGAAGTCCTTTCCTGGTTAGTTCTTCCTCCTGAACCCAACCGCACTGGTGATTATTTCTCCGGACACCCTTCACTCTCCAACGCTCATGATTTGGTGAAGACCTTCGGCTCCTTCATCACACCATTCATCTCTAAACATGTGAAAAATCTGCGCTAAGTGCTTCTTATTGTTACTTGTTTGGGGGCAGAAGTTGTGTGTTATTGTTTTTATTTGTTGTCGTTGTTTTTGGCCTGTGTCATAGTCTAATTAGGCAGCTTTCCTTATGCACAATCTTAATAAATGTCCAGAAAAGTACCCTCCTGTTAGCAGCCAAAATAGCTCCCTTGCCAAAGTAAGAGCTCCCAGCTGTCTGGTTTGTCAAGGAAACCAGAACACAGTACAAGGCGCAGCAGATAACGATGGAAGGGGAGACAGACAGGCAGTCAGGAGGAGCAGGCGTTCTGCCAGCGCTTCAGGGCTGAACCTCTGACCTTCACACTTAATCTGCCCAGTTTCAGTCCTCCAAGCATGAGCCCCTTCCACTGCTGCTGAGCTTGGGAACTTTATTTTGTGGAGCTGATCATCCTTGTAGTTTATAAGAGCCAGCGAGTCATTTATGGAGACAACTTACCTGGCTTTTCTTCATTTTTATCTAAGCACAGTGTTTGATTTTTTCTTGTCACAAACAAATTTTGGAGTTAAATCTATACAGCATTATAAAATATAGCCTTAAAAACCTAGGGAATGATTTTAGATTCAGGGGCTCCAGTGTTAAGGCATCATCGCCTTGGGGAAGTGCCTGAAGTGAACCCTGTGGTACTCATGCATAGTTTTCTTCTCTTGCACTAAGGAATATTGTCTCAAATCATTTAGTGGCTGACAGAGAAGCCTGTCGAATTGGAATGGCCCCAGATCAGAAGGGACATGTTCAGGCTGCGGTACAACTCGTTCTGTCAGGCAGGCCTTATGGGAAACACTGCCTATAGATTGGTTGGAAGCTTCGATGCTAGAATCACTACTGTGGCATATTAGGGGAAGAGGGTCCTGGCTGCAGACAGAGGGGCTCTGCTGACACGCTGCTCAATGCTCCTCATGTTGCGCCGTCTCACCATGAGACATCAGCTGCCCATCAGGAGGCGGTTCTGTGCAAACCTCCAATTCACAGGCAAGAGGCGTGGGCGGCCAATCTAGGTTGGGTTGTAGGTGATGTGTCCACGGTTGGGTACGGGCAGCAGCAGAAAACAAAGTGCATGAGGAGATAGTCTGAGCCCATGTCCTGCTCCACGGCTGCGTGGGGTCTTCTCTGTACCCTTCCAGAGGAAATGCAAGAGTGCACTTGGCTTTTGCACAGATTAGCTTGGTGCATTAGGATGCTTAGGAGTTGTTGTTTTGTTTTGTTTTGTTTTTGTATAGCACATTAACTCCCACCAGAAAATATCTACCATTAAAAAAAATCACAGAACAACTGAGTAACCAATGACTTGCTTAGTGACAGGGAACATTCTCCATCACCGAGCACTCTGTGGTGGCCATGATGGGCTCATGAGGGGTAGCAGTATGACACCTATGTCCGGGTGTCCCCCTCACCAAACTGCTGCTGTTGCTGAGCAGTTCAAACTGACAGCAACAGAGACCAGCACTGCTGAAGACCAAAGAGCCTATGTTATAGCAAAGGAAATCTGGAAGTTTCCAAATGATCACGTGATATACACATTTCTCACAAGTTACTTACTTGAGAGGTTACAGAAATAACATCTTTAAGACACTGATTAGGGAGCTTGATCCCCAGTACTAAACAAAACAAAAAATCCCTATAGCTTAGGAGTCAGTTTAGCTGTGATACTCTGAGAACATAGAGCACTCCTCCAGGACGTAGTAATCACCATAAATTATGCTGTCTCCTCAGTAGGCAGAAAGTGGGTTTAAGAATCTGTACAAAAAGAAGGAACTCACTTGATGTCAGCCATATTGATTTACCTGGGGGACATGTGATTCCCATCCTTGTAATTTTTTAGGCCTTGTGTGTCTAAAGGACAGATGCCCTGGTTCCAGGTGGGAATCACTTAGAATTCAATAATAGTCTCACTGAAATTGAAGCTATGACTGCCACTCAGTCTTTTACACCAACGACTTTCACACAAGGAAAGGAATTACCACGCTGGTAGGTAACTGTCCCCGGCCATCTAGGGTCCGTAGGTAAGAACGCATGATTTGCATTAGGTGGTTTGTGCTCCTCCTGGCACTTTTAAGCTTAGATTTAATGGTACAGGGAGGAGAACAGAGCAGTAGCCTGAGAAAGAAGTGCTGACCAATGGCCATCTCCATCAAAGGGAAAGATCCAAGCGTACACAGCTGAGCGAGACACTGAGACTGGGAGAGGTGCCAGCTGACCATGCCAATAGGATGCAAAATGGGAGAAAAGAGGAGAAACGGGAGCATCAGTGATCACCCCAAGACCGTTATTAGTGGAGTGGGTGATTACATTTCCCACCCTCCCGGGAAATGAGAATAAGCCTAATCATGGAGGAGCGGCTCCCAGATGGAGCAAGTCACCGTAAGAAGCACATAGTAATTTTTGGTCCATGGTTCTCCAGAGAACGCTCTTGTCTCCCAGCTGCTGTGCAAACCAGCCTGTCACTCCCTGGGGATTATTTCTAGCATCGAGAAAGTGTTAATGCTGGGGCTATATCCTTTCCTAGGAATTCTGGAAGACAACGATTGACTTGTCAGGAAATACAAAGACCAGAGTCTCTGCTCCTTCAGTATGAGCCAGCTCTGAATGGCTGGCTTTCCTGGACCCAGAGGGACACCCTCCTCTTCAGCCCGATGGCTCACTGGGGCGCAGATGAGCCCCCTGCCAGCCAGTTCCCCCATTCCTATCATAGTATTCACGTATGTGCACATCCTGTGAGGGCCGCCCCCAAGTCTTCATCCAGGTCTCTCTTGTAATGTCGGTTCCAGGACTGCACCCCAAAATAGCAGGTTTAATTACAGCTCACGTGATCCATCGTTAGTCGCAGGAAAACATGGTTTGGATGTGCCAACTCCTCAAATTGACATGTCCATGATAAAGTTCACAGAAAGAAAAACAGGAAGACAGAAGCTAACAGAGATGCTGTCAGAACGGGAATTGGCAACCCTGGCTGACTCGCCCGTCCAGTGCCAACAGGCTGAAACCTGTTGGTGACCAGTGCATCGGAATAAACAGCCTGACAACTCTCACCACAGATTTATTAAGATGTCAGTTTTCTTTGTACTTCTACGCACAATTTTGAAAGCAGAAATATAGGCCATAGTGGTGGCTGGATTATTTAAAATTTAATGAGAGAGGGTAGATTCCTTCTTTTGAAATCTGTCTGCCTTCAGTTCAAAATCTAATCTAGAAGTTGGCAGACTGAATGGCTACAAGAACACGGGTAGTTCCTAGGAAACTGAAAATGTCATCCAGTCACTCTGTACCAGATGGAATAGAGCTGAAGCCAAATAAAGTCTGAAGTATTTGCCTTGATGCTGACCTTCAGCCTAAAACTGAGTATGAGCAAAGCACTAGAAAGAGATTTGGAAGCAATGAAGAAGTAGAACCCTCTATCCAGGGAGAGAAATCTAGACAGCTGTGGCATTCGTGGCAGACCTTCTATGGGTCTTAAAATAAATTTGTAGAGATACTCTTGAAGTACAGAATGACTTTTATTTGACCTCATGTAAGTGGCAATGTCACAAAAAATTTAATGTATGAAACACCTGACAGGGAAACGAAAGGCCACTTGGAACACATCTTGCCAAAGGATATAATGAATTACAGTGATGCTACAAAAGGACCCTAAAAAACTTGTTAAATTACTGGCAGCAGGGATTTTTAAGAACAATTTTTAAATCTGAAAGGGCCACAAATTTATTCATTCACAAGAGACTGAGTCTGGGGTTAGTCTCTTGGAAGGAACATCTGCTGGAATGAGATTTGTTGACAATGATGTGCGAAATGAAAATCCAGGAGGATTTTATTGGTTTCATCATATTGGACAAGACTAGGGGTCACAAACTTCCCTAAGTCCTCTCATCAGTGTTGACAAGACTCAAATTGACACCAAGCTTCTCAGGAGGTGGGCTGGGACACAGACAGGAACACAATAGAAAAATTGTAAGCAATTTGTCAGCAGACTTAGTCGTGGGATTTTCTTTCCTGCAAAATTATATTGCTGCAGAATGACGTGGGTGCAATGCCGTATTGTCATTCATAGTCAAGAGACTGGGCTTTTTTAGTGCCTACATTAGAATTACAAAATTCCCTTCCTCCACTTTCCAAAACTCTACTTGTGAAGTGGAAAATGGGGAAACTCAGAGGACATGTTGCATCATCACTGCATTATTATTCCTTTGACTGCAAAAATACAAATTTGTTGACAAAGAAGAAACTGTATTCATCTTATCAATAGGAAATTCAAGGGTTTGGAGATGTAGCCCAGGGGAGTCTGCTTCCCTAACATGTGTGTGTTCAAATCCCCAGGACTTACAAAAAGAGAAAAAGAAAAAGAAGAAGAGAAGAAAAGAAAAGAAATACAGAGCTAAGGCAGGTAGTTCCAAAGCCTGGTCAACAGCTCTGTTGTGAGAGCGATGGGTCAGTTTTTTCACCGTGGTCTTCTTGTCTTTTCATCATTCTTACCCCTTTTCTGAGTGTGTGACGTGTTCCTTTCTGGGATGCAAGCTGTCTCCTCTGGCTCCCAAGCTGCATGTGACGGGAACTAGACATAAGCAGTAGCCTAGTTCTTCCATTCTGTCTCTGTTTAAGAACCAGGAACACTTTCCAAGGTTTACTCACACCTAGCAACAGAATCGTGAAATGGAAGTAGAATGATATAGGAGACCCAGATCATCCATAGCCAAGATTTTGGAAGAGACAGAGAAGTCTAGAAATAATCAGCACCTAGAAAAGTCCAACACTGTGACAAGAGAATTGAAAAGAGGAAATTGGGACCAGGACACAAGCACTCAGACCACGTGAAGACACGGAGAGGACACGGCCGTCTACAGACACGGAGAGAGGCCCCAAAAGAAACCAGCCCTGCTGACGCCTCAGTCTTAGACTCCAGCCTGGGGACTGTGAGAAAATAGATTTCTGCTGTTTAAGGTACCCAGGCTGTAATAATTTTTATAAGGCAGCACTGGCAAAGTAATGCATCTAACATCCTACTTAAATTCCCACTTCCCCGCCTCTTCCCTTGACTAATTCGTATTCCACTAATACGAAATATTAGTGGAAGCAAAATATTGGCTGCAGAACAGTTCATTTTATTAGTTTCCTTTTTTCTCACATGTGATGGCAAATAACAGTCTCTCTCAATTTGTCTCAAAGTGAGAACACTCAAAGTAGTTTTATTAAAAATATTGTAATCAGTTGCTCTAACTTTAAACAGCTTAAATTCTAACTTGGTGCTATTCCAGAATTTGTAGCCTTCATGCACAAAACAACACAGGATTAGAGACTATAAGTGTATTTATAGCGTGTGTTGTGGGAACTTATTCTATTATTTCAGAATTTGAGCTGAGTCGCCAAAGCTGAGAACAATGAATTTTGATGTCAACACTGCAATTTTCCCCTAGTTTTTCTTTTGTAAACTTGTAATCAGAGAATATCATACATATAAGAAAGTATGCAAATTATGATTCTACAGTGATGAAAACTTTCTCACACTATGCAGTTCAAGAACAGTGTATTCAGTACCCCAGTATCACCTCTCTAGCTCAACACTCAAGTATAGCTACCATACCAACCTCTAATGCTGCAGAAATTTTGACTTATTACCAGTCATAACCACACACTTTATATTCTTTTGATTTCCTTTTCCCATACTCTCTATATAGCTTATCACTTTGCCAATATCATAATATTTATCCCAATACAAAGGAGGAATTTCCAATAATGGGATATTTTCAATAATGGTAGAAGGAGAATTTGGATTTAAAAGATCTGTTGGGTATATATGTTGATGTAAACGTGCTGGGCCGTTGGGTGTATATATGTGTTCAGCTTTAGTACATGATGCTGACTAGTCTCCCAACTTGTGTGCCCTTTAAACTCACAGCACCATGACTGCGGAAGTCTCAGGGGTTGCACATTATGAAAGCTCAATGTCTTCGGATTTTTTCTTTTTAGGTATTATGGTGGCTTATAATGGTAAGCACTGTAGGTTTACTATGCATTTTTATGGCTAATGAAATAGGTAAAACTTGCATAAATTCACTGGTAATTGGAATATACTCAGAAGAAGTGGTTTTTTTTTTTAATTATAATGGATTTTCTTCCCTTCATTGTCTTGTAGGATTTTTTACACATTGCGTGCATCAATTGATCATTAGATGTATGTTAAATATCTCAGTGCATTCTGTACTTTAATAATATCACAACTTTTGATGGTGTCTTTTGAAGTAGAAAAGTCATTTTTGTTGATTTTAATTAATTTTAATATAGTCTAATTCTTTTTCTCTTGTTCGTTAGTCTAGATTTTACTATTTGGATATCAAAAAGATTTTCTTTTGCTTATTTTACTTTTTACATTTATTATCTACTATTCATTTGCAATAAAATGCTATAAATAGGTATCAAGATTCATTTTGTACCTAAATATTTAATTTTTAATATTTTTTGGAAAAACAACTCCAAGAAAGTATAATTTAATCATAAAAATTATAGTAATAGTAAAGCTACTGTTGTGTCCTGACAAATATACACCATGCGACCGCAGTGAAGGCCAGAAACAGTTACCGGGGTGCCCCCTCCCCATCAGTTTGCTGTTCACCTCACTCCTAAATCCGGGTGAGGGCTGGATCTCAGGTGGTTCCTTTAGAAGTGGTTCTCCAGTCAAAAGTGCTCCAGGTCCTTCTTGCTGCGAACAACGAAGTAGATGAGACAAACTAATAATGGTGCCAAAAATTTATTTGAAAAATGTGGGGTAAATGGGAAAAACCAGCTCTGCAGTGGAACAAAGAAAAAGAAGATGAAAGCAAAAATAAAAAGTACTACACGCCACATCCAAGAAACATGTCCTGGGCTACTACTACCCATGTGCTGAGACCAGCAGGGCGTTTCCAGGATGCTCACTCTCTTTCTGTTCCATCCACAGCTTCGCGGGAGCTCACGAGAAGTCCCACATGGGTCCTCGCCTTGCCCTTGGATCCTGCGATCTACCAGTCCTGTCCACTGTGTCAGCCGTATCCCACCTCCTATAGCAGGCTGATGTGATTTTTGTCACTGTAGCTTAGAGTTGAGGTGCTGAGGTTCACGCCCAGGGCCTCCCGTGCTAGGCAAACACCCTGTCACTCAGCTGGACTCCCTGCCAGTGTCTGTGTGGGTACAGGATCTCCCTAAATTGCCGAGGCTGGCCTGGAACTCGTAATTCTCCTGCCTCAGCCTCTCAAGTGCCTGGAATTACAGGTTGGTATCACCCTTTCCAGATCATCAGTGTGCTTTTATTTGTGTCTGCTTCTTTTGTTAAACACTTTCAAGAACCATGTGCACTACTGGATGTATCAGTAGATAATTTCATATTTTCAAAAAATTACACTCTACCAAGTGTGCGTGTCACAGTGCACGTGTCCACTCCCCTGATCAGTGAAGTCGGGACCAGCTTCGGGTTTGTACTGATAAAGCTATGATGAATACCTATGTTTATAGCTTTATATCTGCATAAACTTTAAGACATTCTGAGTAAATACTAAGAATGGAGTTGGGTTGTGTGCTAGATTTATGTTTTTTATGTAAAAGTGGCGAAACTTTTCCCACAGGGCAGTATTATTTTGTACCTTTTTGTATCGCCACTAATAGGTGAATATTTGTGCTATATTCTAGCAAGTCAGAAGTAGTATCTCATTGTGGCTACAATTTACATTTTTCTAACAGCTAATAAGATTGAGCACATATTTAATGTGCTTATGAGACATTTGTGCAACTTGGAGATGTTTCTATTTGAAAACTTTTCCTAACTTGAAGAGGGGCTGTCTTTTTAGCAAGATGCATGAGCTTATTAGATGTGTACTTTGAAAATGTTTCTCTAAGTCTATGTATTGTATTTTTATTTTCTAAATGATATTTTATAAAGATTACATGTTAAAATTTTAGTGGTCTATTTTTTTTTCAATTTTATGATTCAAATTTTCAGTGTCCTGTCTGAAAAAATGTTTATCTTTCCTTTATAATTCCTTATGAAGGTTTTATTTTATAGTTTCAAAATACATGAGTGTATTTCAAGCCAATTTCAGCATATACTGTGAATTAAGGAAACAGGTTCATTAATTTTAATACAGATATAGAAATTTATGCAGCTCTTTTTCAGGATTTAGTGTGTTTTTCCTGTCAAGTGACTTTGGAAAGTTATTGAACTGCATCTATAGATGTATAGGTCCATGCTTTTGTGATCACTCTAATTCCATAGTAAGTCTTGAAATCAGGTGGTACAAGTGACCCAAGTTTGTTGTACTTCAAAATTCCTTTTGTATTTCCCTACACATTTCAGAGTCCACTTGCCAATTTTTATTTTAAAATGGCTATGATTTGCACGGACGTTGCTCCAAATCCAGAGATTATTTGGGGGAAAACTAATGTCTTAAAATAGTCTTTAATCCATGAACAAGATATCATTCTTCATTTGTCAAACCATCTTTCAGGAATGCTTTGTCCTTTTCCCTTTATTGTTTTTGGTTGATCCCTCAAAGGGTCCTGTGTTGAAATTCAGTGCCCTTTCTGAAGAACTAAGAAGGCGGAAACTTAATCCTACTACAGCATTCAGAGGTGGAACCCATGGGAGGTGACCAGCATTAGATAAGGTCCTTAGGGTGGACTTCCATGGTTGAATCCTGGTGGCTTTCTAAGAAAACAAAGAGAGGCAGTAAGAAACACACATACTCACAGGTGTGTTCACTGCCTTCATAATGTGGTGCCCTATCCTGGCTTGAAAATCTGCCAGCAGACGGCCACCACCTGTGAGACCTCTATACCTTGGAAAGGAAAGATATCACAAGCTTTTTTAAAATGCTATCACAAATAGTAGTTTAGAGAAATTTACATTTTATTCAACTAGCACATAGAAATGCATTGCCTTTATATTCAAAAATCTTTCTAAAGTCATTCATGAATTTCCATAGCTTCTTTGTGGGCTTATTACAGTTTTCTAAATAAGCGGTTGTGCTATTGGCATATGAAGAGCATTTTTGTTTTTGTTCCGATATTAAACACTGTTTCTCAACTCATTGGACTAAGATCGCTTACTGTAATGCAGCTTTTTGTTTACAGTGCAAACCTTTCCAACATCCTAGCCCATAAATTCTTCCCCAAATGTGTTTCTCTCCAAGACCTGCAAGAATGCCACATTCGAGTTGTTGCAAAGCTGTGGCTGGGAACTGTTACCCGTCAGAGCTGTTCACTCCGGCATCCTTAGAGCGAATGTGTGAGTTCATTTTGGGGGGATGACAGTCCTTCTCTGCCTGTTGCCAGCTTTTTAAAGCTACTGTTTGACAAAGCTTATCATCCAGATGAAATTCATTCAGCTAAATACAGACATTTCACTACTGTTTTTGAAATATGCTTTTCCTACTTTTTAAGGTGACAGATGTTTTTCTACATTTTGGACTTCAAAGCTGTAACTCTATTTCTTTCCTGTGCATATTATTTCTGAGGATAAGTCAGGGGCTGTGCTGATCAGGGTTCTTCTTGTTGTGATGTCCTTATTTCACCCAAGCTACAGTCACAGTGTCACCTTGTTCTTCAGCTGTCAGCGTTTTGATTTGCTGTTCCTGTGTGTCTTTTCCTTGAATTTATCTTGTTTGAAATTTGCTGAATGTCCTGAGTTAAATGATGACTTCTGATAATTTAGAAATGTTTTGATCAACAGATTTTCCAAGTATCTTTAATGCTCTTCTTTTTTCCGGAGATAAATTATGCATTAGGCAGCATGGGTGTGTTTTACAGGTTAATGCGGCTACAATTCAGTGACTCAATTAATTTCAGGAATATGTTATTTCCAGTATTTCTTATTTACATCTTTATTATAGCTTCTATATCATTCAATCATATATATATTTTTTTCCCACAGATTATATAATGAACATACAACTTTTCTTCAACACTTTACCTATAATATCAAAATCTATATTACACATGAGTCTGTTATGTTAACTGGTTTTTCTCTTAATAATGAATTAACCTTTGTCTCTTCATATGTTACAAACTTTTATTTTAACCTTTGCATGGGTCCTGCTCTCACATTTCCTTTCTCAGGAGAGTACTGAATTTGTTCACTATTCAGACAAACAGCTGTCAGAGCCAATGACCTTGTGGCATCTTCGTTTTTGTGTTCCTTAGGGTATAGAAACACACAGCTGCAGTGTGACATGCTTGCTTGTCAAGTTTCTATCGCGCAGGTATGGCTTGGAACTGTCACCTGTCAGAGTTGTTCACTTGTGCATCCGTAGCATGAATGTGTGTGTTCATTTTCTTGGGGACCACAGTCCTACTCTGCCCACTGCATATATAATATTCAGTATATAAACTGATATACTGAGTATATAATATATAAAATATTCATTATATATACTGTTTAATATTCAATATTATATATATATATTTAACTGTAGAAAACAATCTCTTAGTCTCCAGATATGATATTAATTTGTAAGCCATGGAACTCCACCCCTTTTAATACGCCCTCCTGTCTCCCACCACATGCTTCTTGCTTTGGGAAGCTGCTGAGATCTCAGACCAGGTATTTCTGCCTTTCAGCCATGGTCCGTGTGGTTTAAGATAACTGCAGCGTCTCCTAGCAATGCAGAGCTCAGGAGTAACCCAGAATTTGGGGGAGTTTGCACGCTGATTTGGGGCCTCTTCCTTATTTGTGGCCACGACCACTTTTCATTGTTCCTGTGTCTTGATAATCAATGCGCTTATTTCCTAAACTTTAGACCTATTTTCCTATATCCTGTCTCCCTATTGGTATAATTTTTCTTTTCAATTCTGAATTATCTCATATTACTCTGGTTAGACTACTTTCTGTCTCAAAGATATTTCAGTCCTCACTGAGTCTCCAGTCCTTTGTTGGGTTTAAAGATGTTTTGACTGGTATCAGATATTTATTTCCTCATTTTCATGTAAATGGAAGTTTATAGTATTTTCTATTTCCTTGTCATGCCAGTCACATGAGTAATAGAAAGTTTTATTTTCTGTGTTTATTGATTTATATGTATTATTGTAGGACATATGGAGAGATTAGAATACATGTGGCTGTTTATTTACATGGCTATTTTTACATTACAGAAACATAAAATTACATTTGGAAAACACTTGAAAGTAAATTATTTAAATGTCCAAAAGTGAATGGGAAAGCGAAGCCATTATCTTGCAAAGTTACTTTCCGAGAAATCAGGAAAAGATTTCTCTTTGAAGGCACTTTTGGCAAAAATTAATATCCACTTCCTGTTTTAACTTCCCGCCCCATCAGCTAAACGAGGTGATCACAGATGGACAGCACATGTTCCCTCTTGGGCTAGAAACTTCGGGAAATGAGAAGACGCATCAGTGTGGCTCTTGCTTGAAGAAAATTACAGATAAATCTGGGAAGGAAGGAACTGATACATATTTGTGCACAAATACAAGTTGATGATACAAAGCTTTAAGAGGTAGAGAGATTAAGGGTCAAGTAAGAGGAGCGGCGAGAAAAGTGACGCACTTGGAAAAGAAATGGGCACCTGGGCGAGGGGTGGAGCTTTCCTATCATGGCTCTAATGAGGCCTCTGTTTACCAGTGTGGGAGCCGTTCAAAAATATATATCAACCATTTTTAATGATTCGTCTAATTATTTCAATCCAAGAGTTTCCATGATCAATTAGCTGTGGCCAAAGATCTCTATGGCAAAATCATTCTTATAACCACATCAGAAACCCAGGGGTTATTCCAATTCCATCTCCTATGGCATCTTAGCACAGAACATAGCCTCTTCCTTGCTTCTCAGATATGTTCTTTCCTCTTTAATCAAATATCTGCCCATCTCTTGGTGTAGAGGACACCACGGGTGTCTGTTTCAGAGACAAAGTGAGGGGGTGAGAATTAGGTCATGGTCACATTTCATAATTCCACTCTAGCTTTCCTGTCCTTGGAGAAGATTAACCTTTCCTGGGCAAATAACTTCAGTTAGCTACATGATTTCAGTCTTCCTTTCTTCTTGATAAATGAAAATCACAATTTATTTTTCACAAGAGTAAAGAAATATTGTAAAAATAATACCACCTCTTATGGGCTCCATTTTATGTCAAAGTGCTCAATAAAACATGGGCAATAGTCACTGAGTACCTTTACTAAGTTAGCTTTATACATGATGTACTTGTTTGTCTGTCTTTAAGCTACTGTCTACCCTGTGACACTTAGAAGCAGAGTATAGAGGCTGGTCAAGAATTTTAGGGGAATTTATTGGTGATTTGGGGATTTCATTCTCTTGTAGTTATAGTTACCTTTAATTTGTGTCCCCCTGACTCTGGGACAATAACATTCTTCTTCATTTCCTCTCATTTCTGGCCCTTCTATTGTACTGTCCCTAATTGGCGTGTAATCTTTCTACAGCTATTTTATCTTCTTTCCCATAATTAGATTGTTTTGCCCTAATTGGGTTGAACTCTTCCTCGAATCTCCTTTCTTCTTAGAGGACACTGTATTTCCTTATCTTTCCTGTGGCTGGGAGATCCAGTATCTAAGAATCCCAGGGTCCATAGTGTCACTTATGTGGTTGGGGCTTCCCTGGGAAAGATCTGGCAATATCTCCCCTTTCATTTGTTCTCCTGGCCTCTTCTCTCCTCTCCTTTAGGTACATAGTCATATTTCTTCTATGGAGACTCAGGCGAATTAATCAATTCAGAATTAATAAATTCTATTACCAGTCCTAATTACATTGGGAAATGATTAGAGTCTGTATCAACCATGGTTACTAGAGAAAGAAATACAGCATAAGGTTTACAAATATATGAGGAATCACTAGACTGGCTTAGGATGGTCAGCGGTACAGTCGGATGAGGGACTATGCAGAGGGTGTCTGCGAGCTAGAGACTGAAGGGTCCCGCCTAAGGTCAGGAGCTCACTGCAGTGTCCCGTGCAGTCTGTCTCAGGAGGTCGATGGTCTACAATTGAACCCTGGAGTATCTACACTAGAAGACTGAAGCGTCTACACTGGAAGGCTGAAGCGTTCCAGGCAGAAGCTCAACAGTCTGCACCAGAAGCCAGGAGGTGACATTCTAGCTGAGGAGACCCGAGTTCCTCCAAAGAACTAGTCATTGGTCCTTCCTCGTTCCCTTTTCATTGTATCCAGGCTACCCACCCTAGGGTGGGTCCTTTACACCAGCACCATCTCTGTGCCATCCCCTATTTTCAATTATGTAAATCTAGTACAAATTTTGTAGGTTTTCTATCTATCTCAGTTTTGGGTATGCCGTAGATAATCAGCCGGCACCAGCGGTCTGCACACGTCAGAATATTCTGGTCATTGTTCTCTTCTGCTGTCCATTTTGCTGAGTAAAGAGACTCTACCTTTGATTCGCTTATTTTTGTGCTGTTGCTGAGACACAGTCCACATCTTACTTGGAGAAGTAACAAGAATTTTCAGCCATCTTTAATTTGCAAGCCTGGCACACAAGCAGTCATTCTTATTTTTGGAAAATTTCAATAGTATGTATGTTCTATAAATGGATATAAAAATTAGCTAAAGAAAGCCTCCAGTTAAAGGTGAAAACGAGCCAATAGTGAAAGGGGAACAAAAAATAGAAAGGTCTCAGGAAACCTTGCTGAATAGTGTGGACCTGTTTAGAGAAAGCTAGACTTTTGTATCCCTAGCAGAGCCCCAGAATTCGTGCTGTCAAGAATATTAACGCTTAGCACGTTATATGTAAAACAAAAGTCATGGGTTCCCGCAAAGCTTGTCTGAATCTGTAACCAAGCAGCCTTTTTTTTTTTTCCCCTGGTACTGAGAATTGAACTCATGACCTTGTGCTTGCCAGGCAGGTGCTTATGACACTGAGCTAAATCCCTGGCCCTACCAAACAGGTATCACATTATGGTCAGCAAGGGACCACAGGCGTTCTGTCCACAGGGTGGGAATCTTTCTTTTTTTTTTTTTTTAAGAGGTAAAACTAAACATGACAAAACAGATCAAAGTAGATCAGGAGAAAACAATGTAAGTGACACAGATTTCAAAGCAAGATAACAGGATATCTACCATGGCCACTGTAATGTCTTTTGATTTCTTCCAAATAGTTGTCCATATCTTCACACACAATGAATTCATACAAAACAAAATAATATTAAACTGATCAGAATAGAGTGATGAATGCATTATAGGCCTTCAAAATCAGACAATAGGGAAATCAACAATGACTTCCATAAGGTCTCTTGTTCTCGTTCAAATCAGCTGTCCATACGTTCATGTATGTTGAAATTAAACAATGCAAAACAGGCTAACACCATTCTGAACAAAGAATAATAGTATTACTGGATTTCACAGCATGATGATATGGTATCAGCAATGGATACTATAATGTCTCTTTTTCTTCAAAGTAGCTGTTCATTTCATCACACATAATGTAATCGATTCTCATAAACTGTTTAGGAGAAGTTCTGGGCATGTATAAGCCTCTAGATGTATACCTATCCTTTCTGTATTAGAGGGAAAAACAAACCAAAACAAAACAAATTACTAGAAAAACACGAAACAAAAAAGACAAATAAATAACAATAGCAAAGAACCCAAAATGATGATATAGGCCTTCAAAACAAGGTGGTAGCAGCATAACTAGGGTTGTTATTTTGCATAATGTTCGTCAAGAGTTCCTCAGATCACCAGACACTAACAAGCAAATCTTTCCAGTCCTACAAATGTTATCTGTTTTGTTTCAAGAATCTATGGAATTTGTAGCACAATCATCTTAGCTACCTTAACTGCGATTATACAACTTTAGAAATCTCTTTCTTTTCTCTTCCTTTTTCTTTTTCCTCCTTTTCCCTGAGATATTGTTCTTTTTCTTTTGAGCAGATTCTTATCCTTACATTGCATTTATTGAGAATTTTTTATCTTATGTACTCTTACCATTTCTTACGCTAAGGAGACTATACAGTATTTACTCATGTGAGTTTGATTTATTTCACTTATGAATATGGTCTCAAGTTGCGCCCATTTATTTATAAATCTCTCAATGTGATCATTCTTTACAGCTGAGTAGTACTCCATTGTATAACAATACTACATCTTTTCTATCCATTCCTCAGTTGATGGGCATTTATGTTGTTTCCAAGATCTGGCTATTACAAATTGTGCTGCTCTAAACATGGGTTCACATATATCACTGTGATATGATGTTTTCTATTCTTCTGGGAATATGCCCAGAAGTGGAATAGCTGGGTCAAATGGGACTTACAGTCACAGCTTTTTGAGGAACCCCCAGACTGACCTCTGCAGTGGTTGCACCAGTCTACACTCCCACCAACAGTGCAGAAGAGTTCCTTTTTCCCCACAGACTCTACAGCATTTGTTGTTGGTAGTTTTGTTGATCCTGGCCATTCTTTCTGGAGTGAGATGGAATCTCTGTGTGGTTTTAATTTGCATTTCTTTAATGACCAATGATGATGAACATATTTTCACGTATTTATTTGCCTTTTGTATGTCTTCATCTGAGAACTGTGTATTTATCTCAGATACCCATTTTTTGATTGGGTCTTTGAATTTCGGGGGTCTGATTTTTTAAAATTATTTACATATTCTAAGCAGAAGTCCTTTGTGTGAGGGACAGTTGACTAAGATTTTTTCCCAGTTTTTGGGTTTTCTTTTCACTATGTTGGAGATTTCTTTTGACAAGCAAAAACTCTTTAATAAGATGTGATCCCAGTTAGATTCTGGGAAGTATTTCCCACTCAGTTTGATTTTTGATCATGAATTATCTACCTACCCCTTTGTCTTCAAGATTTCTACCTACTTTGTCTTCCAACAGATTCAGTGTTTCTGTTTTAATATTTAGATCTTTGATCCATCTAGATTTTAGTTTGGTACATGGTGACAGGCATAGGTCTAGTTTAATTTTCAGCACATGGAGAGCCAATTTTTCCAGCACCATTTATTGAAGAGACTATCTTTCTTCCAGGGAACATGTTTGGCCCCTTTATCAAAGATAAGGTGGCTGAGCGTGTTTGTAGTTGTAGTTGTATCTTTTAATCTATTCCATTGATCTTCAGGTCTGTTTTTATTCCAGTACCATGCTGATTTTATTACAGTAGCTTTGTAGTGTAACTTCAAGTCAGGGATTGTGATGCCTCCTGCCTTGCCTTTGTTGCTTAGAATTGCTTTTGGTATTCTAGGTCTCTTCTGCTTCCAGATGAATTTTAGGAGTGATTTCTCTAGATCTGTGAGGCATGCTAGTGGTATTTGATTGGAATTGCACTAAATCTCTATAACAATTTTGGGAGAATGGCCATTTTCACAATATTTGTTCTTCCTGTCTATGAACAAGGGATGTCTTTCCATTTTCTGAGATCCCCTTTGATTTCTTGTTCAGGCTATTATAATTTTTCCTGGATAGATCTTTTACTTCTTTTGTTAGATTGATTTTTAAGTATTTCATTGTTTTTTGGATGCTATTGTGAAAGGCATGGCTTCTTTTATTTTTCTCTCAGTGATTTTGTTGTTATGTATAGGAATGCTATTGATTTTTGAATGTTGACTTTGTATCCAGCTACATTACTAAATTTATTTATGATATCTAGGAGTCTTTCAATGGAGTTTTGGGGTCTTCTATGTAGAGTATCATGTCATCTGCAAATAATAATTTAACTTCTTCTTTTCCTGTCTTTGCTCCTTTTATGTCTTGCCGGAGTCCAGCTGCAGCAGGACTACGGTTTCCCAAAGGTGGACAGGGAGTCAGCAAGTGAGAGACAGAAGACACTGCACACCAGTCTGTGAGTGAATCTGAATCTCCTTTTATTTTTTAGAAGCTGGAATATATATTTGCTAACCTTGGCAGCAACCCCCAGCCCCAAGCAGGAAGCACCCCAGGCTTAGTGCCACGCAGGGACAATCCTAAACAATAGGTTTTAATTGACCTCAGCTCCAAGCAGGAAGCGCCCCAGGCTCAGGGCAATAGGTATCAATTAACATCTCAATCTTGTTACTTAGTTAGCTTGGGAATGTAAGCCGATGCACCTCGATGCCTGCAGGAGGAAGAGATGTGTGAGACTATCATGCTGCTCCCTACATTGTTTCCCTTATCACTTATGGGAGTGGCAGTCCCTGTGAGGACTGCGCCTGTCTTAGGTCAAGGACTCTTCATATGAACCCAACCAGGCCTTACCCGTCATGGGCCTGCAGGACAGCAATTGGTCCTGTGCCTGTCTTAGGCGGCTGGTGGCATAACATATGTGTCCTAGTTGCCCGTCTCTGGCTGCCTACCCAGTGTCTCAGGGTAGTTGTCTCACAGGAATTTTGTAAATCCTCCTCCATGAGCTCTTTCACTTCTCTCACATTATTCACAGAAGGCAAAACCCCACAACCAGTCCTCACAAAGGGGTTATCTAGAGGGCCTCCAGCAACCCCCCTGGAGTCTCCACCCTCGACTCCATATTGAGCATTACATAAAAACATACACAT
>PVLA01004200.1:0-92820 GCA_004027455.1 Hydrochoerus hydrochaeris | reverse complement strand
AGACGCGGCATGGACAGAAAAGGGCGCCACAATTTCTCTCTTGTCTGATTGCTCTGGCTAGTATTTCCAGAACTATATGGAATAAGAGTGGCAATAATGGACATCCTGTCTTGTTCCTGATTTTAGGGTAAAGGTTTTCAGTTTTCATTTAATATGATGTTGGCTATTGGTTTGTCATAGATATTTATATTTTATCATATTTAAGTAAAGACCATCTTTTCCAATTTTCTGTAAGTTTCTTACCATTAATGAGTGTTGGACCTTATTGAAAGCTTTTTCTGCATATGTAGAAATGATCATGTGATTCTTATTTTTGGCTCTATTTATATGGTGGATTACATTTATTGATTTGCATATGCTGAATCATCCCTGCATTCCTGGGATGAATCCCACTTGGTTGTGGTATATAATCTTCTTGATAATTTGGTGCATTCTGTTTGCCAAAATTTTATTGAGAATTTTTGCATCTATATTCATTAGGGAGTTTGACCTATAGCTCTCTTTTTTGGTTGGGTCTTTCTCAGGTTTGGTATTAGAGTAATATTTGCTTCCAGGAATGAGTTAGGGAGAAGTGCTTCCCTCTAAATTTCATTGAAGAGTTTGAGGAGTGCCGGCATTAAGTCTTCTTTGAATTTCTTATAGAATTCTGCAGGGAATCCATCTGGACCTGGGCTATTCTTTGTTGGTAAGGATTTAATTATATTTTCAACTTCATTAATTGAAATTGGGTTATTCAGCAGTTTTACATCTTCTTGACCCAGCTTTGATAGTTCATATATTTCTAGAAATCTGTCCATTTCTTCTGTTTTATCAAATCTATGAGAGTAGAGGTTTTTGAAATAATTACTAATGATCTTCTGTATTTCCACAGGGTCTGTAGTGATTTAACCATTTTCATTCCTTAATGCATGAATTTAAGTTGCTCCTTTCCTTTTTTAAATAAGATTGGCTAGGGGCTTACTGATATTATTTATTCTTTCAAACAACCAACTCTTTAATTCATTGATTTTTGTATTGTTTTCTTAGTCTCTATTGCATTGATTTCTGCTCTGACCTTTATAATTTCCTCCCTTCTTTTGGCTTTGGGCTTGACTTTTTCTTCTTTTTCTAGATGTTTGAGGTATAGCATCAGATTGTTTATTTGTGTTAGTTCTGTCTTCCTGATGTGGGAATTCACTGCAATACATTTTCCTCTAAGGACTGCTTTCATTGCATCCCACAGGTTCTGGTAAGTTGTATTCGTATTTTCATTTGCTCATAGATATTGTTTAATTTGTTAATTTCTTCTGTGACCCACTAATTGCTCAGGAGTGTATTATTCAGTTTCCATGTGTTTGTGTGGTTTTTGCAGTTTCTTTTGTCATTAATTTCTAGTTTTATGGTGCTATGATCTGATAACATGCATGAGATAATTTCAATTCTTTTGCATTTACTCAAGTATGTTCTGTGGGCTAAAGTATGGTCTATTTTAGAGAATACCCCATATGCTGCTGAGAAGAATGTGTATTCTGATGCTGTTGGGTGGAACACTCTGTATACATCCATCAAACCCATTTGTTCACAAGTGTGATTCAGTTCTGTTATTTCTTTGCTGATTTTCTATCTAGTTGATCTGTCCCTTTGTGCCAATTACATGTTAAGGTCTCCTGTTATAATTGTGCTATTGCTTATTTGATTTTTCAGTTCTGTTAATATTTGTTTTGTATAACTGTGTGCTCCCGAATTTGGTGCATAGATATTTAAGAATGTTATCTCTTCCTCTTGAAGTTTTCCCTTAATTGGTATGTAGTGATCTTTATCTCTTTGGATCATACTTGGTTTGAAGTTCACATTGTCTGCAAACAAAACAGCTACCCCTGCTTTTTTTGGGGGGGGTGGTTCCTGTTGCATGAAGTCTTATTTTCCATCCTTTGACTTTAATCTATTAGCTTCCTTTTGGGTTAGATGGGTTTCTTGTAGACAGCATATGGTTGGATGTTGTTTCTTGATCCATTCTGCCAGTCTGTTTCTTTTAATTGGTGAATTGAGGCCATTTAAATTAATGGTTATAACTGTTATATATTGGTTTATTTTTGACATGTTATCTTTCTGCTGTTGCTTCTTTACCTTTCTACTCTGTTTAATTGTCTGCCTTGCTTAGCGGTTTTTTCCTATGTTTATCTAAAATGTCTTTCAGTATTCTTTGCTGGGTTGGTTTGGTGATCATGAAGTTCTTCAGCTGTTCTTTGTCATGGAAGTATCTTATTTCTCCATCCATTCTGAAGGACAGTTTTGCAGGGTACATCAGTCTGGGTTGGAAGTAATTTTCCTTTAGGCTCTGAAATACTCTACTCCATGCTCTTCTTGATTTCATTGTTTGTGCTGAGAAGTCTGCTGTGATTCTGATAGGCTTTCCTTTATAGGTGATACGTCTTTTCTCTCTAACAGCTTTTGATATTCTGTTCTTAAGTTGGATTTCTGAGATGCTGATTGTCATATGTCTGGGCGTAGTTTTATTTTGATTGTGGCTATTTAGAGTTCTGTATGCTTCATTGATCTGTATGTCAGTTTCTATTCTCATGCTTGGGAAATTTTCAGCTATTACTCCTGTAAATAGCCTCTTGATATCATTTGTGTTGTCACCGTCTTTTTCATGTGTACCTATCAGTCTTATGTTGTTCTTCTTTGCATCATCTTGCAGCTGTTGAATTGTTATTTCCTGATTTCTTGCTATTTTTAAAAGATCATTTCTTTCCTGTTCACTAGCTGCAATCTTGTCTTCGAGGTCTGAAAGTCTATCTTTCATTGAGGCAGTTTTGCCAACTTTTGATGGAATTTTTGATTTCCTGTATATCTCTTTGAATCTGCTTCATGCATTCTGTTTGTTTCTTATATTGTTCATTCAAGGTTTCCCTCTTTTTGCATTGTTCCTCTAATTTTTTACCTGTCTTCTTTGGATGTGTTCAGCATTTCTTTCATTGAATTTTTCATTTCTTCTTTTACCTGGGAGATTATTTCTGATCTGAGTTCTTTTATAGCTTCCTGGAGTTGTTTCTTTACTTCAGTTGCTATCATTTCAGGTATTTCAGGTGTATGGCTTATATTTTCTTCTATGTCCATGTCTCCTAGGCTTGCTTTGGATGGGCTGAAGGTTTTAGATTGCATTTTGCTCTTTTGCTTTGTTTTTTTTCCCATATTTCTGGGCTCTGAGTGATGTTCCAAGGATTCTGAATGCTACAGGGTGGGAATTTAATCAGTGCTGAGATACCCAGGCTTTGTTACCAAATGCATCCTTGCTAGGCTCTTCACAAGAATCATCCAGCATGGAACTCACTTTCACAAATGCTTAATTTTCCCTAATCAGGGAACTCTGATTAAATAGGTCACACACATTATGTCACCTATTTCCTGGGAAAGTCTCAGGCTTTATTTTTTTCTTTCCTTCAATAAAGAGCAAACAATAAAACTTTTTAAAAAGAAAAATAGAATAGCAAATAGATTGTACTCATTGGTTTTTCCACCACCTTTCCCCATTCTTGCTAAATGTGCTGTCCACATAAGAAAAATGAAATAATTTTCTGCAGTTTAAACAACCTGTTTTCCTCAACAGTGGTGACAGTGACCCACATGTCCTCCCAAGAGTACCCAGTGAGGAATCTCAGCTTTTTGAGACTAAAATTAGCAGAAGAATCTGAGGTCAAAGAATCATAGCACCAGAGTAGCATAAGATTCTTGGACAATATATTTGAAGTAACACATGAAATGCTATTCTTTTAATCACTTAAAGGAATTTCAGCACACACTCCTTCCTTAGATTTTACCATATTCTCTGAAACAATAGATTATACTCTGCCTGAGGAATCAGCTACTAATTATTTCTTTTTTTCCCTGTAGTAAATAAATATTTTCAACTTAAAAAAAACACAAAAATAAATGCTCAAAATATTTTTAAAAACTAATGATATTGATCTTCTCTTATAATGTTTTCATTAAAATATTTTAATTTGAACTCCACTATTCCTGCAAGGCACCAGCTTTAATAGATCTAGTTTTAATGGTTTCTCACTTGAAGCATGTCAGGGACTGACATTTCCATTCTGTCATTGGCTAAATAAAGAGCTTTCCCTTGCTGGAGTCTGTTACTCTAGAGTTAAAATCACATCCATAAATGCAGTCTTTTTCAAGGTGTAAAATTAGGAATTTTTTTAATACTCAAAAGGCAGATGGAAATCTATAGGACATTTATCAACCATCCATAATTTCTCCCCAAAATTACTATAAGATAATTTATTATATCCCAGACTTTATTTTGTGTCTTCCAAATGCCAACAACAAAATTTCTGGAAGCTGTGTATTCTCCACTGGTCTTCATTACTTTCATTTTTTTTTCAAGGGACAAAAGTTTTATTAGTTGTTGTTAGGAATAAGTCCTTGGTCTCCTAGTACTCCCTATTCTACCAGAGAAGAGGATAATAGATTAGCACAATGCCACAGAAGAAAGAGTTAAAAATTGTGTTTTATACTCTGAAACATCCTTTAAAACCTAATTTTTACAGTAAGAGCTCTAATGGTTTTGAGCACATTTTCACTCCATATATAAGCCATGGTGGGTCCGTTTCTCTCTTTCTCTCTCTCCTCCTCCTCCTCCTCTTCCTCGTCCTTCTCCTCCTCCTCCTCCTAGAGCAAGCCCAAGCCTCATTTATGGATGGAGTCCTCTACTGAAGAGGAAGGAGGCTGGGCTATCCAGGGAAAAAAATTATTCCAGATTTCAACTTTGTCTGACTTGAGCAAATATTTTTCTCAATCCAAATTTCTTTACTTAAATGCTGCCTATGTAATTCTCTCAATGATACAACACATAACAGAGGGAGTTTAATTCTGGAAACATCTATATACTTCATGCCATGGCATTAACAAGGCAGAGTCTGTGTCCTCATAGAAAATCCGTACGGCACATTGTGAAGAAAAGATTTCCACCAGCACCAGATACTCTAAAATTGATTTCTCATCTTCAAATTCCATATCTGCATTCCACTGACTTTGACTCAGAGTCATCTAGGGTTTCAAACAGTTGTTTCTCCTGTTTATTTTCACCTCAGTTTCTTCATTCTCCCATGTGTCACTAGAGTATACCCCCTTTTCTCCATGTGTCTGTTGTTTTTGCTTCATTCCCTCTGCTTCCAAGTGATCACTAAGGTCAAACTATGAATTAAAGGTAGTTACTAATGCCAGTCAGGTATGCTATGATTTAGATCTAAAATATCCCCCCAAAGTTTCATGTGTTCAGCTGTGGAACTTCTACAAGGTGACAGGATCATGGGGTGGGGTGGGGACTAATTATACTCATCAGTGCATTGATTCCTTGATGAGTTCATTGCTAAACACACCTTTGGGGAGGGTGGACAGGAAGGAGTGGGTGGGTCACTTGGCCATGAGCTGGTGGGTGTCACCTTGGCCCGAGCTCCTCCCTTCTCTGCTTCCTGGCTGCCCTGGTTGAACACCTTCCCTCTGGCAGGCCCTCCCTCCGTGCTCTCTCTGCCTTGGAGCAGCCAGCTGTGCCTGGACTGAGCTGTGAGCCAAACACCCCTCTCCCCCTTTAAATTCTGGATGCCAGATAGTTTGTCCCAGCCCTGAGAAAGTGAGCAATAAGTGGCATAAATTTTACACTTCCACATTAGATGGGCCTCCCGTACTTTCACCGCCACGGCCTAGGAGAGCAGAGTGTGTGGAGTTGAGGCTCCCGGGAAGTCAGCGTGGGCCAGGGGGAGCTCTCAAGTAGTGCCACGTACCTTCAGGCCAATTGTCAGGTTTCACCCCAGATCCATCAGAGCCTTTGGAGTAAATGTGTGTGGACACTGAACCCAGGTCCTCTCCCTAAGTAGGCGAGCACCCTACCACTCTACCACCTCCGAACACACTTTAAATCATCTGTGTACAAGTTGTATTCTAAACTCTAAGCTCCCTGAAGCCAATGTGTGCTTTTGTGCATGACAAAAAAATATAGGACAACATACATACAGTATGAGAGGGAGTTTGCTTCTCAGCGTCCTCTTACCGATGCCAGGGCAAGGCTTGCAAATGGCTGATCCAGTAAGTGAAAGTCTGATACATTTCAGGCTGGGAATCTATCGGGGTGCAGCTGCCGAGTGCCTCACGTTCAAATGGTGTGTCCATGAACTTGAGCAGGCAACATCCCCCCCAACTCACCCCTCCACTGAACAAAAGGCACAATTTCTAAATCTTGAGAAGGAATAACAGCTTTCTGGCGCAATGTGACCAGGCAACACCAAGCAGATGGATATCAGTGATGCGAATGGTTCTTTTGGAAATGCAACTCAGTAACTAAACGGGAGAATTGTAATTACGCTCTTTCCCCTGTCTGTGCTGTGAATGGCACTGATGAATCACAACCAATAAGGTGTTTTCAGAAAAACAATTGATTAATTACAGCTTGTGAGTCAGACCTGGTAGAGGCCGGCACATGCTGGGTGTAGCCGGATGGTGCGGGCTCTGCAGGTACTGGAGGGACAGGAAGAAAGTTTCCACCCAAAATTCAGTGTTCTCTGAAACACGTGCTTAGCGACATCTTCAACGTGCTTAAAGTAAAAAAGAAATGTGCCTTTGGTCCAAGAAGACTGTTTCAAAAGGTAACGAGTGTATTTCTCTCCAAGGATTTCATTAGAATTCACATTAGATGATGATGAATGTGTCTTATGAAACCAACCCCAAATTTCTCCTTCAGGTGCTCTAAATAAACTAGTGGACATTTAGTAGTTTTTGAAGAAGGGACTAAAATATAGTCTTCTTGAAAACTTTGGATTTTTAACTTCCTTTTTTTGTCTGAAACTCTGTATCATTTCTATATTTTGCTTTTAAAATAAAAAAAGAAAACTTTGGATAAATTGCTAATGGGACAACATTTTTTTTTTAAAAAAAGGGGGCCATCATGTGGAGATTTTTATACTGAATTATTTTTACCAATATCTATGTCTGCATTTGTCTGTATCTACATCTATATCTACAGCTATATCTATATCTATATCTACATCTATAAAATTTTCTTCTTTACCAATGAATATACAACAATCCAAACCAACTGGAAAATATAGGGGCTTTGCTGAAATTTCATTAAAAGTTCCAGGACTGTGACAGCTGGTCATTAAACTAATCTCAGGTGCTGGACACACAGGTGGGGCACCCAGTTAGAAAGTAGTTTTTATGCCAAGCATGAGATACGCACACAATAACAAATACAGATCTCTCATCTGCTAAGAGGGCAGGACAGCTGCTAACAGCTGCCCACAAGGAAACCACCGTGTGGAAAACAAGACTTGTCAAGATAAAGCTTCCCTAGAAGTCAGTGCAAATATTGGGGTGATAACAGGGCCTCCTAAATCCAGACCGACTCACTATGTACTCTATCAGATTTCATCTCCAAATTAAATTCCAGTTTCAACAAACAGCAAAGACATTTATGACATATATGCCCTGTTTTCCTTTGAACCATTACCTCTAGAGTCAATTCCAAGAATTTAATTGTAGAAGACCAACAAGAACTGTTCTGGGGAATTATTATTATTATTATTATTGTCCAAAAGCCTGGACAGCGGAAAGGAGAAAACTCATAAAGTAGCGGCTCTTTTCCACCACAGCCTCACTGAGAGATGCAAATTAGTAAATGCAGAGGCTCCCAGCTCAGCAGCACATGGAGTGGTAGCTACTGTTATCAAGATGAGACCCAGGTCCAGGCTGTGCTGAGGCGCGGGGCTGCTGACTACGTGTTCAGACAATGCATTTCATATCACCGAACGCGTCCCATTGCAGGACACGCAGGAGAGGGCACTGGAGGAGACAGAAATGTCAGAGGAAACCGGAGTGCCTGAGGCCTCGGCCAACACGTCACAGAGAAGCAGAGGTGATCCGGCTGGGAAAGCCGGTCCCAACAGCATCAGAAAATCAGAGAGGCATCGTGGGTGGGGAAGAACTCCATCATGTGCCAAGTCTGAACGACATCAGAGCAGGCTCCTCATCCAGGGCCCTAACTTCCGGGAGCTACCGGGAAGCTGTCAGTTTCTCCACCCTTTATGTTTGGTAAACATTTCCGTGTCAAGACAGCTACTTAGCCAGGTAGACTCTGACGACAGAAGCCGTGCTGCCCGTGACACACAGGCGCACACTCAGGGCAGCTCTCGTGCCAGTGTGTCCTCATCTCTGCAGACTTTCTCTTGGGTTAATTGTGACTGCGAGTGGCAGAAGTCTCATCAGAAACTCACTAAGGGAAAGCTCCTAGGCGCGACAACCGCATTCTTTGTGATACTGAGCCATGATCCTTTCATGCGCTCCTTTGTTTTATTTACTCATTCACAGGGCCAGGAATGGAGCCCAAGGCCTTCACATGCCAGGCGAGTGCTGCAGTGCAGAGCCACCTGCCAGCCCTGACTGCCCTTTCCACTGGGGCACAGGGGGTTCCCACCTTCTCCACCCTCTCTTCCCAGTGCCCCTCACCTGGCTCATTCTGTTTGCTCAAACTCCGCTGGACTCTCCCTCACCTTAGCTGGAAAGTAGGAGGTACTTGTTGGGTCATAGGCATTTCTTTACCTTTAATTCAAAGTTATTTTAGTCTTTATTATTATTATTATTTTTAATGGATTCAAACCAGGGTGTTCTACTACTCACCTACATCCCAAAAACCCCATCTCTCTTTTTTTGTTGTTAAACTTTAAGTAACTAAGTTGATCAGGCTGTCCTGGAACTTGCGAATCTTCTGCCTCAGCCTCCTGAGTAGCTGGGATTACAGACTTGAGCTGTCTTACTGCTTAATTTTATGTATTAATGGGATACAGTGGGGTAATTCAATACACGATAGCAATGTGGAGTGTGCAAATCAGGGAAATTAGCATTTCCTTCTCCCTAAAGTTGATCATTTTTGTGTGTTGGGAACCTTGAAGCTCCTCTATTACTTTATCAAATGTGTAAGCTGTGAAGGATAATCTTGTACCCTGCTGAAAATCTCCCACACTCCCCCCTGTCTGGCTGCACTCTGATACTCCTCCCCTGGCCCCTCTCACCCCGCTCTGCTCTGTCCCCAGCCTCTAGTGGTCACTACTCACTCTCTGCTTCGTGAAATCAACTGTCTGGCCTTCCACGCTGAGTGGGAACCTGCGCTATTTGTCTCGGGAGCACAGCCCTTCTCTTGCCAGGTGAAAAGGTTTCTGTGCCACTAGTCCATGCTATTAGGTTAACTTTCAGTGAGTCAGGAAAATGTGGTGAACGCTGCCTCAGTAGCCTGTGTACATTATTTCTGGATGTTTATCCACTCTGCACATGGAAATGCCATTTATATTTCAAAAGCTAGGTGGGGGGTGAGAATGGACTTTGAACCTGAAGATGTGAAGCCCCAGAGGTGTTTTGCAGCTGGAGTTGGCCTGGGCCTGAGGGGATTTTCTCAATTTCCTGAGGCAGGTGACATTGCAGATAGGACTCTGGGCAGCACAATTTACACATGAAAGCCGTGTTTTAAATGTTTTCCTTTTCCTTAAGAAAGTAAGAAGAAGGCGTGGCCTCCTTTCTAAAGCTACTGGGAATGAGTAGCTTACTCTTTAAAGACGTCTGGGGAGCAGGGCTGTATTGCTGCTTCCTCTCTGTCCCTGTCTCCCCCCCATAAATCGCCTACCTTTCCACACAGAACCAGGCACCGATGCCTGATTTACCGCAGATCCTAGCGCTGGGCATGATGCAGTGCAGAACCTTTCTATCACACCAGGCACAGTGTTATTTTCTTACCATTGTAAAAGCCAGTTAGTGCGATAACCCGATTGTCTAGTATTATTCCCACCCTACACATGGGAAAGCTGAAGCCTTACATCATAAACGTTAAATGAAAACTCCGTTTTCCTAAAGAAGTCAACCGTGGGAAGTCCTTTCCGAAGCTAAGGGTCCCTCCCCGCTTAGTGTCCCCTGGATTGCAGCGTGGCATTGTCCGAGTTCTGGGGAAGAAAATGCTGAGAGTGACTCCTGTCCTGAGGTGACGGTCCTGGGACAGTCCTGAGGGTGAGGCCATCACAGGTCAGGCAGTGTGTACTGGGCTGAAGTACCAGCGGCTCCTGAGCTAGGACATCAGAAGAGCCCCAGCCACCAGGCCAGAGGAGCAGGGACTTCTTTATTCCTCCTCAGGGCCACATATGCAGACTGGAAAGTCGTTATCTCTCAGGTTTCATGGGACCGGCTCGCCATCTTAACACATCTGCTCTCCCTGTGGTCCAGAACAGAGCAGAGTAGGAAGCTGTGTTCCATCGCCCAGTCTCCTGTCCCTGATGCTGCTACCACATGAAGAATCCAAGCTGAACCCGCCCACTTCGGGTTACCCTGGGCTCTTTCGATTTTGTGCATTTCTCCTTGAATTACCCCATTAGTGGAGAAGGACCAATCCATCTGAGTGTGTGTGTGTGTGTTTGTATCTCGCTCTCCTTATGCTTTCTTTTATAGTATGGTGTTTTTGCATAATCTTGTAGCACCCAAGCTGAGGAGGGGAAGGTTGGTGCTATGATCTCTTCTTTTTCTCTCCGCTTTTCACTGCCTCCTTGAAGCTGGAGGAGAAAGAAGCAGAAGTGACTGCTGAGAGCCAGGTGCTGAGCACCCCAACCACTGGTGACCTTTGCTTCCAGCTTTTGCACCCAGAGCAGCACGGGCTCTTCCACCTCCGCAGTTCCCCGGCCTCTGCAAGGCCAGCTTCCTCTCGGGCAGAGGGCAGGGGCGTGACTTCTGAAGCCCACTTCCCAGCCTCCCTCATGTGACTTACAGGACTGACAGACACAAAGTGGGCTCTGCAAACCCCAAGATGGAAAGAGCAATTGACCTTGGCTTATAGGCTTGTTCTTCTTGACTGAAAAGATAGTTCAGAAAACCCTACACTTTGGGGTTGCTAATAAAAAAGATGCTTGGCCAAAATAAGTCAGAAAGAAAGAGAGACAACAAAGGGTAGGAAGGAAGAAAGAAAAAAGGAAAGGAAAGGAAAGGAAGAAGAAGAAATCTTATTTGTCTGTTGTATAATTTTTCTTGTGTGCGCATACATCCTCAGTCCATGATAAATGAGATTTTAGCATCTAAACCTCACCTGTGCAATCTTTTTTGTCTTTCTATGTTCTAACCCTCCAGAGATGTCTAGAGCGAGAGGAAAAGTGTTCAGAAGAAGAGAAGGGAGTGGGGAGACCGAGGGAACTCTTCAGCTCAACCTTCAGAGCTTCCGTTTTCTCGGGGCTCAGCCCCCGTGGCCCCTTCTTCTCTGGCTGATGGGACAGTTGGTGTGGCAGCCGTCAGCACCTGCACACCAGCATTCACACTTAGGCCTAGCTGAGCCCGCACCCTTTCTACCAGATCCCCTTCCCGGATCCCCTTAGCCAGAGCTCTGGTGGTGAGCAGCGGGGGCACCGTCCCTCCGTGAGCCACATCCGGATTGTCCTCCCTGGCGCAGGCCCCCTGTCTCCTCATCACTCTCTGTGCCATTGCACAGCAGTGTGGCAGGCGCAGGTGCCTGGGACTCGGAGAGGAAAATGTACCTTGACGATGAAAACTTCCTGGCAGACCCCAATGTACTGAATTTTACTACGATGTGAAAGAAACACGAATGCCTGTAATATTTAAACTCTGCCGAGACCGCACCCTCCTCCCACAGAGGGGACCCCAGCTCCTCTCTTCCTCCGCATTTCCTTTCAGGGGTGCTCACTGCACAGAGCTCAGTGCCCATCTCACTTTTCCAGATGCCTTTGGCCTTGACGGAGGTTGGGGCTGAGGTCACTCTGTGTCCTGCTGTGGAGAGACAGGGGTGCCCTCCTCGTTCCAGACACCGTTCTAAGCGTCAGCGGCTTCTTTTCATTTCAAAATCAGACACATTCGGATTCCATGTTAGTGCCTCTATTTTTAATCCTTACCAGAAGTAAATGAAAACTTTTGGATATTTATGAGTTCACTTTGCAAGCGCACGCACAGAGTGATGGATGCTACTTCCTGCTCATCCATTAATAATTTCGACTTGAGGTTGCCTTTGCCGGGCTCTCCACAGTGGATGCCTGTGTTCCTCTAGAATATTTTTCAGTAAAACGCATAGCATACATCACTCCAAAGAAAAGGGGAAAAAAATCCACAACATAAATTTCCATACATTGCAGAAACCATGGACGGTAGAGCACTAAAATTCAGAAAATCAAAGATTTTAAATGAAACAGACCTGACTTTAAATATCCTCTGTCAGAGAGTGTTGCTCAGGTGTCTCTCTGCAGACCTCAGTTCCTCCTGCATGAAAGAGAATATTAATAGTTGCCTTCTGCAAATTAAATCAGATAATAAAGATAATGTGTACTTTTTACACATGGCAGCTACTCGCCCTCTGGTAACAGTTAATTCTGAATTTGTCTTCACAAGCAATTGACAGTTGGGTGTATTTGGAAGCAGCATCTGAAGCCAAGATGTTTGCCTGATTTATGGAGAGTGAACGCTTTCTCAGGCCATTGGGGCCCAGTCCAAATTCACAAAAGCAACACGAAATGCTCACTGAACTGCAGAACGTTAATTATGCAGCAATTTATAATAATCTTCCAAAGTCTCATTACCTACGGCAGTCACAGGGCCTTCATCTCAGTTCTATTTAGGCTGGGAAAATTACAGGGAGGTCCTGTCATTCTTTTTGGAGTTTTCTGTGTTTGGTGACATTTCCCCAGCTTGCTGCAAACCGGCAGCTGCAATTAATTACTTTTTGAATCAGCTGGAGGACAGCCTGGAAGTCTTCTGCTGCCCTCTGTCAATTCTGGCACAACGCATTATCTTTTCAAGTTTCCATACAGCTTGTGTTTCAAGCGTTTCAAAGACGGCAGGCCTCGACTGTAAAATGGTGGGGTGGGTGGGGGTCATTTTATGTTTGATATTCTCCCCCCAAAGGGGCAGCGCCGTAATCATAATCAATCTACTTGGGCTCCTGATGCTCACAATTCACAGAATTTTTGAAAAAAATTTAGAAAGAAGATTAAAACATGGTGGAAATCTCACCACTGTTGAGATGTCATCATGTCCTGCCTCCGGGAGGTTAATAAAGATCGATCTCGGGCATGTCGGGCTCACCTCGGCTGACTCCATGGTTTTTTCAAAGTCTTAATCATCTGAAAGGAAATGCATTGACCAAACTACCCACCTTGGAAGTCCTCGTCAATCTCATTCCGTCAGAATCTGCAGTTCCCGTGTCTGTTCAGAGGCCGTGTGACAGTGAAGCCTTGCACTTTTCCAAGTGTTTACATCACACACAAACTCTCCCTTGCTGGAGCTCACCTCCATAACTGACATTGAAGCAAAGTGAGGAGGGAATTTACTGAAATTCACAGCACCCTCAAACCATGCAGTCATCCCCCAGGTGATCATTTATAGAATATTTCAGGAAGTATTTCCATTTTATGTAGGAAATCAGATGGTCCACAATTTTGCTTTGACCAAAATGGTGCATTGTGTAAATAAGACATTTGGGAGAAAGTCGCTCTCTCTAATCGGTACCCTTGCTCAGCATGTTCCCATCCTTGGTTTTCATTAGCAACACACTGTTCTCAGCTTCCCAGGTAATGGAGCCCATGCCAATCTATACTGACCTCTCTCAGAAGTTTCTGGATAAAACCGTTGTGAAAATATGAGCTTTAAAGAATACCACTGGGTGAATCCACAGCGAGAACAAAAAGGCTGTAATAAAAAAGCATTGCAAATGTGAGAAGCTGGTGTCCCACAAGGGAGACAAAGATCAGAGGGATGCATGTGTGCCTTTGTTCTTTTGGTTAATTTGTTCCTTCAGTTCATTGGTAGTAAAACAGGATGTTAGAGGATAACTTCTGGGTCTCAGACTGACTTATATGATAGTCTGTAAGAGAATCAAACTGCAATGAGAAACAAACTTTCTACAAGCTGACTTCCAAAAGAATTGAACCAAAACCTTCTGCACAAATCCTGAATCTTTTCCCCAAGTTTTAAATACAAGCAGGAGCCAGAGTGGAAGGAGGATTTTGTGAACGTGATTGGTGAGCACAGATCTTTACAGGGAGCCGCTGCTGGGCAGAACTCTCACCAGCCCCCTTTAGATGAAGACAGTGAGGTGCCACTTTCTCATTTCCAGTTTAGGAAAGTGTCTAACTTGTGATCCTCAAGGCTTGTTACAGTGGGAGTGATCCAGTGCGGTTTGTCCTTCTTTGTTTGGAGTGGAGGCTCTGAATTTGAAGCTCAAACTCAACTGATTTTCCACAAGTTCCGCTGTGCCAATCCCTGCTTCCGGGACCTTGAGGGAGTCACTTGCTGTCCTCAGTACTGAGCTGCCTGTAGCAACAAATGACCCTGAGGCTCTAAGGCCAAGCACACTGATTACTGCCCTGCTTCGGGCCCTAAAGCAGAGGGCAGACCAGGTTCAGAAAATCTCGGTGCAATTTAAATCCCAGTATAGAAAAATGAATTTCAGGAGTTAGCTGCTTTGAATATCCAAGCTCTGGAGACACAATAATTTATTAGAGAGCTATGTAGAAGCCTGTATACTAGATTACTTTGAAATGTTAAGAAAAAATGCAATTCCTTTATAAAAAGGATAATAAAAGAGACCACTGCTGGTGACAGTGACATCCTTGTCATACTCAGTGGGGAAGAAGCGTGGATACCACCAAATTCCTGGAAGAGGAAGGCATTCCTGGGACTCCTTCACTCCCAAGGTGAGGAAAGAGCAAGACCAGCTCTGACACTGGAAAGGAGAACTCTGAGCATGAATCTGCAAACAGAAAACAATAAGGAACAATAATGAGTGGGAATTTAAAAAGACACAAATCTAGGTATAATGTGGAGAAAACCCTTTCGCATGCCTCCCCCTGAGGACTCAGTGCTCTACAATACACTGACTTTCTAAATACTCGGGGGTCTGCATGGATTGCTTTTATTTATTTATTTATTTATTTATTCCCGGAAATTGAACTCACAACCTCACACTTGCCAGGCAGGCGCTGTGCTGCTGAGCTATATCCCCAGCCTATTGATTGCTTATAAAAAGAAGCACAGGGACTTTATGATGGACATGTGAGCAGCTTGGTCACCACAGCTGATAAAACAGGTAACATCCATGACTGTGTGATCTTTGATGCAGCCAAAGGTACATCTGGCATCGTGCAGGAATTGGATATGTCAGGTGCTCATTTGAAATAGGCCAGACCCCTGAACCAAGATTTCTGGACTCCACTGGGTGACAGTCACCCCCCCCCCCAGACAATAACTCTGCATTCTGGGTCTCCAATGCCTGTCTGTGAGTCTGAAAACCATTCACTCTCTGCGGTCCTATGTAACACCTCTAGAAACTAACTTCTAACATCAGCTGTATTTTAGTTAATTAGTATAGTTCTATGTGTAGGGCAGTGGGTTTCTGTAAGTTTTGTTACTCCTGAAAATAAGATGCTAATAGAGTATCCTGGTTCCAGACAAAAGAGCTCAACACTTTCTTCTTGTAGCATGACATTTCTTCCGTTTCCTTCCAGCACACTCACAGAGAGAAGAGCACTTGTCTTCCATTTTACCAAGTGCCTTCAAAAATCTTCAGTGATTTTGCTTTTTGTGATACCCCATGTATGGTTTTCCAAAGGCAATTTCCCTATTATCGGAAATATGGATTTGTTTATTTGTTCTTAATTCAAAATGTTGCATGAAATAAAAAACATTTGATGTCAAAGCCAAATTTTGAAGAGATTATTAAATCTTTTTCTAAAAGCTTTCAAAAAGAAATTATTCTCTGCCAGAGCAGGACAGAACTGCACCCCTGAGGAACGGTAAACTCGGTGCTGTCCTTCGGGGGCTGGAACTTGGAGGCGGTTACAGAAAAACATTAAAGTCCGCTGGATCGTTGGCTACAGGAACTGGCAAGTTCTTCTCAACAAAACAAATGGAAAATGTCATTAACCAGCAAGAGAAGATGTTGATTCAAAAGGAGCCAGCACTTTGGTTTCAGGCAAACAGGTTAGAGAGTGAATTCAGATAACGAATTTATTCATTTGTTTTGAAAACAGTCTTCAGTTCCAGCCACCTGGCTGCTTCTCACGCCCTGAGGAGGAACAGGTGGGTGAAGCCATCTGAAGGCTCTCACTGGCCGAGGAGAAACCCTGACACAGATCACTCACCCAGACCTCTCTTACCTCAACTGCTTACTGCTCAGCACACAAAGGCCCAGCTCCGATAATAAAGTGTTAGACCCCCCAAAGGCGGTTCCTGGGAAGGCCCACCAGGCAGCTGCTCATTCACCTGGAAACCTCAACTCAACCTCACAACAAAAGCATTCAGCCATGGAGCTGCGAGTTGTCCCTAACTTATTAACTTCAAAAGGGAAAGCTTTAAGGAGACAGTCGTGCTTTCAGCGCCTAACTCTTCAGCAGAGAGGAGACTCATTGCCAGACCACAACACGTGTGAGCAAATAACTCGATTACATTGATCTTGTAAGCATTAAAAAAAACTCAAAGAAAAGGACAATCACGAAACCAGGAGATATTTTTCCTTGCAATTCAACTCTGCCTGAGGCTTCCACTCTTTCTCTTTCACCTCTTATCCCCAAATGCTTTTCAGGATAAGGTAATAGAGATGGGTCATTGAGGGTAAAAATATGCATGTCCCGAGGTTGTGCCAGCCAGAATTATTTGTTAATAGAAACTGTTCAATATTTAACTAGTTTGGCAATAATTTTCCCAACATATGAGCTGAAAGAAAGGGTTTGTTATGTAACATTTAGATTTATAGTTTCCACTTTCACTTTAAACACATGAAAACGCATCTTTAATTAAAGGCAGAGGCTAATAAAAGTGAAAAAGTATCTTAGCTGAGGATAGATTTATTGGGTTTGGACTTATGGAAGTTGAAAAGCACAGATCTCCGCAGGTGGGATGTCACTGAGCTCACCCTTGGCATCTCGAGATAAAGAGCTGGGTCGGGGTTTAGGGATTTGGAACCAGCACGGTTTGCGGGAGCCTGAGAGCACTGACCCTGGGTAACAAAGCCCTGGAGGGAACCTGTGTCCTGCACATTGCAGCGGGCTGTTTGCATCACTGGAAGCTCTGAAAGGCTCGCCAGCACTACGAAGGGGAGAAGTTAAGGCAGTTCTTGGGCTTGAATCCCAAATGGAGATCATATTTCTGGATTTTCAAGGATTGTGTAGGGGCTGGAGATAGGCCAAAATGAAATCCACTGACATCTTAATTTTCTACTGACCCCCAGACCTGCTCTTCCTTTCTCCCTTTTAGGGTGCATTATTTTAAGAGTAACTTTGGTCCTACTCTACCAGCTCCTGCTCTCCTGGGTTTATCACAGCTCGTCATTCTTCAGGAAGCAAAACTCTACATCTTACGGGGTCCACAGCAGGTTCTGTTGTCCCCACCTGAGAGGCCAACAGCCTGACACACGACTGACTGAGATCACTGCAAATTTCAGTTCACCAGCCTTGAAGAATCCCCTAAAACTCTTCAGCAATCCTTCCAATTCTCTGTTCCATGGCTCTTCCATTTCCCCACACTCATTCCTCAGAATGTCATGAACATAAACAGACATACATGCACGCATGCACACAGCCACACACATGCATGTACTGTTGTATGCCTTATCATAAAACAATACTAGAAATAGTTCTTACATCCTAGGTTTGTTGCAAAAATTGAATGAACTAATGGATGAATTTCTTAGCCAATTCCCCAGCCTGAAAGAGCTTCATGTTATTACTGCCATCGTGAGCACTACTCTGATTGTGCAGCGTTGCTTAGTTTGTGTTTCTATTTGAAAACAGATTAAACCCAGTGATCTCACTGTTGATTCTCCACAGCACACATTCCAGAGGCATCCACTTCAGCGAACGGTACCGCACCATTTATCCAGTTTTGCGACACAGAGCAGGGATGATCTCGGCCCTCTCTTCTCTCTCACCAGTCCTCACTCTGACACCAAATCCATCAGTGTGGAAGCTGCAGTGTGGCCCGGTAGGCACCAGCTGATGTCTCTGAGGCTCTGTCCCTTCATCTCACCTTCTGCTCTGCTGTTCCAGCCACAGGCAACGCATTTGCAAATGTTGCGTCTTCTGCTATCACAGTTTTCCTCCACCTGCTCACACGGAATTGCCTTCTCCACTGGACTCTCACTTTGCTCTTTGCTCTAGATCAATTAATTGTGCTCCTTTTCTGAGAGGGCTCTGAGTGTGAAGTAAGCGTGCGTGATCTGACGATGTGAGCAGTTTCCTTCTGTCTAGACTGCGAGGCTCACTGAGTGGAAGCACTGGCTTTCTCGCCATCTTCGCGAGGCGAACAGTGTTCTAGAACTTAGCTTAGCACTAAAATATGTTCTCTGAAGGGTAAAGCAGGACAGTCGGGAAGGAGACATTGGGAAGCTTTGTGGGCATCAGAAGAACTAGTGAGTATACACAATACAAACTAGAAACAAAAAGAAAACCAAGGAAAAGCAGCCTTGGTTCTTTGATGAGGGCAAAGAAAGTGAAATCTCTTTCAGCAGACTAACCATGAAAACAGTCAAACACTAAAGTGAAAAGTGAAGCAGAGTGTGTTACTGCCAGCCTTGCAAAAGTGAAAAGGATTGTAATAAACTAGTTATACTGTGTGCCAACGAATTAGATCATGTGAATGAAACTTTAAAATTCCTAGACAGACACAAACTACTGCAAGTAATTCAAGGAAAAATAGAAAATCAGAATGCACATAACAACTAAAAAGGACTGAGTTAGTGTTTAGAAAACTTCCCATTAAAAAATCCAGACCCAGGTTGGCTTAGCTGATGAATTCTAGCTAACATTTAAAGAAGAATTAATTTAAACCCTTCAAAAATTCTTACAAAATATAGAAAAGTGTTTCCAGCTTATTATATTAGGTTGTTATTATCATGATGTCAACCAGACAAAAACATTAAAATAGAAAAGAAAATCACAGAGTATTGTATCCCTTGTGAATACAAGTGCAAACATCTTCTTCACAACACTAGCAAAATGATTCCAGAAATGTATAAAAAAGCTTACTAGGGACAACTGGACACCTTGATGTGAAAGAATGAATTTGGGTCCCCTACATCTCACCAAATAGATTAAAGACCTCAGTGTAACAGGTAAAACCGTAACACTCTTTAAAACAGCATAGGTGTAAATCTCCATGATCTTTGACCAAGCAATGATTCCTTGTTTTCACACCTGTCTTACTCCATTTCTGCCACGGCTACCAAACACCTGACCTCATATACTATTATAAAAACAGGAATCTCTTCACTAACAGTTCTGGAACCTGAGAAGGTCAATACCAACGTGCCTGTGTCAGGCAAGGGATTTCTTGCTGTGTGTTCACAGGGCAGCGGGTGGAAAGAAAGAGAATAAGCTTTTCACATTCTCAAGTACCCCATAATGCCTGACTCTTGCTAATCAGAAAGTCTTTTTTTAAAAAAAATTGTGTTAAGATACACATGACACAAAAATTACCATTTGAACCTTTCTAGCATAACTCAGTGTCCCGGAGCCCACCTGCACTGCCGTGCACCCACCACCAGTACCCGTCCCCAGAGATTTTCCGTCACTAAGACACACAAACTGGGGGTGTGAAACAGCAGCTCCCGAGCCGCAGTCCTCCTCCCAGTCCCGGGCCACGCCAGCCGCTTTCTGTCTCTTACCAACTTGACTGCTGTAGACCCCCCAGGTGCGCGGATTAATACAGCATCTCTCCTTTCATGTCTGGCTTATCTGACTTAGCACAGTACTTTCCAGGTTGTGAGTGTTAGAACCCTTTTGCTCTCATGGCTAAGTAAGTATTCATCACTTCACACATCGTTTCCTGCTTCTGCATCCGTCTGTCCCTGAACATTCACGTCCTTTCCACCTGTGTCTGTCACTACTGTTACCACTGTGACATGGATACAAGTTCTTACCTGAACCCAGGACTCCCTTTTAATGTTATTGATGGACTTTGGATATACACAAGAGTCACATTCATCACAGGCATTTTGTCCCTGCACATAACATATCTTCATTCTTTTTTCCCCTGCTTCCCTTCAAAGGAAGAGACTAGGGATTAAAAAAAATAAAACCATTGGAAATAAAAACAAAGAAACAAAACTTCAACAGAAAAACAAAAACAGTAGAAAGTTTTTATACATAGAGAGGGAAGAGGACAGAACTGCAGCAAACCCTCTCCTCTTGTCTACAAGGCAGCTTGGACCAACTCAGGGGACCTGTCTGGAGCACAAGTTCCTATTCTGTTTGGGTTCCCAGTGCTGCACAAAGTCCCGTGCTATGGTGGAAAACTGCTACCTCAGCCTATGACGGTGACTGTAAGATTGTTTTTTCTTACATTTTAAGTAACGCTGAGGCGTTTCTTAAGTTTAAAAGGAGCCATGCACTGCGCCCACCCACAGTTTTATAACTGCAGAGTACACCGACCTTTGCTCCATCCAGAGAGGGGTTACTGAGATAAAAATTTGGAACCACAGTATACTTCTGATTAACATAGGCAGTAATTGCCACAGTGACTTACTTCCCACCTGTATTCAGTCCCCGTCTATCGTGAGACTGCGCCTGTTTTCGGCTGCCCGCATTGACCAAAGAGCTATCTACCAAGTGAGTATGTGACTTCCTTCCTGTGTGCATGTGACACCAGCGAGCCAAAGCGTTTTCCTATAGCCACTGGACCCCGCACTCCACACATTTAGCTAGAGAGGAGCAGGGATGGATTCAGCGGCAGGATACTGGCCTGGAAAACACGACGTCCTGGATCTGAACTCTAGCACTGCAAATAAATGAGTCAATATAGAGCAAGCTAATTATTTTTCTCATTGCTGAGATGAAATTCCCCACACCCAAAGTTAAAGAAGGAAAGATTTATGTAGCTCACAGTTTGTGGAGGTTTCAGTCCGTACTCAGCTGGCTCCACGGCAGGGTGGCATATGGCAGAGAGGCAACAGTTCATCGCAGCAGAAGACGGCAACAGTAACAAGGGAGAGAGAGGAGAGAAGCCTCTTCATGTCCTATACACTGGATCCAGTCTACTGGGATTAGGGCAGTGCCAGTCCTGCCACTGGACTGACCCTGCAGCCATCCACCCTTAATCCCAGCAGTGTTAATCTCAGCATTGGATCATGAATCGATCAGGTTGTGTTTTACTTTTGAAACTACTAATATTCAAAAATATTGGAATGCATGAAGATATAAACCCAGAAAGAATCATGTAATGATACAATTGAAAGTCAATAAATTTGGTGATGTCACGCTCATATTTTTTCCTGTGGCCTGTATTTATAGAGATTGATAGATGATAGGTAGACAGATGATAGAGATGAAACTGACAAAATGTTCATTTTAAAGCAAACATTGCGACTCATTCACAGAAACATTTAATATTCCACTACACATATTAGATAATTTCTTAAGCATTAAGTGATATTCAAAAGTAATTATCACATAATATCCCATTGGATGATTTTAACGGTGGCATTTTCAGAAATTATTTCTACTCACTTTCTGTAAGCGGCTGCCATGAGCATTCTAGAAGAGAAAGTTCTGTGAGATTGTGTAGCCTCCTTGGGATAAATGTTTGGAACTCACTGTGTTGAGAGGCGAATCTGCTGATGCTCTGTACGCACACAGAAAGACTTCCCCCAGGAAGTGCGGGCCATTCTGCGTCTCCCTTACAGTGTGGTGAAGTCTCTTTAGACCAAGCCACTGCCCTGCCTGCCCCAGTCAGTGTCCCTCAGCACAGCTCTAGTAATACTGACTGACAATGACCATCGTGTAGGAACCTCCAAGTATTTATAGGCTTTATCTCTTAAATCTTCTCAACAGCACTGTAAGTTACATTCTAATTCTCTCCATTCTCCCCATTTATGGCTCAGCCAGATTTAACTGTCCAAAGTGATGTTGCTGGAAATGAAATTATAGTGCAGCCGCCCACAGGCGCAGTGACTTCAAGATCTGACTTTAATATGTAACACAGTGTTATATGCCCACAGCACTCAGTAATATCATTTGCTACAACACGTGAAAGACAAAAATCCCATAGCTTTATTCAGTGTAATCTCATTAATGACTTTATATATTTATCTTTTCATAGTTTTGTGTTTTAGTGTAAGTTTTTTGTTCATGCTCATTGATGTGTTTATCATTTTCTCATGAAGAATTGATGCTGAAATTAGATACTGATTGGTTCTCTTTGGGGCAATAATAAATATGGATTTTCAAAATGGTAATACAATTTATTCATCTCCATGGATTTGGAGAAACCTTGCTAATTGCATCCCCTGGTAAGCCTTAGGCTCCCTGCCTGCCAACACATATGGTATTTCACAGGTCTTTTTAGATACTCTCTTTGGTTCATAATTGATGGATTTCCTGGAAGCAAAAAGTCATGGGAGATTTAGTGAGTGTGAAATGGTGAATATTGAAAGCATTTTGAATGCTGATATGAAAATAGATGTCCTAGCTGGATATCTTTCTTTTGCTATTTGTGGAATGAATCTATTAGTTTAAATTTTTAAGCATAATGAATGTGGAAGTGGTAGGTTTTGGATTATAGACAAATCTCCTACCAGATTTGTCACAGTCTTCCTAGGCTCTGGAAATACTAGAGATATTTAAAGTTGTAGTGATGTTTTCAAATGCTTTTTTAAATCTAGTCCACTCACGAGACTGTTTGCATCTATAGAAATACCCCTGGGTTGGAGGAAATTGCCACATGGAATGCAGTGTTGGAAATCACTTATATTTAGGGGCAAGAATAAAGAAGACCGACAGGAGAGTGGGTTCATTAAGACAAAAGAGAAAATCGTGAGCCACGTGCTATTTGCAAGAAGGTAAAAATGGAAAAGTGAACAATGAAAATAGTGGCTAAGACCGAAAAACTGGCATCGCCCATCAAAATACCAACACTGCCGAGGTCTGAAATGCAGACCAGCCTTCTGCATTAGGGAAATCAGGGAGACAGAAAAATGCCGCAATTTGGTGTGATGCTGGGTGTGTGAGCCCGTCAGTGATGGAAACACATCACTCCCCATTTTCTCCGCACTAAAGCTCCTTCTTTAATCCACATTATAGCAATGTACCAGTCTGGATCCTGACAGGAAGTCGATGATCCCTTTAAATGGGATAAACAAAAGCATTACAGTATTTTTCACAAAGAGTGAGTGTACTGCTGGGAACCTAGAAGGCCTGGTTACACACCCGGGGTTTGTCATAGTCCCAGCAGAACTGAACTGTCACTACTTCTCATTTGAAGGGTGATGGGGAAAGATGCCTATTTTGGGACTTGGGGGTATCATGGCCATTGTCAGAGAAACACAGCCATTGCCAACTGATTCATCTCCTTTTGCTCTGAGCTGCTGGGGGTCCCAGCCAGAAAACCTTTGAGAAGAGGCAGGAGCTGCAGCCTGCAGCCCACACAGGTCTGCCCCCAGAGCTCAGAGTGGGGCAGAAATGAGACGACAGTGATTCCAGACAGGCAAGTAGAAAAGACGCAGCACGTATAAATCTGGCTTTCGTGAGTGTTACCGGTCGCTCCCAGGCATTCTCCGTTCCAAAGCTCCAGCATCAGACTCCACGTCTGAACACAGTGCTCTGAATCCCCACAGCTGTTTGGAGACACCTTCCTTCCTTACTGCAGATGGCAATTGTCCAAAAAGGAAGGTGACATGTCTGGAAGCCTCTTCCTAATGCCCTCTGGTTCCCACCTTTCCTCAGTTCTCTCATGAAGCACTAAGCACAGTGCTCTGTACTCAGTTCTTCATTTTGAGCAAGTGAAGCTCCTGACACACTCCCAGGAGGATATAGTGTGCACATGTGCACACACACACAGACACACGGTGCCCATTGAACTGGGGTGGAGCTACTCAGGGGGCATGATGTGTACTTAATAACACATACACAGTACTGTGATCATGTGACTAAGCCAAAAGTAGTACAAAAAGCATAAACGGACCAATTCCAGGACTTCAGCAGATAATATGAAGACTAACGTGGGGCCAAAAACATAAGTTTCACTTCCACTTATAATAAATTCCTGCTTGTTTACATCTTCAGAATAGAGCAGATTTTAGAGGAGCGACAAGATAAAGGAGAAAGGACGCTGAGTGTCCCCGTGTGGCAAGTGGGGAAGCACAGTGATGGTGGATGGAGGCCACTTAGCAGAGCTCGCTGATGGGGACAGTTCCGGGACCTGCCAGGTATCGGGTCTAAAATCACCCTCACCATTAACCCTTGCTCTCCTGGAGGTAGAGGAGCAGGTGAGATGCCGCTTTTCTCCGTTAATCCATGTGGTTCCTTTAGGCAAACAGAGGACAACAGAGAAGTTCCCCGTGTCCACTCCTCTTTGATGCTTCAGACCTTGAACTTGACATTGCTTCATATTTGGAGTGAATATAAGAAGAACATTCTTCATCTATTGCAGTGTCCTACACTATGAATTCCTTGACTTAGGAGTGGTAGAGAGAGAGACAGTCAATTGAATTTTGGGGAAAAAACTAGAAATAGAAGTTTTGGTTTTAAAAAATGTCAAAGAGGGAAGAACCTCAGTCCTGACACCTATGCAGAGAACTCTGTGTCCCGGAACTCTGCTCTGCACTCCATCCAGAGAATTTCCATAGGCCACAACACTGGTGTGCCGCTCGGGGTTTCAAGCAGGATCTCGGGGAAGAGAAGAAAATAAAATGGCCCGGAGTGTGTGCTGGTTTCTGGGGTGTATTCATAAACCCTCACATCACAGCAGATTTCACGTCAGCAGCATGATCGTGCATCGGGCTCTTGGAACACGGGCGGATCCTGGTTCTCCTGCACCTGTGGACCTGGGCCCCAGCTGGCAGAGCGCACCGGTTCTCCTCAGCCACCTACGGTGGGTGGTTCCGAGAGGAAGAAGAACAGCGATAAGAAAGTACGTGAACTCTCGGATCGAGCGCTGTCCTCTTCCCAGGGCTGGGTTCTGCCTCGCCGGGGCTCCCAGAAGCTGACCATTGCTGCAGCCATCTCTCGGCAGTGAATGGACAAAAGCCCTTCCCTGAGGCCTTGCATCTTCCATGCTTCAGGTGCATATCAGATACGTGGGAAGTTCATGTCTGCGAATTCTGAGCTGACTCCTTCCACTGAGCCTCCCCGAGGGTCACGGCACCTGTTTTGCCCAGTCCGAACTACATCAGAGTCTCCCTTGCTCTCTGGCTTACCCTGCATTCAGATAGTGGAGTGTCAAAGAGAAACAGTGCCCTCTAAGTGTTCTTCTCACTCACTCCCTGGTTCCCTTAAACTGAAGGCATCCTTCCTCCCAAGGCTCAGATGCCAGTAAGTGGTCCTCTCTATGCGGCTGCTTTGTCCTTGGGCTCTGATCATGGTTCCGTTTCCTGTCTTGTTCAGCCTTAGGTGAGCAGAGAATCTGCACAAAGCAACAGTGTAGACAGAGAGCAGGAGATAGAAAGGGAAAGTTCCAGATCCAAGTTTTCAGCTGGCTCAGGCCAACCTACTCCCAGGGTGAGCTGACAGCTGCTCTTTATTTCCTTTGAAATAAAAGCCCTGATTTTAGCAGCACTTCCACTTGCTGTGGTGTAAATATCCCCACCACAGTGGATTGTAGCCTAGAAAATGGTGTTTCTGAAGGAGAGTTGGGATGGGATTTGCAAAGCTGACAAGAGCCAACTGCTAACTCCAGCACTGCAGGCCCACTCCCGTCTCTGGCCTCATTCATTCTCTCTCTCTCTCTCTCTCTCTCTCTCTCTCTCTCTCTTTCTCATCCTGTCTTCCCTGTTTTATGTCCCCCTCTCTGTTCATCCCCCAGGTTATCTAAGGATAAAGAATTGTAGGCTTCACCCAGAGGAACTCCAAGTTTCTGGTGAGCTAAGCAGTGATATTTCTTCCTTGCTCTGACTCCCTACTGCCTCTGAAAATGCCCCTGGTCACTGGGTGATCTGGTCTGGTATATCCTAGGTCCAACAGGTCCCAGGGCAAACACTTTATAAATCAAAAACAGTGAAAATGTAACTAACCATGAAACTCATCATTCGATTTGGCACTTGAGGGAGTTTGCATGAATGGGCAGCCACACCCCACATATGCAGTGGGAGAATTTTGGCTGCAGCTGAATAAGAGTTCCTTCAGGAAGCACAGAAGAGCCCAAAGTGACTCCTCCCACCTTTTCCTGGTGGGAATATGCCATTCTCCTCAAGGCAAAGGAGTGAGCTATGCACCCTCTGATTCATTTCCCAAAGGATGTGGAAATATAGAGAGGCTTTTAAAATCTACTTTGAAAAACGTTCCTCTTCCTCCTAAGATGATCTAATGCACAATCCCAAAGGATGCAGTTCACTGTAAAGTTTATGAGGGACCGCAGGAGAGAAGGTCACAGAACGCCTAAGAGATCTGCATTGTACCCTGATGAGCGAGAAAACCACAGGTCACTGCATTTACAAGGGAAGCTGAAGTCCCACAAATTGTGAAGAAACCATGTTTATTCTACCCAGCGTGCTTTTTTAATACTCAAATAACTGTCATCCCAAAGAAACCTGTTATTCTTCATAGGCAATTCTTTTCTTCAGTTACTTCAGTTCTGAAAATGCTTATGGATAAAAATAATAATAATAACAAATACTCTGGCCCACTCTGTTGCTGTGCTTCCCTGTGATCTAAGTGGTCAGGACTCTAAAGCAGAGCCATGTGGAATGGAGAGACCAGGTCAACAGTCACATCTGTGCAAAGTTCTGAATATGGAGAAGACAGAACTGCTGCCCTCCAATAAGCAGAGCTGTAAGCCAAGGGCTTTCAGCTGGTTTTCATGGGACACTTCCAAAATATCAAGGAAGAATGGTCAGGTAGGATAGTCCTTACCTGCTCCTCCTTGTGATGGTTTAAATGTCACATGACACCTGATTACTGTGCTGCATAATCAGGACTTGCAAATATAAAGAAAGAGATGGGAAATCTCCGGGAAGGATGCGCTTCTAAGATGGGCATCAAAGAAAGAACAGAAGCTCTGCAGATCAGTGAAAGTATGAGAACCCCAGAGGGATGGAAAAGTGTTTACAGAGGAAGAGCTGTGAAGCATCAGGCGGACGGACCTAGCTAACAACTTAGAACTGTGACCCTGGAAACCCAGGACTGAGGCTAAAGAACAAGCGGCAGAGCTGACTCCACACCCGTTAGGTCAGCAAAGTTGATCTCATCTCCAGCAGGACATAGGGTGATTTGTTGATTGCTTAAGCCTGAAGTGATATTTTAAAAACTTCTTTTCCCAAGCAGTTCAAGGTTAGGTTTCACATGAAATATGTAAAGTGAGCTTGAGTGAAGAGAACCCATTTGCATAGAGGGAGGAGGGACAGGAATTGTCCTCTCAGTCATTCTTTCATCTTAGGCAATTTATAGAGCTTAGATGTGCCCAGATAGGTTGCCCACATAAATGCTGAGTTTTAAGTAAATGTTCAAAAGGAGAAGAGACTGGAACAAAAGCTTCTGCAGAGAAGGCAGGTTCAGGAGGCACCAACACACACACACTGGTTTAATAGAAAAGGGAGAGAACAGATGCATTTCTTAATCTAGGAAAACTTTCAGTCCTGCAACAAATTCATTTATTATTTTAGTGCTTTTTTGCAGCCCAGGAAATTGTTAGCTCTACATATTGCATCTTGATCATTTTTATTTCCCCTTAAATCAGCCTGGAAATAAAAATTATCAGTGACATGCCAGGGATGTAGCTCAGTGACACCGAGCCTGTCTGGGAAGGGCGAGGTCTTGAGTTTTATTCCTGATACAGAAGAAAAAAAAAAAAACTTACCGATGAAATTAGTGGATCAATAGAACTGTAACCATTATTTTAAATACAGAAACTTGCCTCCAGTGAGTATTTTTGCTCTGCAGAATGGAAAATGGATACTGCAAAGGTGTGACAGACAGCAAAGGATTGACAAGTGGAGCAACCACATCATAACACGCTCCCTGACTATGTTTTCAAGTAGCACTTAGGTCACGTCCTACTCAAACCTGAATTTGGAAAGTGTCACTGAGGTTTAATAATGGATAAGGCCTGTGGACGGCACCCGTGCCAGCTCCCTGTTTGGATAGTTGATGTTCTACTGGTGTCGCGGAAGCCATTCCATCTGAAAGGGGCTGGGGAGAGGGACAGGGAGCTTCTCTGGGCTGTGTTTCAAAACTCCAGTGAGTCCACAATTATTTCAAAATTTTTAAAAATTTAAGAAAAATTTGACAGATACACAGAAGCAGATTTTATGATTTCTTGCTTGATAAGTAAACTAAAAGGAAAAGCCATACACCACTGCAGTAAGTGTCCACGCTCCCTGACAGAGAAAAGGTGACAGAAACCTCACAGGAAACATTGCTGAAAGGCTGAAGGAAGCTACTTAGGGTGAATTATCCGGTGAGGTGTTTGCTGTGCTTTTGTTTTACTGGTATGAAGGTCAGTTCAGGGCCTTGCGCATGCTACATAAGCACCGTAACATCAAGCTATACCCCGGGAATGCCACGGTTCCAAAACTAGTGCAGACATTGCTAACGAGTGTTAGATTTGGTGTGTGCTACACTCTATTTCCATAATTAAATATATCAGGAATTTTTTAAGGCTCTCTGGCAACTTGAACCAGGGGATATAAGTTCTCAAAAGTAATTTTTCAGCACTCGTAACATATTGTTATGATTTACCACAAAGAAGTTATTGCTTTGAATGGGATCCTCAAATTCTAAGATTAGTTTTAAAAATTAATCAAGAAGGAATTTAAGGACCGCAGAATGTTTGCAGTGCAAGGGAGACTGTGGGACTGCTCTCGTGCCAGCCTGCCCTACAGGAGCAACGAGGATTACTCCGCATCTCCCACTTCCCTCCAGACCTCATCAAGAGACTGACAATTAACGCTTCACAAAAGCAAAAGGACTTGAACCTTCGGACTGAGTAAAATATGCACAGGGTGAAAGTTTAATTCTAGCAAGACAGTGTTGTCTTAATGCTGCTATGTTGACTTTTGTTGGTTTTGTATTTGCTGTTGGGGGAGGATGAGAGTTTTCTTTGAATCTAATATGTAAATGTGCATTGTCTTTCCACAACAGCTGCCAGTAGACAGAGCTTATATCTCGCATTACATTCGTAAACAAACAAAGCACAGTGAAGACCATTTTAGGCAATGCTCAGAATTCAGGAATGTTTTCCTTTACTTTTTAAAGGGGTGCATGTGGTCCTCATGCTCCCAAGGTTAAGAAGCACAGTCCTAGACCTTGATGAGTTTTCATAAGCCCTAAGTTAGGTCCCATTGGAACAGCTCAAGCAGATCATCAATCCACGGGGGAGAGAAGAGGCCGGGGGGGGGGGGGGGAATCGGCAGGGGAGGAGCTAGGAGCCCCACGGAAAGCAGAAGCGGCCCTGAAAAAGTTAGACGGTAGGAAGGGAACATTGTCCAAGTCACAGCCGTCTATCCTCTTCCATGATGAAGATAAGAAATGATCAAAACGTGTGCTGAAATAAACAAAGCGGCGCAGCGGAGACGCGTCCCTGGGACCCTCCTGACAGTCTCTCCTTTCACTTCACACGCTCTTGTCCCATCCTTCTGGCCGCTTTCCGAAGCAGTTCTGGAAGTTCTCTTTCGGGAGCATCTTTACAAGTTTTAATAAAAAGCAAACATGGTAAATGCTGTCGCTGCTGTCGCCTGTCATCCAACAGAAGGGCAGGCATTAGGGTCACTACAGCGTGTCCTCGTGCACCTTCTCCACGGGGGGCTTCCGCCATCCGGGGACTTCCGGCCCCCAAACCAAGTAGCAGGAAAGGTGAAGGTTTTCAGTGCATTCAGGACACTGAGGCAGCCACGATGGAGCAAATGCAGATGCTCCAGGAACAGGACTTCCAACCGCTTCAGAAAGTGAGGAGGAGGATGTATGAGGCAAGAGAACGCATTTCTAATGAGGTTTATTGGCGATGTTTCTTCTACTGTAATGATTTTTCATTTAAATACTCAGTGTAGTTTCCAAGCACAGCCTGTGTATGAGGGAACCCTACAACTGCACCAGGAACACGGGTACTCCAGCGGTACCCAGGGACAGACCCAGCAGTGTCCCTTTCTACGGCAGAGGCACAGTCCCTCCCATGTGCAAGTTGCCCGGAAACTTCTCAGGGTCTGAGCACCCACTTCCTGGCTGAGAAGTGAGACGTGTGAAGGGATGCTGGAGACCAAGGCTGCCAGCACTCATGACACCAGCTACGTAACAGTGGCGTGTATCTGATTTTATCCATCTCTAAATAAGAATCATAATTATTTCAGGAAGGTAACGATGGAGGAGATGTTTTGTTACAGGCTTTTAACAAGAGTCTATTACACTCGGTTTCCACTCTCAAAAAAAAGGGATGCACAAATGTTTTTACAAGAAGATATTGACTCTCAGAAGGAGAATGTTACTAACCACTGTAGTGACTGAGGATTTATTGTAGCAGGCGGGGAGGAGGCAGGACATCAAATCCAGGCCTTGAACTCACCACTGAGCTATATCTCTAGCCCCTGGATAGTTTTGTGATTTCCAAAAGCAAGACTCACATACCACTGGCTAAGAGTCAGTGGAAGAACGAACTCTCCTGTGGCTGATCTCCAGGGTACACACCTTGGCTTCCTCTGTGCTTCCTTGTGGAGACAGAGCCTTGCTAAATCACCGAGCTGCCTAAGTTGGGATCAAACATGACCCTCCTGCCCTACCCTCTGCAGTGCTGGTCACGCGTATGTACCACCAGGCCAGGCCCATTGCGCTCTTTTCATGGAGCCTCTTCCTTCTCCCTGTGCTCAGCGCTCTCGGTCTCTGGTCCAGCACAGGACCCAGCTCCTTTCCAGATGGCACTTAGACCCCCCCTCTGGGTTCCCATCAGCCCTCCAGTGCTGACACCTGGGTTGCAGATGGTACAAGTAGCCCACTCTCTGGCTCCTGGATTGGTGTAGAGAAGTGTCAGGCTCCTGACTGCCCAGGCCTGGTGCCTCCAGGAGAGAGAGAGTGATTGGAAATAATCCTGATGAAAACGAGCTCCAGCCTGTGGAGCTTCAAACAATGCCCCTCTCTCCCCTTTACATTTGTGCATCTTTGTCTGCAAAAATTACAAGTGAGCTGGGCATAGCCATACCTCAGAGAGCAGACACAAAGCACCTTCTTCTGAGAGCACACTTTGTCTGGGACAGGGCACTTCTGATTACCAGGCTTTGGACGTAGATTTACCTAATTTTAACCTGGTCTCGGCTGTTCTGGAGTGGTAAGGATAAATGATCTATGTTCCTGGATGTAGATGACAAAAACTGTATCAAATTCCCTGCCTCATATTAAAAATAGAGAAATAAGAACTTCAAGGGGAGAGCTTAAGTTACAATCTGCATATTTTAACAATGCAGACCTAATTCATCAGTTCACTAGATTAGATGAATCAACCTGTAGAGCCTGACGAGGAAATTCTCTGTGTGTAGGTTTCTGCTAGACATTCGGTGCTTTGCTCCTCCCTGGGTACCACTGACGCCCTCCCCCCGCCTCAGTACCCTGGAGATTCTCAAGTGCTGCCTACTCCTGAAACAGACTCTCTGCCTTGGGCACAGTCTCATTCTTCTGTCACTTCAGCAGATCAGAGTTACCCAACAGAGGTTGAGAGTCCACAATGATGCACTGAAGTTGAAGCCTCCCAGATTTTCCTCTGCACAAGTCTTCTCTTCAAATCCAGTGGGAGACTCCGTAAAGTGCTCGTGCTGTGGAGATAGGATGTGCTGCTGGGTTATGTTTGTTAATGAGAGTTTGCCAAATTCTACGGTCTTCAGACCCCCTAAAACTTGGGTCCACCCCTTATAAGGAGGAATACTCACTACTGGGGAAACACCCACTCAGACTGCTCACAGCTTTGGACACACCAGAAAGAAGAGTGCATTTTGGCACATCTTGCTTTCAATCTAGGGAATGTCTATAGTGCCTTAACTGGAAAGGTTATTTTAAAAAAATCCCTGTAAAGCATTTCTTGCTAGACAATAAGCATCTTTGGACAGGGCTTTTCAGTTTGAAATAACCACAAAAGGCATCATGTTGTCTAAAATCGCTGTTTGCTGTTGTTACAAGGAATAGCTTTCAGGAACAAAATAACCCAAAGAGGCGAGCTCTGGTAGTTCTTTTGTCTAGGGATGGCCAGAAGAGAGCTCATGAAGGTCTGCGATTAGTAGAACAGTTTTAGTAGCAGTAGTAAGTAGTAGTAATAAGTAGTAGGACTTAGGGAGGGAGACTCAGCCCTTCCAGAGCTGGGCTGTCCTCAGAGCCAGGGGGCTGTCCCTGGAGAGGAGTTAGAACCACAACTTCATATGCAGCTGGAGGCTCGGTCCTGGATCCTCCTCTGGTAAGACTTGTGATGCAGTTTAATGTGTTAAGAAGCCTCCGCTTCCTTCCTCATGTGTGACAGGCACCTTGTATCACCCAGCCCATCACGAGGTCAGGGGGATGAAGTCGGATCGTGCGTAGTGCACGGTAAAGCCCTAAAGACTATGCAATATGGCACCATTAAAGCTCTCCAGCTGTGGAACTTCCTGCGTGTTCTCCTTCGCTGGCTGGATACATCGGTGTTTAACTTGATGTGACCTAAACCAGACTTAGTAGACATGAGTTATACTGTCTGATAAGGCCCGTTAGCACATTTAATAATGTTTGGTAAAAGCACAAGGTAGAAGCGGCCCTCTAGGTCCTTGTATCAAGAGGAAACCTCAGACTATGCAGGAAATTATTTGTAGTGATGGCTCAGGCTCATGAGAGGAGCTCCTGTGTGACATGCAGCACACGGCAGTCCTCCTGGAAGCCACCCTTGGGGACGCCGTGAGAGTCACAGACTGGTTGTAGACCACACTGACGGTGCGAGCAGTCGTGTAAATCACTCCAAGGAGAGGACTGAGATGTTCTGTGATTCTAACAAAGCAGTCAGATCTCATCATTTCTAAAACTGTTTCTCCAGTTCACTTACACAGGATGTCAGCCTGCAAACACAAAATTATGAATAAGACTCTTTGAAACATCGATTTATATCTATTACTATAAATGAATAGCCTTATTCCAAGAGTGTATTCGCTCTCAGTTGATTAGCTCTTAGAGGTAGTAAGGAGACATTCCCGATAGCCTTCAAAGACTTTAAAACCTAAGCGACCTAAATGAAATCCACACATCACTTATGTCTCAATATCATTTGAGATCACTTTGCTTTTACTGAAACCTGAAGTTATAAAATACCACTAAAATAGCACAATGACCATAATCCATAAATCATACTGATGTCAATGTCCCATTTCAAATACTTGACGTCACACTAAAATTTCATGCAAGATATTACCTTTGAGAAAAGGCAGTTATATAACCACCACCTGGACTATATTGGAAAATTCCTATGAGTCTGTAATTATTTTAAAGTAAAAAGTTGAAAATCTCAGCCTCGGTTCCATATAGTTGGAGTTTTCAACAGCATTTCACCAAAACAGAGAATTCTGATCCAGTTAGGAAGCCAGTTCCTTACAAAGGAGATGGAAAGAGATCAGGCTTGTTCGGCTCTGGAACACTGACCGCAGCGTCCACCTCTGACTCACTTGCTGTCAGTGAGACCAAGGCTCGGGGTCCCCTGCCTGCTGTCCATGATGCTTGGTTCCCGGTTCTCTCTCAGAAAGGCACAGCTACTCGCCAATCCAGTGGTTGGTGTTTTTGAGTGGTTCTCGACAGCGCAACTAAAAATTTACCCAAATTACTCTGTTCCTCTTCCACTGACCAGATGTAAAAACAGGAAGTGAGTAAAGGTCATCCTTTCTTCGGGTCCCTTTTCCAGCTAAGGGGTGGAGCAAAGGAGAGAAATCCCTGCACTCAGTGGCAAACCCTGAGACCCTCAGTGGCTGGACAGAGCCTCTCCCAGTGCTGGAGCCCCGTGCACTGCGGCAGGCGGTGACTGCTATTTCTGCTGTCAGTGGAGTGACTATGAAGTCTGCCGGATGTTAGGGGCAGGGTGGGCAGGAACTTGGCAACTGTCATGTTTTTGACAGTCCCTGCAAATCAAAGCAATGTAAGCTGACAACAAGAATTACCCTGACGGATGTTAGTTCTGCACCGTGCTCTCTTAGCTGTGTTTCCCTAAGAAGCTCACAGAACATTTTCCACACTGAGCCCTTCTCTCTGGCTGCTTTCCCTGCTGGATCTGTGACTGGTTGATACAGCCCATGCCTTTCAATTATGGTTGCTCCTTCCTTCATAATAAAGACTGCTGCTTTCTGCTTGGTTAGGTTCCTGATCTGGTGTTATTCCCACAGGCTTATGGCATCCCTTGGTTAAAGCCCTTATTTCTTGCATGCTTTCTAGTTATTTCTGTACCAAATCCACAGCTATGCATGTGCTGAAGTCATTTATATAGAGATAAGTTGCTGCTTTATTAGCATGGAAAATCATGCTAATAAAACTTGAAGGACAAGGTCATTTTGCTGGGATTCAGTAACCGTTTTCTCCTATGCTGCAGTCTTAGCACAAATTTCCTGCTCATTGGGGTTCAGAACTTTATCTCTGCAGACACATTCTTAGTTCAATCTTTCCCAAACCAGACTCTCCTAACAGACATATTAATTCTCACTAGAATTTTGGTGGATGATTACCAAACGTGCTGTATTAGTCACTTTCCCATCACCGGGAAAAAATACTCAATACCCACAATTGAAAGGCGAGGTATATTTGGACCTATGGACTCAGAGGGCTCAGTCCACCAATGATTAGCTGGTGTCGAGGTAGAAATGGCACAGTGAAGGGCATAACAGAGCAAAGCTTCTCAACCTGTTGCAGCCAGGAAGCAGAAAGGAGGAGGGAGATGGGGACAATAAACCTCTCCATGTCACACCCCCAGTGACCCTCCTCCAACCACACCCCAACAACCCACAGCACATTCGTCTATGAGCTCATGAATGGGAGAATGCAAAGGCCAGACATCTCCACCCCGTGATCCGATCTCCATCCGAAGGTCCACCTCTGACGGAGGCGTCTTCCGAGAGTCGGTTTGTATCTGAACCACTGCACATGTTCTCTGCGCTTGGTTGGGTGGCTTCTAAGGCTACTCACTTTCTACTTCCTGTGGAACTAATTCTCCATGCAACCCGAAGCTGGCATCACGCATCATTCTAGTAAAAATGATGCTTCCTGGAATCTTTTAATAGCAATGACTTGTTCCACACTAATGTGGTCTTTCCTCTGGACAAGCCAGTAACAGTGTGACAGGAAGACCCGGCCTTGGGGACAGCTTAGGAGCACAGTCTCCCAAATCATGGATCTCAGGTGTGAAGGGTGCATTATTGGTTGTAGCAAGAAGCAAAGATCCACCCACTTTGTAGGTAAAGTAATTTAATGGCACTGAGATGGCACACACAGGTGCACCAAGACAATGTATTTCAGCAGAATTTTCTTCACTGTCAGAGTTTCCAGCGGACACCAGAAGCTAGAGTGGTACACACACACTCACACACACACTCACACACACTCACACACACACTCATACACACACACACACACACTCAATTTTACCAGCTCGGAAAAACTCTTTTCTTGACTCAACAATGTCTTTTATATTTGCAGTCTGTATCTCCGTCTAAAAGAAAGAAAACTTCTCTCCCTTCTACATTGTAAATATGTGAGTTTGTCCTGCCACCTCTGTGTCCACCAAGTTCTCAGAGTTACACATCCAGCCCTGTGTGTATCTTTACAAAGCTAAGAAAAGGAATCTGCCAACCGTCACTCTGTGCATCCCTCAGTGGTGCCAAGACTAAGGAACTCAGATTAAAACAGAATATTTAGAAGCCTAAGGGTACAGTGGATGAATAATTCCACAGAAGTAAAACACCAGGTTGAGCAGAGATGAATTCTACAGAGAGATGTAAATCTGAACTCCAGGGCCACCAGGAAAAATGCCTGTGTTCCATTACCTCTCTGCAGATACTCTAATTCCTCTCCTCTTTCCTTTCCTGCCCTCATTCAATGAAGATACTTGTAAGTAAACCTCTGCAAAAGCTTAATGGAGTTTTCTTCATAAGTAGACATCTTTAAAGATGATCTTCTGCTTCCTTGAGCAGTGTAGTGGAACAGGTAAGAGTTGGTCGTGCTGGAGACTTTGCCCATTTTTCTTGAGAGAAACTCCAAGTCTCACAGCCACTTGGTTTGCAGCCCGGGTACCAGCTCATGAATTAGTCTCCTATCCTTTCTTGGCTTCCTCGCTAGTCAAGACAACCACGGGACCCAGGTCCATCCAGTGGCCTGTCTGCTGGGGCAGCAGAGAGGGAGGACAGATAGGGTAGTTGGAAGGAGCTTTTGTTTATACCTTCCTAGTAAAAGAAGACAAAGTTTCCACTGGAACATTTTATTTCTTTCCCCTTCTTTCTGCTTGAATCCAGGCATAAAGCTAAGGCTGCAACAGTCATCTTGTGGTCATGATGTGAAAACACTCATATTAATGACAAATACAAACTCTGATGTCATAAGGCACCAAAACAGAATGATAAGTTGCATCCTTCCAGGTATTTTGTATAGGAAAGATACCTTCGTTATTGAATGGCAGCAGCTGATGCCGTGTGCCTACTGTTTATAGAGATCGATCTGCATGGCTCAGTCATGTGCAACCAGGTCTGGACACTGAAGCTGGACAGGCATAAAGTCGGTCAGAAACCAGCTGGCTCAAGATCCTCGCAAGAAAGATAGAATTTACAAAAACAAAAGATGTGATTACTGTTATACTGGTCAGCTTTCCTGTTGCTGAGACAACATCTGAGGCCACAACTGAAAGACATGTTATTTTGGTTCATTGTTTCAGAGGGTTCAGTCAATGGCCAGTAAGTTTCAAAGCAGGAACATCATGGCAGAAAGAGGGTCTGGAGCAAAGCTGCTCACTTTATGTTGGCTGAGAAACAGAGCACAGTGGAAGATGGAGAAAGAGAGAGAGACTCTTCAAATACATGCTTCCAGTCACTCACATGTTCTAACTGGATCCCACCTCAGAACAGGACATTCGGCTGTGAATATCAGTGAATTAAGCCATCGATAAGTGTAGATTCCTTGAGATCCAATCACCTCTAGAAGAGTCTCTCAATCCAGTGGAGATTAACTGGCACAGCTGTTTAAAATTTTCCATCTCATACAACACATGCTTTAAAATAGTCCTGGGAAACAGCTGTTGTCCAAAGTGAACACTTAGAAGCTCCACTATTTTGGATTTAGCCCTTAACCAGTGCAGTGTCCAAGTGTTGGAGAGAAAGAGCACCGATGGGCAGAGTGCCCAGCCTGAGCTCCAAGGATGTGTGGTCCCTATGTTGCAGTGAACTCTGGACTCAAGAAGAAAAGGGGTTGTTACTGGGATGTCACTCATTTTTTCCAGTGGTCTCCCCCCACCATCGGCGAGGAGCAGAGACATTTCCTTTCCACAGCTGTCACCATGATTTCATTGAATTATCATTCTTATTCTTTCATAGTTGTTTCAAAAGAAAAAAATCAGTTAGACATTAATGGGGCAAACAGGTGAACATCCACTTCTGCCTCCTGCCTTTCACCTTGAACCCAAGAACTGAAAAGGAACACAAGCCTCGGGCACGGATTAAAAAATACTGAGAACAGAACACAAACTACACTTCCCAGGGGATGGACAAAGTGTGAAGAATTTCAGTAAAGTATGAAATATGTGAAGAAGAAACGCTGGGAGGAAACAGGGGAGAGAGATTAGAAGGTCTTCTGCTCCTAGGGAAGCAGGGCTCTCCAGAGAGTTTACAAAGGCAGAAAGCGGAAGAGGCAACAGAAAATGCTAAGAAATATCACAGAAAACATTCTAGAGATATTTTGACCTTGGGGATTTCCAGAAAATGTCTGTTACTTCTAGACCTAGATTATGTTTTCCTTAACGCAACACTGTCTGAAGTTGTGTCGCACGGGCTCATAATTACGCATCCGTGTTTAATATTCCGAGACCTGCATAGATACACAAAGGGGAAGCCAGTGGGCCAGGCCAGTAGCTAGGTAGACATGGGGAACAGTCTCCAAAATACTCGCAATGAAATGCAGAAACTAACAGAAGCATCGACGAGCACCAGAATCCTAGAATGTCACAGTCGAAGGGATGATACAGGGTAACATGCACATTGTACTGATAAAGGAGCTGAGGCCAGCACAGGCTAATAGACTTGTCCAAGGTTATTCCCTAGCTGGCCCCAGCTTCCTGCCGTGGTCCCCTGGGTCTCCCACTTGCGATGTCCACATATCAGTCAGCAGTTGAGGACTCAGGCTTGCATTGTGTCCACCTCAGGCCAATGGGAGCTAAGTGAACCTGTGAGTGACATTTACTCTAAGAACAGAAGAAGTAAATTACAGAGAAAACATAGCTGAACCCGGGTAATGACACCTGCCACAGTAAAGGGAACATGCTGTCCTCTGCCATGACACCAGGAAATGAAACTAAAAAGAAAGGGAAAGTTTTCTCTAGATGCCGTCACCCACCTCAACCTCCCAGGGCTCAAAAGTACAGACTGCACGTTCTTAGGACGTGAACGATGAGGCGCAGGTACCAAGCGGACCTCTCAGCCCCCCTACGGGCCTCCACGAGTTCCCCACGCATATCTCTAAACACACAGAGCGCTGGCATCCATTGAGGTCAAAGTTTAGTACAGAGTTGCTAAAAAAGACAATGACAGGCAAGAAGCAGCTCCCCGCAATTGCAACCAGTACACAGTGCACCCGTGTCCACATGCTTGCGGTCCAAGCACCCACAGAAAGGACAGAGAAGAAAAATTAAACTCACAGGCACACAAACCGTGCTACGCATGTGACAGAAGGAAAGGTGAGCCAAGCAGCGCCCTCTCCCTCAAAAGGGGGGTGCCGTGAGCTGTGAGCTCTGGAGGAAGGTAAGATCCTTCATCACTGATGGGACTAGGAGAGCAGAGAGAGAGGGAGGTGTCGCCATCTGTCCTAACGTGCAAGGGATTCCAGTCACAGCTCGGGAGCACTCTCTGGTCACACTTTACAACTCCAAAATTATCACATCTTGCATGGAGACTTCTGCAGAGCTGTAAATCTTACTAATCTCCCCTTTCCAGTTGATTATTTGCTAATCACTTCCCATGCATCAGGCACTGTGTTAGAGTCTAGAAAAAGATCGCTCAAGCTGGTGTGGGGAGCATCATCTGTTCACCTCGAAAAAGTGACTACAGACCCATGGGCCCTGTTTCTTGCCCTGTGACACTGACTCATGTTATAGAGAGACCCACAGTCCCAATTCACTGGAACTGCACAGCTTTGCTGGGTATAATCTTTCATCATTAAAGCCAAGACTGTCCCAGGCAAACATGATGTTGTTTCTCTACCTACAGAAACTACTGTAAATCAGCGAGCTCCCTCCCCTCTTACTTCTGCTTGGAGAAAGAGATATATTAACAAATGACAAATTCACTGACAGTTACGGTCTCAGCACCAATAAGCTTATAAAACAACACATTCAAAAGTGATGAAAGAACACAGCAGTAAAGATAGAGCTTTGGATGTTTGCTCCCAGCCATGAAGGTACAACAGGGCTTGAGTGGACCTTCCTGACTTACACAGAGACCAGATGAAATAAATTTTAAAGTGATTTCCAGATGTCACACGTGGGGCTGCATGGGGCTGGGGTCCTTAATAGGAAGGAAACAAAATTAGAAGAACTCAAACCCGCCCAGCTTCTGGCTGGGAGCCATTGAGTGCGCTGGGGCTCGGGGAGGGTGCCAGCCAGAGCTGGACTGCATTTCTGATGTGAGGAGACACAGGCTGGAGACGTGGAGGCCAAGGAGACTTAACCCGGGAGCTAGAGCACCGGGGAAGAGTTTGCTTCAAGGGAATGAGCAGGGAGAGTCCACAAAAGCGGCCCCTGTCAGTCTCCAGGTGAACCCTGTTTGTGGAGGTTGTGGAGGAGAAGAAACTGCTTGACGTCATGGAAAGCAGCACCCAGGAGGTGTAGGCTGAACAGTTTTCAGAGCTGTCAGCAGCCTGGGAATAGCTCACCTTCTCAGCAGTCTGGAAAGTTCTCTAGAAGGCATGAGACTTCACAGAGTGGGGTCTCGAGGAAAGTCTCACCCTAGCGGTGCTAACACAGAAAATGTGACTTTCAGTATGGCCCATGGACCCAGCATTGTAGCAGACTTACATAAAAACAGCGGCAAAAGAAATGTAAGGAATAAAAAGCTCCTAGGAGTGAAAACTCAGTGCTTTTAATTCATTTTTTAAAAAAGATAGCAGGGTCACACAGTGTTAGTTCTAGGTTCAGTTTTGTGTGAAATCTCCATACTGACTTTCCTAGGGGATGGGGATCAAGGGATGGAGGATGGGAAAAGGGACAAAAAAAGGAAGCAAGGTGTATTGCGGCCGTGCACGGCCCCACACAAGGGATGTGAGCATTATGTACTGCAGACATGGACTAGTAAGGAGAGAACTGGTTAAGATAAAGCGAAAAGGGTAACCAGATAGTGAAGAATACATCCCAAAGGCTCTGCAGTGAGTTTGCACAATATTACTCTTCTCAGCTGGACTGTAGAGCATAACACCTGTAGAGCCTCAGCTGTTTAGCTTAAGACCTGGAAAGAGGTCAATTTAATGATCACTGTTGGACGCAGACAGTGAGCCAATCTAGCGTCACACTGACCGACTCACTGAAGACCTGCACACACGAGCAAAATAGAAGACAGATGAGAGGAGGTGGGGAGACCTTCTTTCAAATGCAAAGGGGACCCAGAGATGAAGGGTAGGGGAAAAGGGGATTGGAATGGAAAAAGAAATTGAAGAAAAATTGGAAATAGAGTTTCTGTAAATTGAAGGGGAGCCAAGAATTAAAGGGAAAAAGAATCAAGGTGTGTTATGTATATGCACCAACTGTGATGATAAATGGAACCATTATGTACCATGCACATGTAACAATAAAAATAGATAAAATTATATTTCAGTGGCAAAACACACATCTACACACAGACAGAATGAGATGTACATACAGCATTATGCAAAGTTAGGAAGCCAGTGTTTAGAGATGCAAAACATTTTTTCAACATTTCACACATGATCAATAAAACATAGGCTCTCTGGTTCTAGGTCTGTACTATTTTCTTTTGGTTTTTATGCTAGTGCTTGTTGGAGTACACAGTGATCACATTCATTATGGGAGCAGGTACCTGTGCACACAACACATCTTCCCAGTCTTTTTATTCCCCTTCCCTCCACCTCACTCCCCTCTGTTATGGTTCATGTCTAGAGGTCCCCCCAAGCCTCCTGTATTTTAGATGGTTGTTTGTTTGTTCGTTTGTTTGAGGCAGCTGAATCTCAATGGTTTCTGGTTTGCAGTGCAATGCTGGGGTTAAGGGTGCTGGGATTAAATGTGGGTGACTGCTAATCTGCTACCAATTGTATGGTCATTGCTCTAATCCCAGCAGTCTGGCAGGGAGAGGTTTGTTTTTCCCTTTTGTTGCTCCCGCTTGTTTTTGCTGTCTTCTGCCACCATGAACTGTTGCCCCTCTGCCATTTGCCACCCTGCCTTGGAGCCAACTGATTATGAACTGAAACCTCCACAAACTGTGAGCTAAATAGACCTTTCCCTCTTTAACTTTGGGTGTTGGGTATTTTTTCTCAGCAAAGAGAGAAAAGTAACAAAGACACCCTCCCTCCATCTCTTGGTTCTCGTCTCATGTACAAAAGATCTATCTCCCTGTCTTTTATTGTCTGTCTTTTATTTATCTTTTAAATTATTTAGACTTTGGGTTTCGCAGACAAAAGAAGTCATGTGATGTTCAAGCTTGTTTCAGATTTGCTTCACTGCACATTGTGGTTTCAGGTGCATTCATTTTCCACAAATGACTCAAACTTGACCTTTTTATGACAGAGTAGTATCCCACTGTGTATACACGCCACATCTTCCTCTTTTAGATTTTAGTTTGCCAGTGCACGTGGGCAGTACCTAGTGCCTACACCCCTGGTGGAAAGCCGGTACCTGGACATAACGCATCTCAGCTCCTTCCGTCATCCCCTTCCCTCCAGGGCTTTCTGAACAACTCTGCTACACTCAGCCCTCCGGAAGAGCAGCACTTCTCTGAGGCCTTCACTGCCTGTGTCCCGTCCTCTGCCTCGACTGACGGTTTCTGGCTCTGCGAAGTTGGGATGTCGCTAAGAAGAAAGCTCGCCGGCCTCTGGGTACACTGCGGCGTCCACCAAGAATGGGGTGGACAAGGAAGACGGAACCCAAAGGGACTGCACATGACCTTCCTCCAGGGTCGGCCCCTGTTAGGGAACTAAAGGGTGCATTGCCGGGTTCTGCAGGGCCCTCGCCTCACACAGAGCTCTTCTTCTTTGTGAGAGGTGAGAGCGGAGACCACAGATTCAAATGATGGGGCTTGCTCTCTCCTGTTCCAGCTTTTTCCTTTCTTATGTAGTCTCACATGCTAGGAAAGCATTCTAAATTTGCTGTTACTGTGAATCATCCACTGTATAATATGGAACTACACATGTAATACACAATTGTCCCATGAATAAAAAAATGAAATACCTGAAGATTCTTGGAAAGCTATTCAGAGTAATGTCAAAGAAGGGCAAAAAAGAATAACAAGAAGAAGAAGAAGAAGAAGAAGAAGAAGAAGAAGGAGGAGGAGGAGGAGGAGGAGGAGGAAGAAGAAGAAGAAGAAGAAGAAGAAGAAGAAGAAGAAGAAGAAGAAGAAGAAGAAGAAGAAGAAGAAGAAGGAAAAGAAGAAGAGGAAGAAGAAGAAACATGCTATTAAGACTAAGTGTATTAAGACCGGGAAGACAGAGCAGGCAGCAGTGGAGGGAGAACACAGCTGTGGTGATGACAGCCCCGCTGCCCTCTTAGGCCACTTCCCACGCTGTGGACCCTGCGTTCCATTTCACCTGCTTCCTTTGTCACAGGGGCTAAAGCAGTTGGTACAAGACGTTCATATTTCTATTTTGTAAATGAGGCAGCTGAGGCACAAGCAGATCAAACGTCTGTCCCCAAGTCATACCAGGAGTAAAGGGCTGTAGGGCTGGGATTGAAATCCAAATATCTTCCTCCACGAACCGCTTTCTCCACAGCTGGGGTCACGCTGGTCTATGTGCTTGTTTAGAATTGATGGCTGTTTGGTTGCATTCACACTGGCTACACAACTTCTCTCTTCCCACTCTGTGTTCAATGGTTTTGCCACTGTGGGTAAAATGTTAATTTTGCGAACTTCTGCATAACCCTCAAAAATATTTTAAATTGCTTTATCCAAGCAATCTTGATGTGACCAAATTTATCTTTGTCAAACTGTAAATGAAAATGAGGAGAAACGATTCTATTCTTGATAATCTTTTATGTGTTAATAGATGAAGTACTCACGTGTCCCCTCACCAAGCCTGGACATAAATGTCTCCTTTCCACTCAGGGGCAAGGGCTCAGAAGTCAAAGCCTGGGAAAGAAGCTTCCAGAATACAACCCTTGGCCAACAGATGCCTGGGAGTCAGCACATCTCCCTGTTTCCCGAGGCCACATTCTTCTCATCCTACTCTGAGGGGATTTGATTGAATTCCTGGTTAATAGACATGAGAAGTGACGGCTGCCGTCTTCATTTTTTATAAATATACACATTCTTTCCTTCTTTGACCATTTTTAGAATGTAACTGTAGTTCCCATTACTTAAAATACAAGTATTATTTAAAACCAGTCAGGCTGTAATAATCTTAGGTTGAGAAGTGTTACAACAGTAAATGTTAAATTTTAACATAATAATACACTCATCTGGAAATTGCATTTATCTCACGTTTTTTAATCAAATAAATTAGCAAAAATGAAACCAAATGAATGGTATGAAAGCTTACAACTCACAGCACAGTAAGTCAGTGAATTATCCAGAACCCATTGATAGGCACACTCGTAGCAAGGACAGTCACTGTGACTTCCCAGCACAGGGCGGTTTGAACACGTCAACCTGGCCGTGAGAAGCAAGGCTAATAAAGGTGAGCCGGGAAGCGCACAAAGGTATGAGCATCGCTGAGTGAGGCGGCACAGAGTCACCCACAGGGCCCCAGCGGCCGCCCCGGGAGCAGCACACGGCCGGCCGGGCCTGACGGGCTCCGTGGGCTCCGGCTCCCTCACTGAGCCCGAGGCGCCGCAGGCCTCTGTCCCACGCGCCCCTCGCGTGATGCTCCACGTTCACAGCAACGCACCGCCGCGAGCAGAGCAGTGTCAACGGCAAAGTCACAGTTCTGCCCCAGGCCGGCAGCGTTAAATCCCGGACTCAAACCCCTCACTTTCTTTTCGGTGAAACTGCTGAGTCACAGAGAAGGAAAGTACCGTCCTCAAGCCGCACAGCTGCCCAGGGAGCGTCCTCCGAAGGGAGAGAATGATTCGGGGGGCTGGAGTGTGGCCCACCCCGCCTCTCCTGGCCCTCTGAGTTGCACACCGGGCTGCTGTTTGGAAGGTGCGCACCGCAGTGAGCCGCTGCCCCCAGACGTCCTTCCTGCGGGGGCACAAGGTCATTCTGCGGGGACGCTGGGACCAGGAGCCACGCGTTCCTGCTGCCTTTAAAACTGTCTCTATGCGACCCCTGAGGGCCCGAGGAAGCCAGGCGAAGGTGCTACTGCTGCAGACTAAATTTTTAACCATCCTGGACAAATAGGTCCCCATTTTTTGCACCTTTGGTCTCATCTTCTTGGGTCTCTCTGAAGGGAGAAAATGAAATGGCCAATTGGTGGCTGAGTAGTGCGAATTTTGGTCCTCTGAGATGAGGGGAGGTGACTTGATTCTCTCGCAGAAGTCTGAGAGTGTCAATTAGCAGTGAGGAAAAGTCAAGGTGAAAAAGTAACAATAATAAAAATAAAGGGAAAGTTAACCCGGTGCCAGGAGCGCATCACAGAAGTTCAAAAAAGTAAGTGAGGGGGAGGGAGGAGAGAAGGGGCAGAATCACATTAATATTCAGCAGGGAGGAAACAGGGGAGGGAGAAGGTGGGGAAGAGATGAGCTGCAAGAGGTGGAAAGCGAGTCAGAAAACCTTAGACTCTTTTTTGAATATCTAAGACTATCATAAAGATATTAGAGAGAAAGAGAGAGAGGGAGAGAGAGAGGGAGAGGAGGGAAGGAGGGAGCAAGGGAGCGAGGGAGGGGGAAAGGATGGAAGGAAAAAAGGAAAGAAGGAAGGAAGGAAGGAAGGAAGGAAGGAAGGAAGGAAGGAAGGAAGGAAGGAAGGAAGAGAGGGAGGGAAGGAGAGGAGAAGAAAATGAAAAGAAAATGTAAAGAGCGAGTAGTTAGCTTTCTTCTTATTGAGAGTGCCCTGCGTCCACCCTCTGACCAACTCTAAAATAATCCGGCGTCCAAGCCCCAACCCTCTACCCCGCTGTGACACGGACATTTCAGGTGGCAGTGAAGCAGCCTCAGCCAGGAACGTCACCCTAAGCAGGTGCGCCCTGCAGTGCGCCCGGCTGAGCCCGGTGTCCTTGTTTTCCTCTACTCTGCTCACCTCACCGGAAAGCCAGCAGCCCACAGCTCAGGCAGCAGCCAGCGTCAGGGCATCCAGCAGTGTGACCTGCTGGCTGGGAGCACCCGGTCCTGCAGGGGGGCGAGGTGCTCTGAGAGTGCAGTGATCGCTGGGTGAGGGTGGAGCAGAGAACGCACCAGTCGTCACCCAGGCTCCACAGCACTTCGGAGGATGGATGCAGGTGAGTCCTCGCCATCCAAGCACCCAAGCTCGGCAACACCCCACAGTCTGAGATCTTTGAGCATCAACATGCCAGCGAGAGTGGAAACTCCCACATCGGAACTCTTGTGGCAACTCCCAGTCAAAACACAGGCAGGCGCCTCGGGATATTATCTGAAATTACCTCCAAGCAATGTGCACAAGACTTAGCTGAAACATAAATAAATTTCATGTTTAGACTTGGGTTCCAACCCCAAGGTGTCATATTATGAATATGACACTATTCCAAAATCCAAAATATCATAAATCCAAACACTTCTCTTCCCAAGCATTCCGGGCTAGGTGTGTACAGTGCGCCTGGTGTTCAGACCTGTGAGATAAGTTAGCGGGAATCCATAGGTCATTCAAAAAGGGCCCAGGCGTTTGAACAGATGAGGGTTCAAGATGAGGGCTGAGCCTCAGAGCTTCCTCGGAGCTTTAAATTCTCACTTTCCACATACAGAACGTTTCAATCCAATCATTTACTACAGTGAAAAAAAAAAAAGAACAGCTTTGCTTTTCTCTACTGCCTCCCCGACTTCACTGAGGAGCCCCGGAATGTGCTCCGCCCCCTCAGGGGTCTGTGCAGCCCTCTTCCCTCAGGAGCATCAACTGTGAGTCCCAGCACCACCGTTCAGGGCCACGGCTTCTCCTTCAGACCCCAGCGCCTCTCTCCAGCTTCCCCTGACTGACCCCTCAGCCCCAGGGTAACACGGGCCATGTCCCTTTTCATGGAACTCCTTCATAGTTATCAAAAATGCTATTTCTCCTAGGTCATCTCCTATTTCTCTGATTGAACTTTTTCTCTTCTGAGTTTCTTTTTTTTTTTAATCAGTACATGGTTGTGATACACAGTGATTGCATTCATGTTGGGGGATTGATATACACATATTAAATCTGTGTGACTTTCTTTGTCACTGAGAAACAATACCAGATACCCACAATTAAAGGTTTATCTTGGTGCACACTGTAGACCACGGTTAGCTGGCTCCGGAGAAGGATGGCATGGCGGAAGGGCACGGTGAAGGAGACCTGTTCACGGCATGGCAAACAGGAAGGAGAGAAGGAAGGAGAGAGAGAGGGAGGGAGATAAATCCTTCCAGGCTGTGACCCCAGAGACCCACCCTTCAGGCCAGAGCCCACCCCAACAGCCAGACAGCTGTGAGCCCCATAATGCCATCGCCTTCCAAAAGCCCCACCAGAGAACACGTAAGGCTCCTGGGGAACACCTGGACGTAAGCCATGACAGCACCGCAACCATGTTAATAAGATCACCCCTTCTCTTCATGTGTTGATTGTCAGATCTAGAACCTGGCCCTTCACTTTCTCCTCTCACATTAGTCTCTCAATAAATAGTTTAAGGTTACTTCATGCACCCAGGGGATAAGAACAAGGCTCAAGAATTCCAGGATCCATATTAAAACATGGCAATGTTCAGAGAAATGCAGAAACCATTCATTTGTTCCTGTGATTTTTCTTTATGGATGGACGAACCTTTCCCAGGAAATGAATCAGCAGGCTTTCTGTCCCACTGAATGGCTGTCCAAGACAACAAGTGTTTATTGCACCAAGGACAGAGGAGAAGAATGAAATTTCCACCATGGTGGCTAGCACTAATCCTGTTGCAATGACATTTCATTTGTCGGGGTCCTTGTCAGAAGAGTTTAAGACAAGTCATGTTACCAATGTGTGGACAAAGTACAGAAGAGTCAGAAGAGTTCTTTGCTTCCCAGGTCCTAGTTAGCTGAGAAGGGCAAAAACGAAAGAGAACAAGGAGATTCACTGAGTGGAAATATGGTCCTGTGCACAACTGATTTTGGAGAAATTCACTGATCTTTTGTGCATTGATTTCCAGTATCATCTAGCATTTGGACTATTAATAGATTATTTTTAGCTTTACTTGTTTTAGTTTAACTGTCATATTTCTATGTGTCTGTGTTTTTAAGAATCTCATCACATCCTCTGTATATAATCACATATTGTTTTCTCTCTTCCCATCTATAAACAGCTTTATTTATTTTTCTAAAATTACAAAATTGGCCAGAATTTCTGTGCTACACTGAACAGCAGAAATGATAACAGACACCCGTGGCTTATTTAGACATTAAGCAGAATGTGTCTGAATTTTCTCTGTGATATCTGCTCATTTCTGAAGGTTTTCATTGGATAACCTCATCCTCTTCGCTCTATTCCCAAAGTAGCTCTTCTTGGTTTTAATCCATCATTATCTCTCCCCAGGAATATTGCAATAGCCTCCTAACTAATTTATCTGCCTCAAGACTTATGCCCCCTACTTCATCTTCTTGATCACAGTGATGCTTATGAAATGCAAATTTCATCCTGACTCTGCATGCTTACAATTCTTCTTCAGCCTTGCAAAATGTCTATAACACCCAAGACCAGCCTCTTCCTGAAAAGGTTGATTCCCCTATTTAATCAGAATTTTCTCTCACATAACTTCATGTTAGAGACAAAAGTGTATGGTCTCTGCAAAATGAAAAGAACTTCAAGTTTGCCAGACGAATTCTGTGCCTCTGTCAAGTCTAAGTTCACACCTCTTTCCAGATTGCCTCCTAAAGAGGGCTTTTTGTGAGATTTCTCTCTACTCTTTACTCCCAAATCCCCCTCATGCCCATATCAGAATATCACCTGTGTATCACGAAGTCTCCACCTCTGACTGAATTTGAATCTCCAGTGGGCTTTGGGTTGTACTTTTACAAAATAAAAATCTATGATATTGATTTGCAAAGAACTCAACTGTGAAAGCAGTCCTGCTTTCAGCCGAAATAATTTCCTCCTTTCTTCCTGATAAAGGATATTAAATTCTAAGGTTTGGGTCTTAACTATCTCTAACAAGTTATGGTAACAACCCCCCTTTGCATATTTGGCATCCGTAACTTCAACATAGAGACACTTCCACAATCAGCTCCACGAGCTCAACCTCCTAAACTGCTCTTCCTCAGAAACCCACTCTACCAGCCTCCTCCTGAGTCAGTTTTTCCTGGAAGATTTCTCTCGCAGCCTCATGGAGTAGGAATGCCCTGTTCTGGGTCCTTTCTACATTTTGTATATTTTCCTGTATTTTTATACTATACTGTCATTTCTTCACTGGGACTATCACACTTAACCTGAGAAGAGTGCCTTGCAATAGCTTTTGTGAGTGAATGAATGAATGAACGATTGCTTGGCTATTTCAGTGATATATTCTGAGGCACAAACCTGGCCCAGCTCTTGGCACATAATTGAAACTCTGTGCAAGTTTCTGCACTGACGTTCCCTGGACAATCCCAGCCATGCTCTCTCGGGGAAGCTGTCCCAGGAAGATCCCCTAGGGGAACTTCAGTGACAAGGCTGACTCAGTTCCTCAGGGTCCCGCTGGAAGCAGGCAGTGCCTCAGGCTGGGGGCTCCAGCTCACAGCGCCTTTGCTATCCTGAGGAATTCCCGTGTAGGAATCCAGCCACCTACCTGGGGACCTTAAGAGCTTAAAGCAGAAAACATGTGGCCTCAAGGTGAGGCGGCAGAGAGTCTGGAATGAGAATGGCGGGAGATGGAGACCAGCAGGGGCTGAAAGTCTAACTGTGTAGCTTGGAAGCAAGAGCCAGCCTGTCACTGGTGCAGTGTGCAGAACACCTCACTTCCTCGGTTACACAGCAGGCCTGGGAACACACTATTATTCCCATGCTGCAGGTGAGGATGACAGGGCTGAATGAGGTCAGCTCGTGTGATGAGGGTTATACAGATAACAGCTTTCCCAGCAAGTTATAAAATTGGATCTGGTCCCCCACCAAAGAAGTCATTGTTTTACTGTTGCTGTTTTCTTAACTCTGTGCTGTGTGACACTCTTCATGTAAAAGTATAGAAACTAAGAACGGTAAACCTCATGGTATAACAGTCATTACTAAAAATTGGGGAGGGCAGGAAGCAGGGTGGAGAAGGTGGTTCCTACTCAGTGCAGGTATGGAAATAGGATGCTAGGCCAGGCAAGGTAACACACGCCAGTAATCCCAGCGCTCGGGAGGCTGAGGCAGGAGAAACACTGAGAGTTTGAGACCAGCCAGGGGTGCAAAGTAGCTCAAGGCCAGCCTGAACTGCATAGTGAGACACTGTGTCAAAAAGATAAGAAAGAAAGAAAGAAAGAAAGAAAGAAAGAAAGAAAGAAAGAAAGAAAGAAAGAAAGCACGCACATACTGAATCCCATTAAAGTAGCATTAATACACATTAATAAGACAATTACTCACTAAAGAAAGTGGCTCCCATTCTCACTTTCCTCACAGGTACCCCAGAATTCTGGTGACCAGATTTGGCAGCCTACTTGTGTGTGACACATCTAGTTATTTCTATAAAATAGATATTGTGAGAAATGAAAGGGAAAGAAAGTTCTCAAAGGGGAAGAACAACTGGGACAGGGGAAAGGAGAAAAGGAAGAAGGGAAAAGATTATATGCACATAGATACACATAGATATGCGTGTGTGTGTGTGTGTGTGTGCAAGATAGACACCTATACAACTAAACTCATCAGAAAGAACAGTTTGTGCTTTTATTGTTTGATCATTTTTTCATGCTGAAATTTTATAATCTGAACAACTCCTAAAATAACCACACGCAATATATTAACTACTGTTAATTTTCTATTTTTTGAAATTCTGTATCATTTCTATCTTTTTTGTTTTGCTTTGTTTTTAAAATAAAAAGAAGGAGTGTGATGTCAGCTGCCAGCAAACTGCCCATTGCTGTCTCATCTACCAAGAAGCAAGGACAACAGCAACCAGACTGCGGTGACTGACGTCTGACCGCAGCAGAGGCAGGAAGCCGGTGCGAGCTTTCAAGAGAGTCGATCTAGCTCAAAAACAACAGGAATTCGGATTCTCACTAAACCACAGTATCTGTAATTTGGTGAATAAAAAAGAAGTTAAACTTCTATTCACATTTAGTTTGGAAAGGTTTTGATTGTCATATTCAGCTTCCTCTTGTATAGAAATGAAAAATTTGGGAGTCCTCAGTAGCAACTCAGGGCTGACATGTGAAAGAGGGGTTTGATGCGCTCTGCTTGATCCTAGCGGCAGGACTAAAAACAATGAATGAAAGTTTTGGAAGCATTTAACAGAAAATGCTTTTTGATTATGGATAAAGTTGTCCAAATTGGAATGAGCTACCCCTGAAACTGGCCCTCCTGGGGTGTGCCAGAGCGAGGGAGGCGACGTCTGCACGGGGAGTTGCAGGAAAATAATCTCCAGTGCGGCTGGACCAGCTGAGCCCTGAAGGCCTTTCCCAAAGTGTAGCTGTTTGGTTCTGAAGCAGAGAGCTAGAAGGATCCCATTTTCTCTGCTATTGGAAAAGCTCCTCACACTTGTTTGGAAATGTCTGTAATTCGGTAATTTATCGTCCTATGTGTACAAATCCTATGGGTTTTGCTTTGCTTTGCTTTGTTTTGTTTTGTGTTTGTGCCTCACATAGCGGTCGTCAACAGCAAACATTAGCGGGCAGTCCTCACCTGTGCTAAGTGCTGCGCCCGACCTACTGACTCTGTCCCCTGGAAGGCTGTCACCTCTGTGTTGAGCAAGTCGAGAGCAGGGCTGAACTGAACAGTTAACACACACAGAGTCAAGCCTGAAACTGTTCTGAATGGGCCCATGTAATCTTTATTTCTGAAAAAAACATGACATTGGTTTCTACTCTCCTACTACCAGGCAGCGTTCCCAGCCTTGGGGTGTTTCTGAACGTCTCTGCTGACGACCCTCAGTGACTGCTACACCTCAGGCCCCATCTGATTGCTGATTTTCAGACTCTCATAACCTTTAGTGCAAAGGGGACAAAACGTTCCTCATACTTCTTCTTCACTACAATAGATGACAGCATTTAAGCACAGAGTGTTTAAATGTCTTCTACAGAACCATCATCTTTATGAACAGAATTGCCTTCTGAGCTCCTAGTGGAATTGCCGCTTTCTCCTCACCTTCTGTCCTCTCCCAATTCACACGGTGCTTTATGTGTTTCAGTGTAAACGTGTCCTGTGCAGACAAACACATATACATGTAAGTTTACTTCTGTGTGTTTTCTTGTAGATGGTTAATAAAAATTCATGCTATATACCTATTTAAAAAATTACATATATTATTTAGTGCTGTAGGTTACAATTTATGCAAATAAAGATGCATATTACACTAGAGAAATGAGAATTAGCTTATCAGTGTGGAGATGAAGTGAGACACCTGAAGTTTGGTTTCCATACTGGTGATGAGCACAGGGTGGAAGGAGTCAGAGCACAGTAGAGAATCACCTTCCTTGGCCCTGAGAGGGTGGAAGGATGAAGGGAGGGCTTCGGGAAAGCAATGGCCATGTGGGACCCTTCAGGATGAACAGCAGTGAACTAAAGAGAGAAGATGGTAGGGAAGGAGAATGAATGCAGAGTCTCCAAATTCTTGGGGTCTCTATGGCAACTTTGGCTTGATTCTCACAGCTTCACATATCACTCTCTCAGGACCACACTGCCGGACCCCCAAACCTTCGAAATCTGGGTGAAAGCCTCCCCTGACTCCTGAATTCTCCATAACTTTTAAAAAGAGTGGCACATGATGATGTCAAGGTCAGCTGCCAACTTGAGCAGTAGCTGGACCCCCTTAGACCATGGCTGCAGAGCCTCTGAGTGGACCACTGAGACCATTGCTCTGACTCCTTTCAGTGTGGGCTCTCTAATGGCTGAACTCAGAAAGACTTCCCTAGGGCAGCCTGAATGAGAGGACACCCTGAAGCTCTCATGTAAAACCAAAATTTTTCAAAGGAGTTTACTCACACCCTTGAGCTAGGGATGGCCAAGGTCTGTCCATATCCTGAGATCCCCTACTGCATCTTTGCTGCTGTCCTGGTACAAAATTCTTGGCTTATTTTTATTTATTTATTTATTTATTTTTCTGCCCGTGGTCTGGGAATCAGTCCCCTCCTCCTTTCTGGTGAGCAGCAGGTCCCAGTTTGGTGTGGACCCTCCGTCGGTGGCTCCGCCCTCACACCATTGGCTTGTTTTTAGTGGCGTTGATCTTTCATAGCAATCACTCTCCCTTTGGACCCAGCTTTACAGGTGTTCCCTTTCTAGCTAAGCTACCTATTTTTATGTCCTCCTTCTCCGTTTTTGCTTCTGATTTTACTATATATCTGGCGGGAGGCAGTTAGCAGTTTTCACATGTGTAGTGCAGGCTGTGCCCCTCTGTGAGTCACTCCACTGCACCTCGCAGTCAGTTTCGGCTGTGATTTATCCTGAACGTCTCTGTTTCATTGTGAGTGTGAACTCTGAGGTAGAATGACTTGGTGTCTTGTCTGTGCAAATAGGTAACCACCAGATGCTGGACAAAAGAAACGTATCCAAAAAAATTCCCAGCTGCCCATCACAATCGTAAATCATAATCTGATAAACAAAAATTAATCTTGCTGATAAAACATTGGCACCTGTAAATTTAACTAATCAAATCCAGGATAGATGGACACGTGATTATACATCCAAGTTGTTTCAGAGAAAACCAGGCTCGTGAACTTACCAGGCACAGCAGAACCACAAATGTTGCACCCCTCACCGGGATCATGTAAAAGGAGGAACACCTAACACTGCAGTGTAGCGGCACCACACTGACTTGGCGTATCATCAGGTCACCTGATGAGCACATCGCAGTGTCAACAGGCCTAGGACTCCGGCTCCCCGCTTCAGCTCAGCTTGGTCTCTCTATAGACAAAGCTCACTTGAACTTTCTGCCTTCAGACTCTGGCTTTCAACCAGCCCTGTGTTCTCAGTGTGGCCCAGGCCTCCCAGGACAAGCTCTGTCTACTCTGTAATCTTATCTGACCTCCTGTGGCAAATTCTACACCATTGTATGCTAGGGCTTGGCTTCCATTTCTCATCTGCAAAGGTGCTCTCTAGCAGCCTCTGTTAACCTTTGCTTAGCAATTCTGTAAGCTATGTATTAGGGTGTGATGTGTAATGTGTGACTTCAGTGTTACAGACCTGAGGATCAAGATTCAAATGAAAGAATCTGTGATTGCCAGGCTACTGAATTTACACCGGATACCTGCCCCGGATCCTGAATTTATTGTTATTCAATCAATTCTGGCATTGTATGTAGACACAGATGTATCCATTCTTTGTTGCTTACAACACAGAGCCACAGCCTGAATGTTGGGCTGCCTTTAACCGTCCTCCACTGGGTTAATTAACCACCACCTGTAAATTTATCTTCACACCAAGCCTCAGAGCATAGACAACATGCAGAAAATTCTTTAAGACAATACAGCACCCTAGTTCACTTCACAAGAGCCCTTCCCAGCTGAATCCTCGTGGGCCTGGCCCTGACCATCACATTCCATCCTGCTGAGCTCTAACCAAACTGACTACCAAACTCCCCTTATAGCACTTAGGTCTTTTCAAGCCTGCATCTACAAATCTTTTCAAACTCTCCTGCAAACAATGTGATGAGCTATAGTCTCAGCAGCAGCCCTGCTTCTTGGTACCAGTTTTCCTGTATTAGTCACTTTCCTGTCATTGCGACAGAGACCCAACACCACAATTTAAAGGACGAGAGGTTTGTTTTGGTTCACAGATTGCAGGATTCAGCCCATGCACAGCTGGCTGGCTCCAAGGTAGAAACAGCATGTCGGAAGGGCAGGGTGAGGAAAGGTGCTCGATCCGTGGCGGAAAGGAAGCAGAGAGAAAGGAGGAGCCGGCCACAAGAACACACCTCCTCGGGACCAAAGTGCATGATAACGACTGGGAAATGGGAAGAAAACGTCCAAATGGAACAAGGGACAGGGGTGAGAGAAGGGAAGGAAGGAAAAAGTAAAAAAAAGACTAGAAGGGAAAATGGAAACAAGGTTTTTGTGAATAAGGAGAAGGAAGGGGGAAGGGGGAGAAGGGCAACAGGGAAAAAAGAAAAATCAAGATATATTATGTAGAGGCACAAATTCCCTATGGCGACTGTCATCATTGTGCGTATCAAAAGTGTGCCAATAAAATTAATTTTAAAGCAAGAATGCATCCCTCAGGTCACACCTCCTGATATGCATCTCTTCGGAGAAGGCCCTACTTCCCACCAGCACACTGAGCTGTAAATTTCACAGTGAATTGATCCACTGGGGACACAGTAGCACCCTCACCCCCCAGGCACCTTTTAAGACTCCACTTCTGAGCACACGAGCCTTTCAGGGGAAGGTCCAGATCTACACCATAACACACACGCACATGCACACACACGCACATGCATGCACATGCACAGAGACACCCAGCAAACACACACATATACACTCTGTGTGTACCTGTTACTTGGTGTAATCTGGGAAGAAGCCCAAGGACACACACACACAGCCAGGAGTTTAGGGACAGGGACACCCTAGGTCCAGGCTTTCATCTCTCACCTGTGCTGCTGCCAAACCTTCCCAACTGGCTCAAACACTGCTACAAAACTGTTGCCAGCTGGGGACTTGGCGCTTTCTCTAAGCAAGTGACATCCGTTGCCTTTTTTGTGTCTCTGACTTCCGGTATCAAAATGATAACTAGGGCCTTAAAGAAGGTAGATGCCTGTCAAAGGACACAAAATCCGGTTAGACAAGCGGAATACATTATAGGTATCTATTGTACATAACAGTGGGTACAGTTACTAACAATACATGTTCAGAACAAGCTCACCCCCTTTGATTTTGCTGTTGTAGTACACATCACTGAGGGTGTTGCTGTAGCTTTGGCAAAACAGGAGAGGTTAACTGGGCTCAGTAGAGGTTTCAGTCTATATTCACCAAGGTGTGGAGAGTCCAGAGAGAAGCAGGGAAGGGCCCTTCCACCAGGTCCCACCTCCTAAGAACAGATCAGCTGTAGCACCCCCAAAACTTCATCACCTCTCAAAAGGCCCGCCTTTGAAATTTCCTCTCAGTCATTTTGTGGTAATGTACAGAGTTATGATTGGCTTTGTGTATCAAATTCATATAATATTATTTAAATAACTTGAAAGTTTCAAAGTCTTATAACTTTATGTTCCTATTTCATACTGTCTGTGAAAAAGTTTTTATTTTTCCTCTGAAATATTTTAGGGTTTGATTCTTTCTCACCTTACCTTCTCTGGCTCTCCCCTCCATAGGGAAGAGCGAGGAACCAGATGCTGTGGCCTTGTTACCGATGCGGTGGTGACACCTTCCCACGGTCAGCATTAGAGATGCTGGCGACCACAGCTTTTTCTGTTTCATAGAAGAGCTTCGTTGGATTAAGGAAATACTTTTCTATGTTTAGTTTGCTCTGCATTATCTTTTGTTTGTGTGTGTGTTTCTGTGCGTGTGTAATCATGAGTGTGTCTTGAATTTCTTCAAACGATTTTTTCTTTATCCATTTAGATCACCTTACACTGTTCTGAATATAGGGTAAAGAACATTAATTGAGTTTTAAATGTTAAAAGAATATTGAATCAGTTGTATAAATGCCACTTGGCCATGATGTATTACAATTTTCAGACATTACTACATATACTTTGCTAATATTTTGTTAAGGATTTTTTTCACTGTGTTTATAATGGTTATTCTTCTATACATTTCTGATAATATCCTTGTAAGTTTTCTCTTTCAGGATTGTACTGGTATCATCAAATGCATTTGGAATTGTTTTCTCTTATTATCTGACAGATTTTTTTTAAAATTTTGGTATTATTGTTACTTAATGTTTGACAGAATTCACTGGTAAAATTGTCAAGCCTAGAGTTTTAGGTATGGCATAAGTTTTGTAATGGCAAATACAATTTATCTCTTAAATATAAAGGTATCAAATGCTTATTTTACTTTGAGTCTCTTATGGTGAGTTGTGATGTTCAAAGAACTTTTCCATTATCAAACTTACTGCTATAAAATTGTTCATAATGTACCATTATTGTTCTCTACATTTCATAGATTCTGCATAGATATTCTCAGTTTTATTCATAATATTGGTAACTCAGGTTTTTTCTTTTGTTTGTCTCATCACTTTTGTCAAGCCTTTATCAATTTTAATTACTATCTTCATAGAATCAGATTTTTTCTTTATTAATTTTCTCTATCTGTACACTTTCCATTTTTGATATCTGATATACTTGCTTTCCATTTATTTTAGTTTCAATTTCCTTGTCTTCTGCCTTCAGTTGGAAATTGTGATAATTTTTATAAAGTCTTTCACTCTTTCCAATATTAGTATCTAAAGAAGAAAATAACCAAATAATTACTTCTAAATAATGCTTGAGTTTCATTGAACACATTTTGATATATTTTATCCCTTGTAATTGAGAATTTACATTTTTCTTTATGCTTCCTTCTTTAACTTATCAGTTAGAGTAATATTGCTTCATTTTCAAATATTAAGTGATTAATAATTTAATTTTATTGAGGTCAGAGAGCTATGTTCCCTTGACTTCAGTCTTTCAAATTTAATGATATTTATTTTATGGCCAACATATATCTATATTGGTGAAAATCTCATGTGTGTATGTTCTATGGTGGTGGGATATAATTTTGTGGTATTGTTGAGTGATTTATGATGTTTTTCTATGTCCTTACTGATTTTGGACTTACCTGCTGTGTCAGTTACTTATTAGAGGACTAGTAAAATATTGGTAATGATTTTACTTTAATTGATTTCTTTTATATACTCTCTCAGTCTCTTAGTACTTTCAGGGTTCTTGTGTTGAACTTGTTGTTACGAGGTGGAAAGAGATTTGTGATCACTGTCCTTTCCCGGTGCGCTGACTCTTTGTCTGTAGGAAGAGTTCATTTCCGTCTCTAGTAACACACTTAGTCTCCAAGTCTATTTCGTCAGCCTCAAATGCAGACGTTACTCTCATTGGATGTCTTCTTCCATCCTTCTTCCAGTGCGTCTGCTTCCTTTATACTTAAAGCGTGTTGTGTCTAATTAGATGGGTGAGATCTTTCTAGAGTCTTTGGTCTGACGACGAGCCCTTATTGTATTTATACCTGATGTGACTGACTATGTGTGATTGAATTTAGGTTGATGATTTCCTGTTGTACTAATGTTCTACTTCTCCTCTCTTGAGTTTTTGGGACTACTCAAAGATTTGGTATTCTATTTTGACTCATCCATTGACTTTTTAGCTATGTTCCATAGAATTACAGTTATGTTTCACTGTGATGATTATTCTTTGACTTACAAAAATTCACACAGAGCTACTCTCATGTGACCTCCCAGAAGATATCTGAAACTGGGAATGGCCTGGCTCCATTCATATCTCACATTTAATATTTTATTCTGTTATTTCTAGTTCCTACAATCATAGAGTGCACATGTATTTATGAATGTGTTAAGATTTGTTATAATTTTTATTTCAAAACACTGTCTTCTAAATAAATATATAGAGACATAGCTATACTTCATGCACATGTACATATATACATAATCCCTATATTTACTTTATATTTATCCTTGTATGAGTACTTTACTGTAAGAGGCATTGTTTCCCATGCATGGCACTTTCCTTTGACTCTTCCTTTTAGCTTGAATATTTGCATTTAGCATTTCTTGTAATAGATATAGTTTGGCAGTGAACTCTTTGAATATTTTTGTCTATTTTGTTTTGCCTTATTTATTTAAAATTTTTTATTTCACTTTCAGTTTTGAAGCATTTCTTGTATATGTAGTTCTGATTTTATTTCCTTCTTTTTCTTTTAGCACTTTAAAATTGTCATCAGTTGTCCTGTTCTCCATTTTGATCAGTGAAAAGTTTTCTCAATTTTACATTGTTTTTCCATTGAAGAGAAAGGCATCAAATACTTTTTTCTGGCTACTTTCAAGATTTTCTTTGTAGCTTGTGATTGCAGCAGTTTGATTAAGATGTATCTACCTGCAATTCTCTTTGTGTTTATATTGCTAGACAGTTGATAAGTTTCTTTGACTTATAAATTGGTGATTCCTCAAACATCTGGGTAAATTTTGCACACTTCCTGTGGGGACCACCCCTCTTTTCTCATTTTTTTCAGCACATTGCAGAAACTTTGGCCATTATTTCCTTAATTCATTTTGTCTTGTTTCACCCCTTCCCCTCCCTGCTGTCTGGAACTCCAGCTGCACAGGGGAGACTCATTCACCCACAGATCCCTGAGGATCCATTCGGGACCCACCGATCTGTCATTTCTCTCTGTTCTTGTGGGTAGACAGCGCCAACTGGTTTATCTTCAAGGTCTTTGATTGCTCTGTCATAGTAAATCTTTAAGCACTGCCAGTGAATTTTTTTTTTTAATTATTGTGCTTTTGAGATGTAGGATTTCCATTTGGCTTTTTCCCAAACTTTGTATTTCTGTGCTGTGATGCCATATCTATTTATCCATTATGTACAGGACTTTAAAAACTTACACGTACTTACAAGAGCTATTTTGAAATATTTTTCTTCTTCTTGCAATCTCTGAATTACCTTCACCTTAGTTTGCAATGATTAAGATTTTTCACAAGCAAGTTATATTTTCCTTTATTTATACACATGTAATGACCTCATTTGCATATAGGACACTAAAATCATACTATATTAGTCAGCTTCTGTCATTGTAACCAAATATTCAACAAACATAGTTCGAAGGAGACAGGGTTAATTTTTCTCACGGTTTCAGAGGATTCGCTCCATGGCCAGCTGGCTCCAATGCAGGAACATCATGGCAGAAGGATGTGGAGGACAGCTGCTTAGATCATAAAGGCTGGGAGCCAGAGTCAGGAAACAGAGACAGAGAAGGGCCAGGACCAGATGCAGTAACCCAGGACACGCCTCCATGTCCTACCCAGACACACCCAAAGGTGATTATCTTATGCCCTGATCAGCTCCTGAGCCAATTGAGTGGACACTTAAGGTTAATACAGGTGGGAAGGCGATTGGGTACAGAGGGCAGATGGCAAGAGGAAATGAAGGGGAAGTAAGAAAAGATCGAGATTTGCTATGTGTATATAGCAGCTTCTCATAGTGAGTGTATTTATTATGCATTGCAAACATATGTAATAATAATCAAGAGGGCAAAAGATTTTAATCAACAAATATTTATTGGAACATATAAATATGAATCAAATATATTCATAAATGCATGCGTTCATGCTCCATTCAGTTGACTACTATAATAATGTCATCAAAGAATGTGGTCTTTATTACTTTATGAAGAACAAAAGAAAGTTTCCTAACAAAATAATAAGAGATGCACAGTTGCTAATGCACTGTGTATCATCCTCTTTAAAATAGTTACTCAGAGTATGAGATATGCACAAAAAGATTCTTGTGTTCCTAGCATCTGCTGGTGTTTATTTACATTTGGAGGAGTAAAGCTGAAGTTTGTTCCTTCTTGGTTCAAAACTATCAATATTTTAAATACCTTTGGATATTAAAGAGGCTAGAGAAAGGAATTCTGATTTCATTGTTCATCAGTGGAGCAATGAAAAAATTCTAGCAGATGATGAACTAACAAATTCTTGTCCCTTCCTGAGTTATTAGAAATGGAACAAACTTTTAGTCTCTGTTTCTTTGTTGGAGTCCTGGTCTCTCCTGAAAGTCATGGCTTAGTAGTTGGCCAAGAATACAGGCAAGTTTGCCACTTATTCTCAAGATCTCCCCTTCCTTTTCCCTTTTCTTTCAAGATCTGCCGCAAACAGTCTGACTGCTCGAAAAACTCAAAACTATGCTCTCTGACGCCTCAAACATGTAATTTCGTCTTCCCACAATACCTGATTTGTTTTAGGCAAATATCCACAGCACGTGAAAATTCACCTGTTCGTTGTTTGCTTCTTTGTTTTGTTTTGTGATTTTGTCTTAGATTTTTTGCAGCTCATCTGTCAAATGTAATCTCACTAGTTTCTCCTTTTTTGGGGTTTTCTTTCTAATATCTTTAGGTAGTGGTTTGTTTACTATTTTGTTTAGGTTTAATACTTATTACCTACAGGAGGGTTGCTGTGCCCAGCCTAATCCACACAAGGCAAAACCTGAACTTGCTTATTTTTAATCTAAAGCTAACAATTTGGAAATTGTGAAAGTCATAAGTGTTTGACTTGTGTCTAACAAAACATGAACAACACAAGGAGACTCGGAGGGACTTGATTCTCTCACATTCATCACTTTTCTCAAATCATGAACACAGGAAATGTGCTGGTTGTTCTGTATACTTTTCCCCAGACATTTTTCTAAAGAATTAGGACAAATCTAGTAAGAATGAAATTTGTTTGAAAAAAAGACATGAGATCCTGTTAAACATCCATTATTTCCACCTCCTCTTTCCCTGGAGTAGGGAGGTCAGAGAATTGAGGTTTTATGAACTTGAGTCTACTATTTTACTCCACAGGCATGACCTGTATCACCATGTTAAGTCTCCAGCACGGGAAAAACTGACGTAGAAAGGACTGGGATCAGCTGTTTTCTCTTCTCACTGAGGAACTGAAAAGAAGAAGTAGATAAACTGCCACACTGGGGATTAAGATCAGATATTTGAGAAAATATTTTCAGCCATGATAGTGAATAAACTCCTCAATGGGCCGCCAAAGGCAGAGACTGAGGGATGTTTATCTGGTGTGTGTGTGCGTGCGTGTGTGTACATGTGACTGACTCTCTCTGGAGGGGACATCTGTGTTTAAAAATGATAGCATATGTTTTCATCTTTTTTTGAGTTTTTAATCAAGGCACTGTCACAAAAGCTGGTTTCCCATATTTAAAAGATGCTATTTCAAAATGGGTCTTATTCTCCAACATGTGTTGGGAGCACCCAGCAGAGTAGGGTAAGGGGACATTTCAGGTGCTCAGGAGTTGGGACCCCTGAAGAATGGTAAAGCTCTTTCAGACGCTTCTTTCACTAGCAAACCATAGTCATGGAAGGCGGGGAGCCTGCAGTCACCGAGGCCTGTGCCCTGCCAAGGACAGGCAGGCCCCGGGGAGCTGGTTTCCAGGCCCCCCACTTCCCTGCTGAGAGGCGGGACCGCCGGAGGGCGCCACTGCTGCTGCTCCCCGAGCCCCACTGCGGGCGGGCGGGTCCACGGTACCGTGATCCTGGGGTGCCGCTCCTGGGAGAAGGGAGCGCTAAGTACTGCTCAGGGGGCTGCCAAGATCACCGTGCAGATCTGTGGACTCTCTCAGGGCTTTTAGTCCTGTTACTGCACAGCCAAGGTCAAATCTCCCACAGAAATAAGGTCTGGGTCTGTGAGCAGGACCACTTTTAACCCCTGTCCTAGAGGCTGTTCAAGGTTCAGCTTATTCCTCCACGCAAGTGTGTGAGCGCTAATTAAAGGAGAAGCGCTGAAAAGCAGGACAGCCCTGCTGGGTCCCTGTGTGCACAGGCGCCTCTGGATCGCAGTAATGTCAATCACCTGTGCGGCCCTCGCTCCAGAGACAGCCACAGGGGTGAGGGCGGCTCACCTCCGTCCCCGACTCCCCTCACAGGGCCCCTCTCCAAGGGCAGTCCCTTCTGAGGTACTGGAGTTAGGGCCTAACTAAGCACAGGGATCCCGGGGTCCAGGGGCAAAATTCAGCCCACCGTGACCACCACATCTACCGCTAGTCATTTTGCATAAACACAAGCAAAACTGAAGCTCTGTCAGAGAAAAAGCGCTCACCCCGCTGACGCCATGCAGAAAGCACACAGTGAAGTGTGCACTAACCTACTCGGCCCCATTAAATCCGAAGCTTCTCCTCCTGTTCTTACTAAACAGGACCCTGAGAAGCAGGATTGCAACACCCTAGTGAGACCGCGGGGACTCACTGCTGGCTGTCAACAGACTCACAAGTACGACTTTAAAAAATGAAGCAGAAATAGGCGGAAAGAAAAGACAATGCTACGTAAAATAATTAGCAGACCGAAGTCTTCACGTTCTAGCCTCCTAAACTACCCCCTAAGGCCCGTACAGCATTCAGTCAGGTAGCAGATGAAAGGCGCTTGGGCAATTAGCTGGTGTAAATTAGCCCTTCACTGGACGGCACCTCTCACAGCTGCGGGTGTTACTGAAGATGCCCATTGTTCATCTGGTCGTGGGCACCGGGGCTACATTACCTCAGCTGCTGTCTTTCATCACCTGGATTCCCTGGCGCGTCCCCCATTCAGGAATTCAAGGCCCCTGGGAAGCCACCACTTCTCCTGAGGCGAGTGTCCCAGGTAAGCATGGTGAGTTGGGTCCAGCCTACTCTTCTGCCTGGAGAACTTCCTGGGAGATGCTCTGTGATTGAAATGGAGAGGAACAGTTCTCTTCAGCAGGAGCTACTGACCAGGCTGTCAGACACACACTAGACACAAAGAACTTGAATTACACAATTGTTTGGCGGAGGCTCCTGCGGCCTGTACTATCATTAGTCTGAAGGAAGCAGTTCTTATATTAATCAGCTCCCCTAAGGATGCTGACAAGGATAATAATTCTTTCTCAATGTGCTGATATAACTCTCAATTGTTTCATATTAAAATAAGAGAGGAAAAAGGCTTTGGGAAAGAATACACATTTTTAATGGAGGCTATAATTCTGTGTGAAGGGTTATCTGAGTGGTTTGCACAAGAAATGAAATTACAGCCCTCATTCTACTGATATAGCCATTGGAGGAAGGAAGCCCAAGTCCCATCAGCCTTTGCAATAATGGTTTGCAAGGACGCAGTGGACCCGGTGCAACTTCTGTCCATGGCCCACGTGCTTCTGCCACACTTGGAAAAGAGTAAACCAGTGCTATTAACACTGCTTAATCGGACCATGTAGCCTTATAAAAATTGGCACTACAGCCACTGGATCTTGCAGGTTGTAACATTTTTAAAATGAATTACAAGCCAAAAACATGAAAAGAGTAAACGTAACCTCACGGATAACCTTCGCTGTGCGGGTGCTGATAGTGCACTTAGCACTGTTCACTTTGTAGCATCCTAACCCAATGAGATGCGTGAAACTCTGCCTCGGCTTTGTCAAAAGCCTTGCAAAGGCCTGCCCTGCCTGGGTAATTTCTGGTTCCTCGATCTCCCAAACACATTGCCAGAGGCTTAAGCAGGACTGCAGCTAGTCCTGGGGTGAGTCCTCCAGGAAGCACATGTATGCATCTCTGTTTAATCATACTTTCTTTTGAGCACCTAGCCACTGCTCAAATTCATAGGGGAAGTGTAAATTCCCCAAGCAATCTTGAAGCAGATTTGGACTCAGAAGACAGCCAATGAATGCATCTCTACTTTGCAGAAAGCCTGAGAACAAACAAATAGCCCCCAAGGCCCAGGTAAGTGTTGCTGTAATTCTTTCCAGATCCAGGAGCAGCAACAGCAGCAGCAACAAAAATACATAAATAAATAAGTAAATAATGCTGGAAATCATCTTCATTGTGATAGTGTTTAGGGCCACTGATTTTTATCACACAGGTAAAAGTCATTTGTCATCCATGTGTAAAAGCATAGCCTCTTCAAGCTACAAAGAGACAAAGAGAAAATCTAACCCAATTCTCTCATTTTACAGACCTGCAGACCGAGGTCTTAGAGGTGTGGGTCCTTATCCCAGGCCATACGGTAATTAATAGCTTGGCAGCATTGATCCAAACAGTTGATTCTTCTGAACAGCATCGGCGTTTCCTACTCCTTGTTAGCTACGTTTGAGACAGTACGGTGGTGTGTCTCAGCCCAGCTCCCACACGAAACAGATCTAAAGTGAAGATGAAAACCCGGGGATTTGGGCCTAGAATTTGAAGCTCTCTGAAGCAAGCAGCAGTTTCAAGGACCCTGTTGATCAGTGTCCCCAAGCTTTCTCCTAGGGTCGGGAAGGGTGGGAGCAGGAAAAAGATGCCCCTGACGGTTTCCTGTTCCTTGAATGGAGGGCCACGCCCTCCCTGCTCTCTGAATCCACCGATTGGGCAGCCTGTCCCAGGCACCTGCCATCCAGGTCACTGCTTGTTCCTAACTCGTTTGGGTGAGGCAGCAAGAGAAGCAGCTGGACAGAGGAGAACATGTTGATATGGCTGTTAAAATTTAATACGCAACTATGACGTCTGGAGTCTCAGCCATGAAATATGCAGGCAGAAGGACATATACGCATCTATAGATTGCAAAGGCCAGAATCTTGACCAGGCGCAGGGTCGCACGTTCCCTGGGACAATACGGTTTCTGGAGTCCTGTTGGGAATGACCGGCAGGGTATTCTGCAGAGTTAGAGGATGACGTGGGCACCTTGTAGCAAAGCAACACACTGCAGGATAACAGAGGTCTCCACGCCTTCCGCACCATCCTTAACTGAATTAGAAATTTCATCCGAGGGGGAGGACTAGCGTCAGCCTCCTGTTTGCTCTCACGTCAGCATGGAAGCTGCCATGTGAGGTGTGACTGCAGCACCACATCACCCTTGTCAGCTGTCCCCTGAGCGCAGGCCGCCTGATCCGAGGGAGATGCTGATGCACACCGAGAGGGAGCAGCTGGCAGGCCGCGGGATCCTTGAGGAAGAGGTGAGGAGTGATGGCTGCTGGTCCGTCGCATCCCTTCGGGGGCTGTGATGAGTCTCCTCATTAATGAATCATGCGCCCAGACTGCCGGGCTCTCTGCATAAATTGGCACTAATGGGACCATCTCGTGGCTGGAGGAAAAGCTCTGGGAGTCCTCCCATCTAATGTCAGTGTGATTCGATTTGGAAAGGGCTCAGGAGGATTTACATTTTCCTAGCCTTGGAGGGCAGCCTAGTGCAGCACATCTGCACTCCAAACCACAAACAGGCAGCTGAGTAGCTACAGACAAACAAGCCTGTGGAGGTCTTCAGGAGAGAGACGCAAGACCAACAAGTGCTTGAACAAACTCTCCCTCCCCGCCAGGCTCCACACCTAGAGAAGCACTAGAATCTGCTCCTGCCATGCTGTGCAGTCAAGGCCTGCAGTGGCGTGTGCGATTCGTTTTCTTCCTTTGGGATCATGCAGCTGGGACTCAGTGCAAGTTGGCCCGAAGGATGATTTTGTCTAATAAATTTCGTTTTAAAAAAAAAAAAAGTGAGTCCTCCCATGAAAATGTACCATCATTCTGACAAAACAAGTTGATGCAAAAATCTAATCAGAGCTGTGTGGAAAGTCCTCCTCCTTATGAAAAAGCGATGTGTAATGTCCCATGTTTAGCCCCAAAGGAAGAGTCCTAGGGGTGGTTTAGTCCCAGTTTTTCATTTTATGGATGTCACGTGCGTAGCCCATGGCTGCACCGCTAGAAGGGGCCGGAGCCTGAACCAAAACCAGCACTGGTGACAGAGGTTCAGTTCACGGTCAGGGCCACCAAGCTGAATGCCACCAGCACACACCAGCGCTGGGCTCCCAGAGGTGCCTGCAAGTCGATACCCTGCTCTTCAGTGACCACATCGTGTTTTCCCTGCTCACCCCTCACACCCTGTAGGCAGTTGTGATCAAACATTTTGATCCTCCCTCCCTTTTCACCTGTGCAAGGTGAATAATAGAAATCTAAACTAGCCTTTCAAAGGTGGTTGGTAACCCTGATGACAATGATAATGGTGCTGCTTTCAGGCTGGGAAATTGTGCTAGCTGGTGTCCAAGCTTCCTCCCGTCCCAGGATCTAGTTTATCAGCCAGGATTGAGTTTGATTAGCATGGTACCTCGTTCTCTTGCTTATTTAATTACCCTGCCATCCTATGCCCCCATGCCTTCTTTTAAAGGGCCAGACTAACAGCTCCCCATAAGATTAAAACAATGTTTGAAGCCCACTTTCCTGTTCCAAAATCCCCCTGGTTTCCAACCCCTGTCATATATAACATATCTCTCTCTCACACAGACACACTTTTGATTATATGTAATAGTCTGTTGACATATCAGATGCAATCACTTGCCATAACTCCTTAAACTAAGTCTGGTAGGTCTCATAAAAATTGAATGTTGCCTTTAGTCAAACCATGTCTAAAACTGAGTCTGCTGAGAAAGGTCTCATGCTTTCCTCCAGGAGCATCTCCTAACTGTGACAGCAGCACTCATGGAATTCTAGGCAATCATCAGACACGTGGTCATCTTTGAGGAAAAGTGGTCAGGAGAGGTCTTTATGCTGAGGTATCCCAGCTTTCTACAAGGGACAGGTCACAGTTGATTAGATCAAGGGTTTTCAGCTAAAGAAACATATTGATAGGCTTCACATTAGGCTTAGCAACAGTCCACAAGAAGGACAGCGAGGTTTCTCTACACTGAGAGTGAATGACAACATCTTCCATCTAGGAGAGAGTTAGATGTAAGATTTAAAGGGAGTGGAGAGAGTAGAGTAAAAGCAGTGGTGAAGTCACATACATAACTCTTGGTCTCTTAGTTAGATTGATAAAATATGGCATCGTAGACTTAGGGCTTACAAAATATAGGTTCAAGTATTTTATCCATAAAATAAGTTTAGTCTCAACTTCCTTGATTTAAAAATGAAAATAGCTCTGGCAGAATTCCAGTGCACAGAAAGAGACTTTGAGCCTGCTCGCAGGTGGTAAGACCACGTGCTGCATCTCTGACCACCCCGGGCCGCACAGGGGGACAGGGGCTCAACTAGACCATGCCCAGCAACTGCCAAGCAGCCAATAGGACCCAGATTCCAGCTTTGGGCCCTCATTGTGTGCTCAGGCGGAATCCCAGCCCATGGAAAGGAACTTTGAGCCTGATCACAGGCAGTAAGACCACATGCAGCATCCAAGACCACCCCAGGCTGCACCACAGGGAAAGGGGCTCAATTGGGCCATGCCTAGGGACTTCCAAGCAGCCAGCAGGACCCAGATTCCAGCCTCAGGCACTAACCATGCACTCTGGTGGAATCCCAGTGCATGGAAAAAACTTGGAATTTAGCTTCCAGGTGGTGAGTCTTGGACTCAGCAGATTAACTGTGCCAGTGTGGTGAGTATGCCCCTAAAATAGAGGTGTACAGTGGGTAAATGGGGCCAGTAGTAAAGCCCCCAACAACTAACTGTAAGACCTTGGTGAGTCTGCAAAGAGTGTGGGTGAACTTCTCCTACACACAGAAAACATCAGGCAGAATGAAAATGGCAAAACAAAAAAGCAAAATGCAGTCTCAAACATCTAGTCCACCAGAAGAAAGTGCAGGAGATATTGAAATAACGGACCCCAAAAATAATACACCAGGAACCACTCAAAAGATAGCAAGTGAAATAAAAAAAACTCCATGAGGCTATAGAGGAAATCAAATTAGAAGTACTCTCCCACATAAAGACAGAAATAACAACCTTAGTAAAGGAGTTCCTCAGCATAGCTAAAGAAGAAATCAAGAAAAAAGTACAGGAGAATGGGAAACTGATTGAAACCATGAATGAACAATATAGAAAACATGCAGAATTCATGAAAAACTGAAACAAACTGAAAGAGACATCCAAGAAACAAAAAATTCTATTCAAAGCTTGCAAAACCACTGAAATGAAGCTGAGGATAGGATTTCGGACCTCAAGGACAAGATCGCAATTAGTGATCGTGAAAGGATAGAACTTTTAAAAATAACAAAGCAGCATGAAGTGACAATACAACAGCTTCAAGATGATGCTAATAAAAACAATATAAGATTAATAGGCATCAGTGAACAGGTAGGAGTCAGTGCAAATAACGTAGCCAAAATATTCACGGAAGTAATAGAAGAAAATTTCCCAAATATGGGCAAAGAATCTGATATGCAGATAAGTGAGGCATATAGAATGCCAAACAGTCACAATCAACATAAATCCACACCTAGACACATAATAATTAAGATCTCAGACATGCAACATAAAAACAGAATACTAAAAGCTGTTAGAGAAAAGACACAACTCACCTACCAAGGAAAGCCCATTAGAATCACGGCAGACTTTTCAGCACAAACCTTCAAGTAAAGAAGAGCTAGGAGTGAGGTATTTCAAGCCCTGAAAGGAAACAACTTTCAACCCAGACTGTTGTACCCAGGAAAACTTTCATTCAAATTTAATGGAGAAACAAGATACTTTCATGATAAAGAACAACTGAAGAAATTCATGTCCACCAAACCAACCCTAGAAAGTACTGAAAGACATACTACACAGAGATAAAAATGACTACAATCCCCAAAACAACAGCAGAAAGAAAACACCAGGTAGGATAAGCAATTAAATAAGGGGAAAAGCAGAAAGCAAACAACTGGAACATAAGATGGCAAAGTCAAGCCAGTATATATCAGTGATATCTATCAATTCACCTATAAAAAGAAATAGACTGACAGAATGGATCAAGAAACATGATCCCACAATATGGTGTATAAAAGAAACACATCTCACCCAAAAGGAAACTCATAGATTAAAAGTCAAAGGATGGAAAACAGTTATTCCATGCAACAGGAACACAGAAAAAAGTAGGAGTAACTATTCTAATTTCAGACAACATGAATTTCAAACCTAAAATGATTAAAAGAGATAAATAAGGTCAGTATATACTCGTTAGTGGAAAAATTCAAGAGGAAATACTAACAATTATAAATATATATGCACCAAATACAGAAGCACCCAACTATGTAAGACACACACTAATGAACATGAAAAACCAAATACACAAGAACACAGTTATAACAGGGGATCTTAACAGCCCATTGTCACAAAGAGATAGATCAACTAGACAAAAAGGTAGCAGAGAAATAACAGAACTGAATCATACCTGTGAGCAATAGGACTTAGTAGATGTTTACAGAGTATTCCACCCAAGCACATCAGAATACACATTCTTCCCAGCAGCATATGGGACATTCTCCAAAATAGACCATATATTATCCCATAAAACACTCTTAAGTAAATGCAAAGGTGTTGAAATCATCCCATGCATAATATCTGACCATAGCACACTGAAATTGGAAATTAATGGCAAAAGAAATTGCAAAACCTGCACAAATACATGGAAATTAAATAACAACCTTTTGAACAACCAGTGGGCTACAGATGAAATTAAGGAAGAAATAAAGCAATACCTACAATTCAGTGAAAACACAGAAACAATATACTGTAATCTATGGGATGCAATGAAAGTGGTCTTAAGAGGGAAATATATAGCAATAAATTGTCATATCAAGAACACAGAATGAGCACAAATAAACAACCTAATGCTCCCTCTCAAGCTCCTAGAAAAAGACGAGCAAGCTAAACCCAAAGATCATAGAATAGAGGAAATTGTAAAGATTAGAGCAGAATCAATGCAATTGAAACTAAAAAAAAGTACAAAGGGTTAATGAATCAAAAAGCTGATTTTTTTGAAAGAATAAACAAAATTGACAAGCCCCTAGCAAACTTTATCAAGAGAAAGAAAGAAAAAACCCAAATCCATGCAATAAGAACTGAAAAGGGGGAAATTACTACAGATCCCATGGAAATTCAAAAGATCATGAATACCTACTTTGAAAATCTCTACTCACATAGAATGGGAAACAGAGGAAATAGACAGATTTCTAGCAACATATGAACTACCAAAGCTCAACCAAGAAGATATAGCAATTTTGAACAACCCAATATCAGCTATTGAAACTGAAAACGTAATTAAAAACTTACCAACAAAGAAAAGCCCAGGTCCTGATAGATTCACAGCTGAATTCTACAAGAAATTGAGAAAAGATCTGATGCCAATGCTCATTAAACTCTTCAGTGAAATTGAGAAGAAAGCAATCCTCCCTAAATCGTTCCTGGAGGCAAGTATTACTCTGATGGCAGAACCAGAGAAAGATCCAATCAAAAGGAGAACTATAGGCCAGTCTCACTAATGAACATTGATGCAAAGATTCTCAATAAAATACTGGCAAATAGAATGCAGCAAATCATCAAGAAGATTATACATCAAGACCAAGTGGGGTTCATTCCAGGAATGCAAGGATGGTTTAACATAACACAAATCAATAAATGTAATACACCACATCAACAGAAGCAAAAACAAAAACCACATGGTCATCTCAATAGATGCAGAAAAAGCTTTTGACAAAGTCCAACACATGTTCATGATAAAAACCCTTCAATAACTTGGAATACATGGTGTCTACCTCAACCTTATAAAGGCCATCTATGACAAACCAACAGCCAACATTATACTAAATGGACAAAAACTGAAAGCGTTCACTTTAAAATCAGGAACAAGACAAGCATGTCCACTATCACCACTCCTTTTCAATATAGTTCTGGATACACTAGCCAGGGCAATCAGACAAGAGAGAGAAATAAAAGGAATAAAGATAGGAAAGGAAGAAGTTAAATTATCAGTATTTGCAGATGACATTATAATCTATATAGAAGGCCAAAAAAACTCCATTAAAAGACTACTAGAGGTAATAAGTTCAGCAGTGTAGCTGGATACAAAGTCAATGCTCAAAAATCAATAGCACTCCTGTACACAAAAAACTCACCAAGAGAGAAATTATGGAAATATTGCCCTTTAAAATAACATTTTAAAAAATGAAATACTTAGCAATTAACTAAAATTGTAAAGTAACTAAAAATGTAAAAGACCTATATGCTGAATATTATACTACACCGAAAAAGGAGATTGAAGAAGATATTAGAAAATGGAAGGATATTCCTTGCTCTTTTCTAAGAAGAACCAATATTATAAAAATGGCCATACTCCCAAAACTGTTACACAGATTTAACATCATCCCAATGTTATACAGATTTAACATAATCCCAATCAAATAGAAAACACTCCTAAAATTTGTTTGGAAACAGAAGAAACCTAGAATAGCAAAGGCAATTCTGGGCAACAAAGGCAAGGCAGGAAGCATCTCACTTCCTGACTTGAGTCTATACTACAAAGCCACAATGATAAAATCAGTATAGTACTGACAAAGAAACACACCTGAGGATCAATGGAACAGATTAGAAGATGCAAACACAACTGCAAAGACCCTCAGCCACCTGATATTTGACAAAGGGGCTAAATATGTCCACTGGAAGAAGGACAGCCTCTTTAATAAATGATGTGGGAAAAATTGGCTCTCTACATGCTGAAGACTGAAACTACATCCATGCATATCACCATGCACAACGCTAAAGTCTAACTATTAAAACAGAAACACTAAAACGACTGGAAGACAAGGAAGGTAGAAGTCTTGGAGACATAGGGGTAGGCAGAGAGTTTATTTACGCAAACTGCACAGAAACATTTCAAAGAGTCAACAACTGGGATCACATTGAAAAGGTTCTACACTTCAAAGGAAATCACCAACAGAGTGAAAAGAAAACCCACAGAGTGGGAAAGAATTTTAGCCAGCAACCCCTCAAAGGACTTATGTCTAGAACATATAAAGAACTGTAAAACATCAAGCTCCCCAAATTCAAAGACCCTCTCCAAAAATGAGTATCTGAGATGAACACACAGTTCTCAGAGAAAGATATACAGATGGCAAATAAATACATGAAGAAATGTTCACTATCACTGGTCATTTGAGAAATGCAAATTAAAACAACATTGAGATTTCACCTCACTCTGGAAAGAATACCTGCCATCAAGAAATCAACTGATAACAAATGTTGGTGAGGCTGAGGGGAAAAAGGAACACTGCTCCACTGCTGGTGGGAATATAGACTGGTGCAACCACTATGGAAACCCATATGGAGAATTCTCAGAAGACTAGGATTGGAAGCTCCATTCAATCCAGCTATTCCTCTCCTGTGCATTTTCCCAGAAAAACTAAGTTCATATCACAGTGATATACGTGCACCCATGTTCATAGCAGCACAATTTGTAATAGCTAAATCTTAGAAACAACCAAGATGCCCATCAACTGCAGACTAGATGAAAAAGTTGTGGCATTTTTACACAATGGAATATTACTCAGCTATAAAAAAGGATGATCTTGACCCTTCATAGGTAAATGGAGACTACTTGAGACTATATTCATTAGTGAAATAAATAAGAATCATATTTATAAATATCACATTGTGTCTGTAGTGTAAAAAGTGATAAGGACTACAAGAAAAATAAAACCCAAAATGTGTAATTGCTATTGTAAAAGAGAAAGGAAAAGAAAGAGCTCTAAGGGATATAACTGCATGTACATTTGAGTGTTGCTGAATCTTTGTTGGATCTTTGAGAACTGTTTGCAGTGTTACTGTTTGAATGTCTACTATGTATCCATTAATTTTGTAACTTGAACAACTACATCCAAGATGACAATATGTAATTTATCAACTAGTGATTTCTTATTTTTTTTCTCTTTTTTCTTTGTTCTTTTAGAATTCTGTATTGTTGCTACCCTTTTTCTTTTGCTTTTTTTCTGTTTAAATAAAACTTTTTTAAAATGCATAATTGCTACTGTAAAAAAGAGAGGAAATAGGAAGTGCTATAAAAGATATAACTGCATGAATATTTAAGTGTATAGGATTGATAACTATACTTCTAAGTTCTTGTTGGATGGTTGAACAGATCTGTTGCAGTCTCACTGCTTGAATGTCTACTTTGTATGCTCTAATTTTGTAACTTGAACAACTATTTCTAAAAGGACAATATATAACTTATCAACTAGTGATCTCTTACTGCTTACCCTTTTTTAAAAAGTTTTGTAATATTTCTGCCTTTTTTCTGTTTTTTTCTCTTTAAATAAAAATTTTTTCAAAAATGAAAATAATAGCATCTCATTCCTAGGATCATAAAAAACATTAAACGAGAAAATATTTTAGACAGTACATAGTGTTTATCACAAAAACAAACAATCAACAAATGGTAGCAAATAAAGAACAACTCTTGGTTTTTGTGGAAATGATGAAATAGGAAAAATTTCTTGTGCAGACACAAGGCAGGGAGCCATCCATGACAAACCTCCCCTCAGTACTATGCGACTTCCAGAAATAGATTTCCTTCAAACATCTGAGTACACCTGGATTGCCAACCTTTGTCTGTGCATATACTCAAGAAGTGTTCAGTGGGTATCTGCCATATGCCAGGCTGGGACAGGAAATAAGTCAGAAAGAGCTCCTGACACCAGGTGTGCCTCGTGTGAGTTTAGGACAAACAGGAGAATGAACGATCTGTCGGGGTAGTGAGTGCTGTCCCAGAGTGCTATGGTGGCTCGCATGATTACCCGAACCTTTGAAGCTTGGGTGGGTCACATTGTGTAGTATCCACTCCAGGAATTCAACCAGAAGGGCATGTAATAGCCTGGAAATGCCAAACAGAAGTAGGTGAGGGAAGCTGCCATGCCCATGGCCGATGAAAAGAGAGAAAGCACATCTAGCTAACAGCATTGGAAAGTGACACCTCACATCAAGCCTAGGAAACTGCCCTCCAGAGCCATCTGGCATAGACAAGGTGAGTTAATAGCAAAAGAGCGCCTTGTACCTTTCAGCTCTCGGCAGGTGTTTCCCGCGACTTTCCCTTTTGTTGAGACTGAAATGAGAAGGTTAGCGCCATTCGTCCACATCTTTCCTCCTCTCGAAGTGAGCCACATGCGAAATAAAAGCTTTAAAATATGTAATGCTTCCATTTTCACCTACTTTCATAAATAAGCCTGTAAATTATGTCCAACCACTATGTGATATTGTTCATCACCTGCTCATGGCATTTCAGGGTGTACATGGGCTACAGTTGTTTAGCCAAGAAAGGAAAGAACCAGGTCTGGTGTGTGTGACAGCTTAGTATTTGGGCAGGGAGCCAGTGCTAATCACCCCCCTTTAGGAAGGAAGAGGGAAAAGAAGCTTGCAATGGTAAAGCTTCACGTGTACAAAGCTTCCAGGGAAACAGCTATTTCTCCATCTCTGTATTTATATTTAACCGTATCTACATTCTATTTCCATATCAAATTTTAAAACCAGCATGCCCCAACTTTTATAAGCAAGGAATACATTTAGAGTAGCTATTCAGAAAGCTGCTTAAGTGCAGTGGTACTTTATAAAGATGTACCTTTCAGTGTTACCTACTGACCTGTTTTCCTCTGTCAGGGTTTTGTTATTAGTCAGTACCATGCTATCAGGCCATGCTCGCTGGAGGGGTACAAAACGGCCAAGGTGGAAGCCCTGCGCTGGAGATGCTCATACCCTGGATGGGAGACAGACTCTCGGAATAAAGCAGTGAGCCACAAAAGCTGTTTGTGACTACACCCCCTGTCCCCATGTTGGTTTGCACCTCGGGTTCCCAAAGCTGTAAGTTCCTGGAGGTGATACGCTTAGCTTGGAAGCCTCGGATTCCTCTAGAGGCCAAAAACAAAAACACTGAACTGGTTCTTGAGGAGGGAGATTTTGTTGGCAAACAAGAGGAGAAGGAAAAGAAAAAGTAAAACAGAGAGACTTGATAAGAAAAAGGGTTGAAGTGGACATTAATAAAGTGTTTTACAATATCAATAGAAATGTAGATGCAGCAGGGGAGAAGGCGCCTGCAGAAAGCGGGGGTGTGCTTTAGGGGGGACGATCCACCAGAGTGTTCCTGTGTGTGGCCGGAGCAGGGCCTGTATCCTCTGTTCACTTAGGCTCCCAGGCGCAAGCTGCCTCCCCAGCCGAGTCCTCGCTCCATCCGCTCAGGACAGCAGAGGCCTAGAGTGTGGCCCCGCACAGAGGGGGCCTCTCATGGACCCCAGGCCCGTCGCTTTCTGGGGGGCCCAGGCCCTGTAACCTCACGCAGAGGCAGATGCCCTCTTTTCCACCGCACACCCTGCTTCTGCCTCCTGGCTGTTCCTCCTCATGGTCGTTGCTTGTAACTCAACAAACATGTCGGTGAGTTTCTGCTCTGCCCAATGCCCTGGGGCACGCAGATCTGTGTGTAGACAGAAGTATATTTGCTTGTTTAAAAACTGCATCTGCTGAGTGTCCACACTGCTCTGTAAATCAGCCGTGTCCTTGGTCTGGAGCAAGAAGTCTAAGGGAGGTGAAACTCTGAGACAGGGCTCCCCACCTGGGGGGCGGGACGGGCCTCCAGCCATGCTGCCCCCGGGAATACTTTTGCAACCTAGGACTTTTGTTCCCTTCAAGAAACACTGGGTCCAGGGAGGAAGCAGACAAACCAATCGTGCAGAGTCAGTGCAGCCTGCTGTGTGTGGGGTATTGTGGCTCCTCACCCCCGGCCCTCGGGGTCATCTCACCTGAACCAGGAAGTGAGAGGTGGTGGACAGAGGGTCAGTTCATGCCTAGCTTGATGGAGAATGGGGATGAGCCCAGAGGAGTCCTCCAGCTGAGCTCTGTTGTCAGAAGTCTTAGACAATTTCACACAACCACTGAGCCATTGGGCACACCCTTGGGAGCCCTCACTGTGTGTCAGGAATCTTTCCACAGAGAGAGGGACCTGGAGCTCCGTGTAGGACATCAGGATGCCCCAGAGAAGCTTTCCGCCTAGCTGAGGTGACATCACGGTAAAGTGACAGCTTGTGATGGATGTGGAGGCACACATGACTCGCTTCAAATTTATTCTATAAATCACTCTCCTCTGATTTCCTTTCTGTCTATTCCAGTCCATTTATTTATTACTTATTTGTGGTAACTCTAAGAGGTCTGTTAAACTTGGCTCCTCTACTCTTAATTTTATTCCCAATCTTTGTAGTTTTTTGACAGCCAACATGGGACATATTTAAATTAATAATCAGAAATATGTCCTCCTAAATAAATCATGTAAATGCATTTTCCAAAGATCCTTGAATTCTTACACTTGCTGAGAAATCCAGAAGGACTTTTTAAGTTTAATTTTCATCTTCTAATTAAAAAACACTTTTGAATTCACAAGAAAACAAGAAGTTGGAAATAAATGGGAAAAAAAGAAAGTCAGTGGAGCATGTTCCCTCTCAGTCTATGTCCCTTCAGCTAAGAGCCACCATAAAATGCAGCATTACGAACAGAAACACGGAATTAGCACCAACCTTAATAGGAGAAAAAGCATCAGAAGCACACAAAGGGTTTATCTCTAGCATCTAATCCAGCATTTCTTCCAGGAGGCAGGGATTTGTAGTAAGCCAGGCTCCCTAACGGTGGTTCCCAGAGCAGCACTGGAGAGCTGGTGAAACAAACAACACAGCAGTAACATGACTGAGACGGTGAACAGGACGCAGGAGCCAACAGCAGTGAAGAGAAGGCGACAGTGAGGAATAAGTAACAGAAAGGCTGAGGAAGCAGTGTTTGGGATTGCAGGCGGCAAGGAGGAAATTAAACTCAGGAGAGAGAGGGCGAAAGAAGGAGACTTCACACAGTTTCCTCTCCTGCTTCTCTAGCTAAGAGGAGTAAGTGTCAGCTACAGGTCAGGAGGCTTCCTAGACCCCAGGTAGGGAGAGCTGTCTCGGGGTGTCAGCAGCCTTATCCTTCTTGTCCCCTCAAATTCACGGCTGATTTACAGACCTGTGCATTCAGCAGATGCATCTTTTAAAAATATATATATATATACTTCTGTATATACATAAATATGTGTGTATATAAATATATACACGTGTTTCAGTTATAAATGCTTCGCACCAACCCCCAGAAAGCAGTCTCCAATTTAATTAACAGACTTAAATTGCTGAGCGTCAGCAGAACCAGTTCATAATTGGCCACAGCTGATCTGCCCCATGGTGGGGGGGAGTTCGTGGAGTGCAGAGGAGGCAGAGTTCTTCCTTCTGCATTGAGCGGCTCTCCCTGGCACCTGGCACAGAGAGGAGTCCCCTTGTAAGCGGGCAGGTCTCCACACACAGGCTTCACCACAGAGATATCTCCAGAGAGCGGTGATAATTGACCAGCGGCCCCCAACCCCCTCTGAGGCTGCTGGAAGCAGCAGAGAGACAGCCTGGAGTCTGGGAGGGGCCGGGCTAAGCTGCTCTTTTGTGAAGCCCAGGCTGCTGGTAGCCAAGCTTGGCGCTGACTGTGCAGGGTGAAGGAAACTGAGGCATCCTTGATTTGTTGAAAGGGCAGGAGACGTTCCCAGGGGCTTCACGCAGCTTTGAGGCAGCCCCCACTGCAAAGGGATGGGAAAGGGGGCGGGGGAGGGAAATTTGTTGCTAGGTCTCCCAGTGACTTGCCAAAATTTTGCCTTTTCTTTGTGAACTGGGTAACCGCCCCAGCTGGGCTCCCCATTCCTCTAAACAGGAAAGAGCTGAATATGCCCAGTCCCTTTCAGCTTGCAAATGTCCCCTGGTGAGGGTAAACATGGCTCTGTTTGCTCCTCCTGGGGGACAAGTCAGGCATGAAGTCCCCTTTGTTCAGAAGGAGAACAACCCCCTCCTGCTCCAGTCAGAGGGGCTCCCATGGAATCCGGAATGTGAACATCATCCATCCCACCTGGGAGGGACAGAGCTCTCCAGCGCTGCTAGGGGACTCCCCGAGGTCTCTCTGAAGCCTTATGTGACACAGAGATGTATGGGCGGCTCCCCCGAGTCCCCTCTGGTAGGCGGAGCACTCCAGGAAGGGAGCCTTGCAAATAGGGCGAGCCAGGAGCTGGGCCAGGCCTGCCTGGAGCCTTGGCCTGTTTACAGAGGGCGCTGGGCTGAGGGGCTGCGTCTTAGCCGTCAGGGAGCGCGTCCATCCCCTTAGAGCTTCAGCGCCTGTGTTCCGAGTAGCTGCGTGCAAAGGCGGCGAGGTCACGGCGCTTCCCGGCTGGTTTCTTTATAGATAAGTGAGGGTGTAAGATGCCGCGTGTGTGCGTGTGTGCACGGGTGTGTCCTTGCACCAGGGGAATCCTATCATTATACTTGCTTCCAGGCGGGCTGATATAAGTAAGCCACCACCTGGAAACTGCGCGTCTTCAGGGAAGATAAACAGTGTTAGTCAGAGACCCATCCCAAGTGCGACTGAAAAGCAGAATGAATTTAAATTTTTAAAAAATTATGGTAAAAGGCGCATCGCCATGAATCTCCCTCAAACAACCTCCCCGTCGTTTGGACACAGTCACCCCACTGCTGTCCTCGGTCTCTGGACCGTCCTGGAGGCCTCCTCAGTGAGGGCCTTTGGCTGTGCTGCTCTGACTGCCTTCCTGTCCTGAATGGATTCACCACGTTTGTCTCTCATGGTTACTGCGGCTTTGGAGAAGAGGCAGCACTCACGGGGCGGCAGCGTTCCCGGTGGCTGTGATCACACTGTGCAGAGACCCGAAAGAGGCTTCCGCAACAGCCTCGCGAAGCAGCGGTGACACTGGCAGAAGTGCTGTCAGCGCCTGGGGGCGGGGCAGGCGGACTTTGAAGGTGTTCCACGGCAATGTCTTTCATGATAATTTGTTTAATTTATAAATTCCCTGTGTGTTGTAACCACCCCATGTGTAAGAGAAACAAGGAATTCTGAGAAATCACATTTAATCAAGCAAGATCAGGAAAGGCAAGATTTTTAACAAGTGACAGGCTCGGAACTAGCTTTCAGAAATGAATCTAATGGTGGGCTGTGTTGGAAAAACATTGGAGACTGAAGCCCACGAGACTCTGCGTCTTTGGCATCTAGTCAAAGTGCAAGGAAGCCTTTTATTAATGTCGTGGAAGAGGGGGAGTGTGAGAGAGAAAAGACAGGAGAGGCTCTGCAGACAGACTCTGCAGACTTGCCAGCGCCCCGGGTTGGCTGGGAGCAGGGAGAAGGGCAGGAGATGGTGCCAGGGTTTGGAGCCGGGAGACGGGGATAATAGTGTTGCTATGGAGAGACGAAGGAGTCTGGGGACTCGAGCTTAGTTTGGGTGCACTGAAATGAAGGTACTGGCTAGAAACAGAGCCGCTCAGCATGCAGCTGAGCTACAGGGAATAGGACAGGGCTAAGGAGGGAGTCGGGAGTTATTTATTTGGCAAGTGGGTTTGAAAATCTTCCTTACGCTGGGCAGTGTAGGAGCCACTGTGCCGGGAGACAAAGCTGAATGAGGGAAATGGCCCCTGAGGCCCGGGAGACTGTGGGCAGGTGAAAAGCAGGTGAGTCCAGAGGTTTCAGCAAGGCAGCAGAAGGCTGGTGAAAGGAGGGCAGCGCGGTGCTGTCACCTCTGAATCAGCTCTGAACACGGTGGCTGGGGTCCAGCAGCAGGTGACCTCTGAGTGCAGGGGATGGGGCCTGACCTCGGGAAGGACACTGCGCGCACTGTGAAAGCTCAGCTTAAAGGAAGGGCAAGGCCCAAGTGAGTGGACGGGAACAGTAACGAAGGTGGCTGGAGCCCAGCATCACAGTAGACACTATTGATCCCACTGCTGTAGAGGCTGAGGCAGAAGGAGCCAAGCTGGAGACCAGCCTAGGCAACTTGGGGATCTCGTGAGACTCTGAAAAAGGGCTGGTGATAGCTTAGCCTTGATTTCAATCTTCAGTATAAAAGGGACCAGGACTGGTAAGGAGCAAAGGGCTAGAGCAAGAGGGAGGTGGAGGAAACGCATGGAGATGTCAGTTCTAGAAACCTGACAAGGAAAACAAGGAGTAAGGCAAAGCAGGAATTAGCTGAGGGGAAAGATTCAAAATATAAAGGAAAATTCTAGAGGAGCAGGGAGCAGGCCAGTGGTCGGCGAGAATTTGGGTTTAAGGGGAACCATCTTCACTTCCCCCTCATTCCACTGCCTCAGCTGCAGAAAACAAAGGACAGTCAGGACCTTGGTGCAGTGATGCCTTAGGAGGTTTTTCCTGAATTGTGTTAGAGGAATATTCCTAAATATTCATGGTTTAAGAAGAAGAAGAGCAAGCAACACTGTCCCGTGGAATTGACCGGAAGTAGCAGAGAGTTAAGCCTAAAACATCCTTGCCAACACACCAGTCAGAAAGACACTGGCCAGCACTTCCAGGAGAATGCAAATGTCCCCGGAAGAGCTGAGATGCAGGGACTTTCGTTCATGCACTTGTTAGATAAATACCATTGGCTTTGATGAAAGACGTTCTACAGGTCATAGATATGGGAGAGGGAGTCACAGGGGAGTCAGCAGAGCCTGGAGGGAAGCTGGGGAGGGGAAAGAGGGCCAGGAATAGATCCCACCGTTCAGACCCGCCTCCCACCTGGGAACCGATCCTCCTCTGCCCCTCCAGCCCCTGCTTCAGGGATCAGTTGCTTCCCCACTTTCAGTGCTGTTTACCAATGAGCAATGGGGTCAAGTAGAAATAACCATTGTTCACAAAATGCTTTTACCAGCCCGGAACAGAAGCAGCTGTGCAGCAGGAACAAAACAGGACCTGGATTGAGACATTCAGTTACGCCCCTAACAGCATCTAGGGCAGGGACATCCTTTATGCCCATGGTGGCCCAGCAACCGGAAAGATGCTGGATCACAGCCTGGTTCACCACAGGGTAACCGCGGAGCTCCAGTGTGGAATCATGGGGAAGGAGATGAAGAACTTGGGCTCTGAAGAAGAAGAAGAAGGAGAAGAAGAAGAAGAAGAAGAAGAAGAAGAAGAAGAAGAAGAAGAAGAAGAAGAAGAAGAAGAAGAAGAAGAAGAAGAATGTCTCCGCCTTCCCTTTGAATATAAATAAATAGCTGATTAAGCCCGGGCTTGTTTTATTTCCGTGCCTGGCAGCAGGAACAGGAAGCCAGGTGACTCGGTTCTGAGAGCCCTGTACATCCTGACTGCTCTGTGAACACCAGGAAAGCAACCCGACATGTGACAATAAAAGGCCAGAACAAATCTGCCTTCTTTCTGGATGACCCTGTAAGCACTCAGCAGGGAAGAAGCATTTCTCCTACTATAGAGACAGAGAGTTGTTTGCTACCAACAGGGTGAAAAAAATCCAATTAAAAAGTGGGATTTGCGAGGCCACACTGGCCTGAACAACATAACAGAGTCGATACATCAGCACCGATGCCAGAGGCGGAGAGCCTGATGTTGGCGATTATAAACCAGTTTCCACTCTATTGGCTTTTTCATCAGAGGAAGTAATTTAGTGTCCTGAATTCAGCCATAAATATTGCTAAATAAACATTAGGAATGAGGCTTAAACTTCTCTTTTGCTCTAAATGCTTATACAAAAAGTTCTTAAATTTGATGAAGTGACCACTTGGGAAAAAATGAAAATCTGAGTCATATTGGTTGTATCATGCAGAGCAAAAATGATCATTCAGCCGAGTGATCTGCAGGTGACCAGAAGCTAGTCACTGGGCCCAGTGTCACCTTTTCCGATGACGTCCATGCTCACTTTTTCAGGAAAATGGAGTCCAACAGTGACGCATCCCCACTGGTCCTTTGTTCTTGTCCTGTGTGCCTGGCCTGGAGAGCCCTGCCCCAACTGCCAGCACCCAGCCTCCTATTTCAGGAGAGCTCGGAGGAGTATGCGGGATGTCGCTTTGCTGCAGGCACCTAGGACCATGGCGCCTTCCTAACACACCTCAGTTAGTGTTCGCGCCCTGCTACTCTCTGTGTGAGGCGCTTTCCCTGACACCACCCGTGTAATTCTCACTCTGGCTCTGCATAGCCCGAGTGCAGACGCTCACTCCCTTCTGTGGAGTTGTTACCCTGACGTGAATACAGCTGTGCACGCCGATGCATGGGCAGAGATGTTTACTGTAATGATGACTGAGGGAAGAAACAGTGGAAAATAAGTTTTCAACATGGGACTATTGAAATTATAGAGTTCTATGCACCAGGGCCAAAACTGAGGCCGCTCTATGTGTACTTTAACGGCACAGTTTCTGAGATAAATAGATGAAGAAACAGGATGCTGAACATTCCTGTAGACAGAGACGTGTCTGGGTGTGCAGAGAATGCTGCTGTAGAGACAAGAAGAAACGGAGAATTCTGCGGGAAGCTGTGCTCTAGGAGGGGCCAGCGCCCCAGCAGGAGACTATTTTGCACTCCTGTTAGCATGCTCACGTTATTTCTTTTTCAATTAGAAAAATAAATGCAAAACTATGCAGGATTTCAGGAAGAGGACAGAGTGTTTATGACAACCTCCCTGAAAATTTGCCCAGAAATCCAATGTTTCAAACACGCATAAGCCTTACTTACCTAACTGCAGAGGGAGGTGCTGTGCCCATTTTCAGGAAGAGCTGATCCTGCACTGGGGCGGTAACTGCACCATCTCGATGCCAACAGCTAACGAGGGACAGGCCGGGCTCTGAGGCTGAAGCAGTTTAATTTCTCTGCCTTTATTTTTGCCTCTCTATCACCTTCCTTTCAAAATCAATGTGGAATAATGAAAGTATTTACAAAAATGAAGTCAATTTGAGCAACAAAGGATCTCAATTTTAACTGTGCTCTGGATGATACAATCGGCTCTGAACAAAGATTTAATATAAATTTAAATCCAGCCACAGCACAAAGATTTTCTCTTTAGCTTCAGGTAAAATTGTAATTGATTTTAATAGAAATGTAAGTTGACCAGAAACTGCAGGGAATTAATGGAATGATAGGAGAAGGTGATTTCTTTCTATATGTTGAAATAAGAGGTTTATTTATTAGCTAAAGCAATCATTATCTGGAATACTTAAGCTATTAGTTTTGTTTTAAAACTGTTCAAAAAGTCAAGTCATAAAACCAAACAGACACAAAAAGTCTCAACCCGTGTGAGTGGAGATGGTTCACTCTGGCTTGACAAACCCAGTCACTACAATGTGTGAGTCAATTGTTAGAAACAGATGTTATTTTAATTATTTTAAATTAATGATATAAATCTATAAATAAACAAGTTATACGAAACACAAAGATGGTAGTTACTAAAACCTCAGCTCTTCCTAATTAACTTACTGTTACCTACATTTGAGGTTAAGTCTAACGAACGTTTAGGGGGAAAATATGGTATAACGTCAGAGGAATCACCATGAATCGCATCTTAGTTAGTGACATCACATTTGAAGTTTGAAGTTAGAACTTGATGAAAGTGTTTACACCAAGAAAGAGCAAATGGCAAGAAGCAGGGCTTTTCCCCCAGAAAGACACATCTTAAATAAGCATAAAGTGCACCACTGGGCATAACCATCATTACATGCTTTTAGAGAAAGAGAACCGGGTGACCCGTGATCCATCTGCAGAGACAGTGCTCCAAGGGATGCGGTAAGGTACGGCGATCTCACCTGCAAGGGCCCCAGGGGAGATTTCTAACGGTCCACTGGGTGAAGGCTTGGAAGCTTAAACTATCATTCAAAGGACAACAATAAACTTGTTGGGAAATCAATGAGCAGGAAATACATGAGGTAAGTGGTTGCGTTGATAAAGCCTGAGTTTCAGCATCACCCTTAGTTAAAGAAAAAATCTAAGTTGGGTCCCTGGAGAAGCTGGGTTTTTTCCCCGTGGCGTCTGTTTGCATCCGTTCCCTGCCAGTAACTCTGGTTCTAACCATCCAATGTTATAAATGTTAATATATACTTTAAACTGTCCTGGATTTTCACATCTACAAAAAAGAGTTTCCAGCTAAGGTGCTCAATTGCTGTCCAAGGACAGCGGGATGTGCTGAGAGGCGTAACCAGGGGGTTCTGGATTAAGCCGATGGTGTCTAACTCCCTAATCACACCATCATGATTAGATGTTGTTGCTGACTGGGGCCCACTGAGGGCCTCATTACGCAGAATTCTCACCCAGGTGTTTACAAAGACTGCGTAAAAGAAAGGTGGTTTTTCAACTGGATAAAGCACTGGTTCCTTATTACATGGCATGGTGCTTAACCACAGTCAAATCTGTATCCCACGTGCAAAACCTGCCCTCACCCCCAGGCAGTTCCGGCGCCCATATGAGGTGAATGCAAGAAATCTAACACACCTCTTTTCCTTTGAGAAGACAGAGTTACTCAACTCGGCCTACTGTTCTTCAGATTCCTACCATTTAAAATACTGCATCAGATGATTCATTATCTCCAGTGAAAAATTTTAAGAATCAAAACAAGCTCCAAATATGTATTTACAGAAGGGAAAAAAATTAACAAAAATTGGAAACAATTTGAATTAAGAATTAACTTAAAAGCTGGAGGAAAAGGGCAAGAGAAACAACACAAACACAAGATGAAGAATTACTTTTTAGAAAAAAGTGGCTGTGATGACCCTCTAAGGACAGAATAAAGACAAATGACAAAAAGTATTCAAATTCTTATTTTAAGGGGATTATTAGTAGCCAGTGAAGTGTGAATTAAAACAAACAACTAGTTTGTTATTCCAGGTCCTTCACATAACAAAGTTAAAAAGCCTGACAATAACAAGCTTTGGTGATGAGCTAGGATGATGGAAATTTCCCACATCACCATTTAAAATGTGCAAACGCAGCAGAAAGCAGTCTGGTGACTTCAAAAGCCAAGGTTGCCCTTGACAGCTACTCAGCAATTGTGTCTCCAGGCAGATCCTGTAACAAGAAACTGGGGCCCATACTCAAGGAGGGATGATGAGCAATCACTGCTTGATGAGAAAAACAAAAGATGTGAAAATTGATAGCAACTGGAGAGAAGGAAAAGGTTGTATCTTTAAAGTGAATCCCACGTACAAACAAACAACAAAATCAATGATTGTCAACATGGCTAAATATTGAAAGTATAATTTTTTTCTTCTTAATTTAATTTTAAAGAAAAAAATAAGCATAACAATGAAACCAAGTTTCAAAATAGGTTAGCAGGACAATTACAATATTTGATGCATTGCGTGTTGTCCTCTTTGTGGTAGTTATTCAGAGTACAAGACTTAGGCGTGATTCCTTGTCCAAAGAATGTTAGCACAAAACTTCCTTTTCAATAAAATAAGAGAAATGAGTTGTATAACTAGCTTAACTATCTTGTATATGCATTTTTTTCTTTTTCTCTTTCTTCCTTTCCCCTACCACCATCACAGTTTGTCTTTTCTTTTGAGCAGTTTCTTCCCAATTCACAGTGTCTATTGCATATTTCAGATCCTATTTATTCACTCAGTTACTCACATTAGTGAGACAATACAATGGTTACATGTATGGGTCTGATTTATTTCACTTATGAGTAAGGTCTCAAATTGCATCCATTTACCTGTAAAAGTCTCCAGTTTTTCCTTCTTTAGGATGGAGTAGTACTCCATTTTATGTAAAAATCACATCTTTTTTATCCATGCCTTGGTTGACAGGTATTTGGGTTGTTTCTAAGATCTAGCTATTGCAAATTGTGCTCCTATAAACATGGATGTACCTATATCATTGTGGTATGATTTTTTCATTTTTTTGGAAAGATACACAGAAGAGGAATAGCTAGGTCAAACAGAACCTCTAATCCTAGTTTTCTAAGGAATCTCCACAGTGAATTCCACAGTGGTTGTACTAGTCTAAACTTCCACCAACAGTGGAGAAGGGTTCCTTTCCCCCTAAAGTCCCTCTAGCATTTGTTATTGGTTGATATTTGGATGATACTCATCATTCTTTCTGGAGTGAGATGGGATCTCAGTACTGTTTTAGGTTTAACAAAGAAATCTTAGATGACACTCAAACTAAGATATCATTAACACAGAGTATAAAAGTATACAAATAGTACTAAATGTTTAACATTATTAAGTAGTAAAAGTACAAAATTGTGACCTGAAAGGGTATAAGACCAAGAATTTGCTTTGAGGGGAAGAAAGGGAATTGTTTTGTTTAAGGATACAGAAAATATTCTGCTAAATATTCAACATTTTTTTTCTTAGTCAATATAGCAAACTATTATATTCACTAAATCTGGGAGTAACTATAGTGTATTTATTTTATTGTTTTCTAGACATTTTGTGAGTTTATATTAATCTTAATAAAAACAGCACATCCTGTATTCTGTAGAATAACTTTTTATCATTTTAATCAGAAATCTCTCCTCCCTCCTTTGATAAGAAATGAATAGAATTTTGCATGATTGAGTTAGGAATTTGTATGTATCATTAAGCTCATATTTTTGAAAGGAAATGCTTAATGTTATACTAACAGATTCTACTTTTGTCTAAAACAATGTTAAACAAGCTGTTTTTCACCCAGAAAAAAATGCCTGTTTTAATCATAGACCAAGAACGAAACACACAGAACATCTCCGCACACACATAGCCTCATACTACAAACACAAGCAAAACAAACGTCACAGACACACACAGGAGCACACACTCGTATATACAGAGAGCGGTGCTAACACGCATTGCCCCCCTGCCTTCACCTGTGCGCGTCCCCTAACTTCACTACGCAGTGGGATATATTTATATACGTGATTTTTATATAACATTGAATACTGATTGTGCTTTCATTTATTTCATATTTCAGGTTGGTCCAATTTGTGCTTCCAACACATGTCATAGGACAGACCCAAAACAAGTGTATCTCTGGGCATTGATAGACCACATGGCCAGAGCTCTGTCACATTGGTTTCTTTCACAATTTTATTTCTGTCTTATAAATTACATTGCATTAATTTCATCTCAATATCTCTTGGATCTGAAAAACTTTCGGAGGTCATCCAAACTGCCTGTTTTCTGAAAGCGTTTCCTCTCCTAACATTTCTGTTTATTTACTTTAGATGCGGCTACAGTCTGCACTCACTCCCAGCATTAATGTACAATTCTTCACAGAGGAAGAAAATAAACTTTCCTTAATGGTTTCTGACTTACACATTTGCATATGCTGCATCGAGGATCAGTTTTAATAACAGTCTTCATGACACTATTCCGTTTATGATTCATATAAAATATGGCAATAGCACAATTTCTGTGTGTAAACACAATCTAAAATTTAGCAGAAAATTAAAGTATTGGGAAATGAGTTTTACTCTCTTCTTAAATGACCATCTAGTAAGATCCATTTGTTGAACTGATATTGTTTCCAGTGATTAAGCTAAGTTTTAGCATGGCCCAAAGTGTTTCTCTGTGGGGAGTGACTGAGAAAATAATTACACTGGGCTACGTCTCTGACAGAGCCTATAAACACTGGGATGGCAGCACACCAGCAAATTTATGTTTAGATTGTAGAAATCGTTGCTGCTTAAGAAGACAACAAGCATATTGATCCTGGAGAGTGAAGCAAGGCAAGATGGAAGGAATAATTAAATCTGGCGGCACTGGTGTTCCCGTCCAGAGCAGCACAATCACACAAATCTCATCTCCCCTCACGCTGCCCCTCCTGTGTCTCCTCTTTGAGTTTAGATTCCAGACCCTCTGAGCAGACATTGCCACGAGAACTTTGTTTCTCTTCGTCTTGCTAAATCGACGTGTTGACGCACAGGGGCAGGAAAGCTCTGCGCTGACCCCAGGTGAAAGGTCCTCTTGAGCGTCCTGTCTGGGGTGAAAAGGTGGAATGGGCGGTAGCCCGTCTCCAGGTTTATACCTGGGTCCTCCTGTGCCTGAGATCCTCCGAGTCCCCTCTGTGCTAGTGGACAGTGACCTCATTTTGGCCAGGAGGATGAAATACCGTGCCGAGCAGCCACTGAGCTACTGCAGGGCGGCGGAGACACATCTGAAGTTCTGCCTGCTCCAGATAAGCACAGAGAAATCGTGACAGATTCCAGCCAAGCTTTGCTTGGAGTGAAAATCTGAGAATCCCTTTCCAGCTGTTGAATTTCATCTCAAATATCAAGGGATGACGGAGAACACAGAAGCGTCCTGAGAATGGGGTCACTTCATTGGCAAGAGTCCCTCCGCTGGGGTAACGACTGAATGGAGAGGGGTCACTAACCCTCGGGGCCCTGGATTGCAGGGTCCTCATGCGTCCTTTTGTCAGTCAAACTGGGTGAAAGTCAAATTCATAAATTTGCTAGTGGTTCTTCTCTGCCGTGAGCCTTAACCCCATTCAAGACTTGGCGTGTTAAATACGTACATAAATGCAGTGATCTGATGGCACCGCAGATGGATTTTCTATTGGCTCCATAGTCAAGGCCTGTGCTTAAGCCTGCTTTGCATTTACCCTGAATCATGGGGAGAAATGGGAACACTGAGACCACAAAACATAAAGGAGATCAAAATAAGCCCATTCTCCTGTGCCTCTGAGCTCTCTGCCGGCTGGTAGGCAGCACACAAATACTACAACAGAACACAACTGAATATCGCATAACTAAGCCACAACTAACACCAGCACTTTCTTGAATACTTTACTGTTCCCTATCTCACTTCATCTTTATAATAACTGCAATAATTATAGACATATTCCCTCTGTCTTACAGGCAAGGAAATTAAATTTGAGGAAAGTTAAGTAACTTGATCAGAGTTTCATAGTTAATAATTAGGGAACGAGAACCCAGAGCCCTGATTCTCCACTGCTGTGATATATTGTGTGGTAGCATATGCACAAATAAACCTCCTTTGGGGATAAGTTGCCACATATTGAAGGGACAGGTCAGTATGGGTGGTGGAAGGGTTCTCCCAGTTTGTTTTTCTCCTTTGTAAAGTCTGCGCAATGTTGTGATAAATATGCCTCCATGCAGTGACTTAAAAGGCAGCGAATACTTATTTGTAACACTTGAGCATTTTTTCTAGACCTTTCTTGCTAACAACATTCAGCAATCGCTGCCTATACAGGTTATATGTTCCCCGGTTAGACCAGAGTTCCACAAATCCAATCCGCCTGCCACCTTCAGGGATTCTCTAAGACGGCTTAGGTGAGTCACCATCACCACCACAGGTATTTTTATCCTGTTTTGCTTTGCTGTGTGACAAATACTATCAACGCTGTTCTGAAATGCAAAGGTATGGAGGGTCTGGTAGTGGACACCTCTCACCTTTATCTAAGTTGATTTCAGGATTTAAGAAATGCTTTATCTTACAAGTTTTGATGGAAAGTAGGGCAGTTCAGATTTCTACAATACTATGGGCCAGTTGTATGGCAGAGTGGGATATATCTGGAGTGAGAAGTGAGACTCAAGAGAACCTCAGATAAGGCCTGTAGGGTTTAGGTGAAGCTATGTGCATTTGGGGAAGTTACTAGACTCTTTTTTTAAAACTAGCTCCAACTTTTGTAACTAAACACAATACCTGCTCGTGGATTAACTGGTGATCATATATCTTCAGCAATTCATGGTATTCAGAGTTTAAACTACACACTAGCTACCAAGTCAAGGAAACCGTGAACCATTATGTAAAATTGAAACATGGCATACTTGGCTTAGGCAAGTCTTGAAATCACAATTGTCTCCAATAAGCAGAAAGCTTCCAGCCAAGAGCAGCTGATCTTCTCACGTGGCCGATCTCTTTCAGCCCCTACCTATAGGCCAGTTCCTAAGCAGCTGATTCAGAAGGAAAACTTTGCACTCTGTTTTACACACAGTGTTCTGGGTGGGTTTTGCAGAAGTAGATGCTGAGATGGGATTTGGAAACCAAAACATTTACGAGGAACCAACACATGAGAAAGAAAGCAAGGAAGAGCACCAGTGAGCAAAGGAAGAGAAATGGCAGTAGAGACCAACAAAGCTTGGTCAACCCTGTGGGCAAACTTGAGAGCATTTTCTTCAGTGTTGTCCTGTTTAGAACCAACTTGGCCAGGCCTTTCACTTTCATCTCAGCAGTCACTGAGCTTCGGCTGCCCAGGAAAGCGGCACCCGGGACGAGATGGCTCTTGTAGATAAAGCAGACCCCGAGGGAAGTTACAACTGGAGCCTGTGTGGTAACAGATGAGCCAACTCGTCCTTCCTTAAAACATGAAATAAATCTCACTGCTATTGAGGCAGAACTTTGCATGGTATTTCTGATTGCTTACTTTTCCTTGAAAGAAATATGGTATTCACATTCCATGAGAACAAAATTAGAAAATAGGAGTCAAGGAAGTTCAGTTGAGCATGGAGCAGTTAACATGACCTAAAAGTAGGAGACATTGGCTCCAATGTGGATACCCATCAGGTCTCCATAGTGGAAAGAATTTCAATAATCAGGTAGACAAGATGACTCTCCTTGAGAGTACTGGTCAACCTTTCTCCATAGCCACTGTTATCCCTGCTGAACAGGCTCAAAACCAAAGTGGCCCTGGGATCAAGGCTAAAAACTATGCTGTGGCTGAAGCCTGACCTGGCTCCTTCCACTGAGAAATGATCAGTCGGTTAGCAGCAGAAACACAGGCTGAGTGACCCTCTGGATCCATCTCCTTCTGTGGGGTAATAGCTCAGAGCAGTCAACCAGTTAGCTGAAGCTCAAACACACCAGATCCTTTACATCATGGAAGAAATGGCAACAAATATTTCTTACCTGGTGATAATTCTTCTTTCTCTGCTCATTATACTCATACCATCTCGGAATCTCAAAGCATTGCTAGTTTTTCTTAGCTAGCCACCTGATGGTAGGCTTGTATTAAAAAAATAAATCTTGGTGTCAGCTTGGTTATTTTTTTTCCTGCCCAGGACTCATTGTCACTGTTAATTATAGTCTCATGTCCCTAGGATTTCCTGTTGGCAACTTGGAAAAATTTTACCAAATGTGCAGATTCTAACCTCTATCAACTGCAAGAACAACGACTGTGTAGCATTCTGTGGAAAACTTGCTTAGAATCTAGCACCTTTAATACGTGAGCTGCATTTGATCTTCGTATTCCTCAGGTTTAAAAAAACTGAAAGAAAATAGAATGGATAATGGTAAGAGCAAGAGAGGAGTACAGAGATTCATTGTTAGATATTGAGAGTTTACCTTGACAAGTGTAATTTCTTCATCTTTTAAATTTGATGAGTGATACACAAAGTTAATCTAAGACAGCAGATCACTCTGGCAACCTTTTCTCAGCATTCCAAACAAAAGCTTTTGAGCCAGCATTAGAGACCAGCATCTCAAATCTCTAGGCTAGAGAAGCGCGAGGTCAGAGGACGAGCTGGAGAGGAGGCCACAGAACGGTGCTGACCTGTCCTTGCCGACAGCAAGCCCTGGGTGCCCCTGCTCAGCTATACGTTTTTCATGTACAAAGCTGCCAGCCTTCCTTTGGTCTTGGCAACAGATAGGAGGGACAATTATGCATCCAAGCTGCACACTTTTCTCCAAGACTCTTGCTTTCCCTTCAGAAAAGATAAAGGCATAGATGAGAAGCAATACATGCGTGTGGCAAGGTACCCATTTGGGATTTGGATTACAAAAAAAATAAATAAATCAACAGATATCACCGTGTTCCTACCAGTTTAGGTGGAAAAGTGCTCTCGTTAGGAAATGTCCCAGGCTTCGTTCTACATGCAAATGTCATAGATTTTTATCCATCTATATGAAATAGAGAAATAAAGAAGGAAAAAGCCCACACATGACTGACAGTCAATTTCCTACTGTACATTTTAAGATGTGCTTGCTGAGCTGGTTTCCAATGCATTACCTGGGGGAGTTATTCCATCTGCACAGGCTCCATGCTGGCAAACTGCATTTTAGAGTCACCAAGGGTCCCCTGATGCCCTCCATCAGCTGAATAAATTAGTCACCATCCCTATGGCTTTATCCTTGGATTGATGGATGTATTTTCTTGTACTCTTGAATTCTTGGAGTCATTAGAGACCCCGAGGAATAGTGCAGGCTTCCCATTAGGGGTGAAATGGGCACAGGGGCCCACTTAAACTGATACTCACTGTGTAAGGATCTTCCTGGACTTTGGTTGGCCTGTCAGATTTGGAGTAATCTCAAGTAGGCAAATTGGCTTGAAAGCCCTCCTGGAGATCCAAGATTAGTGGGGGTGGGTGGCTTTTTGTTCTGTGTGCACTGCTGTAGGCTGGACCCCAAAGGATACCCACAAGAATCAAAGGTGCTCTCTCTGAGAGAGACAAAATAACTCCCAGGAAATCCTACAGAGCAAACCAGTCTGACTGGCACATGGGAAGCACGTGAAATGCTGTCCCATGCTGTCGTGGCTCCATCCAGACCCCCTGACCCTTTTATCCCATTATGATGTGCATGGTCTCCAGCTGGTCCGCATTTTCTTTCTAATGGCTTCCATCTGCAGCTGCCTTCAGAGGCCTGGCCTTGGGCTACTGGACCAGCTCTGCCTGCAGGCACAGAGAATCGGAAGTACTGGCAGTTGGCTCTGCCAACACTGCCCTCTGGGAGAAGACGGCAGCCAAGGACTGATCAGTTCAGCTGGGAGTTCAGCCCCTTTGTATGGAGACAAACCTTGAGCTGCAGTTTCCGCTCCACAGTGCCCTGCAGGAACAACCTGGCCCTGAATCCCTGTGCGCCCTCTTCCGCGTTCCGTGCTGACTCCTCACCTCACACCAGTTATTAAGGACATGACTTACGGAGTCACTTCCTCGGGAATCTTTGTTTCAGAACTTGCTCCTGGACAGTCTGATCTAATACACTACAGGGATGCGTCTGGAACTTCCTCTGGAAGCTGAGGGGGAGATGCAAGTGGACTTGGGAGTGAGGAGGGGAAGGAGCTGTTCCTAAGGAGTCAGTAGAACAGCGTGAGGACAGGAGGGCGCTGGACTCGGGCACCCTGTGGTGCAGCGGGGAGCACGGTGACGGGGAGCGCGGTGACGGGGAGCGAGGTGACGGGGGCGCGGTGACGGGAGGCGCGGTGACGGGGAGCGCGGTGACG